>JAJGQD010000054.1:0-93823 GCA_020882685.1 Aphelinus atriplicis
GTTGCGGTGGGCGTATGGACAATTTAAAAAAATTTTTACCGATGTCCGGGTGGGACCCCCCTTCAAAAACGTACAAAGGGTTGATTTTTCGAAAATTCGTTCGAGCAGATCGATAGAGGAGCTTGAGCGCTTCCATAATTCATACTGAAAAATTTGAAAATATTGATCCGTGGGCGTATTCTATGTGAACGAAAATGGTGTGGTGAAAAAAAAAATTTTCATCAATTTTTCTTGCTGATGCAAAACCAAAATTATACAGTTTCGAGGTACATTCAGTATGACGGATCGAAAGGTGGGATCGAGGGCTACATTTACATAAAAAAAAAATTTTGAAAAATTCAAGTTGCGGTGGGCGTATGGACAATTTAAAAAATTTTTTACCGATGTCCGGGTGGGACCCCCTTCAAAAACGTACAAAGGGTTGATTTTTCGAAAATTCGTTCAAGCAGATCGATAGAGGAGCCTGAGCGCTTCCATAATTCATATTGAAAAATTTGAAAATATTGATGCGTGGGCGTATTCTATGTGAACGAAAATGGTGTTGAAAAAACAAATTTTCGTCAATTTTTCTTGATGATGCAAAACCAAAATTATACAGTTTCGATGTACATTCAGTATGACGGATCGAAAGGTGAGATTGAGGGCTACATTCACATAGAAAAAAAAATTTGAATAATTCAAGTTGCGGTGGGCGTATGGACAATTTAAAAATTTTTTTACCGCTGTCCGGGTGGGACCCCCCTTTAAAAACGTACAAAGGGTTGATTTTTCGAAAATTCGTTCGAGCAGATCGATAGAGGAGCTTGAGCGCTTCCATAATTCATGTTGAAAAATTTGAAAATATTGGTGCGTGGGTGTATTCTATATGAATGAACATAGTGCGGTGTAACAGAAAATTTTCGTCAATTTTCTTTATGATGCAAAACCAAAATTATACAGTTTCGAGGTATCTTTGTATTGCGGATCGGAAGGTGGGATCGAGGACTACATTTTCATAGAAAAAAAAATTTTGAAAATTTCAAGTAGTCGTGGGCGTTTGGAGAATTGAAACAAATTGTTTACAAGTTGTACCTCATAAAACGTTCAAAAAATCTATAAATCATCGTCGTGATGACAATTCTGATAAGATGGATCGATAGAGCTGCTTGAGCATTTTCATTTTCCATTGTGAAAAGCTAAAATATGTCGATGCGTGGGCGTGAAATATAAACTCGAAAATTGTTGTTGTAATTTGTAGTTTCACTGATTTATAGATCAATCGAAGATCTTTCCTATTCTATGGTGAGAATTTTGGAAAAAATGATGCGTGGGCGTGAAATATGGAAAAAACTGACTTTTGTCAACTTGTGCCGCATAAACCATTAAAAAAATATATGAAACAGCGTCGTGATGAAAATTCTGTTTAGAGGTATCGATAGAGCTCATTGAGCGCTTCAATTATTCATCGTGAAAAATTCAAAAATATTGATGCGTGGGCGTAAAGTATGAAATTGAAAATTGGTAGTTTACTTCGCGATTTTTATGCTTTTAGATGAATACATGAGATTATGATCTGGTGCAATTAAGGGTATGTTTGATCGAAAGAACATAGAATGGGCTTGAATATCCATGGGGAGAATTTCGGAGAAATCGATGCATGGGCGTGAAATATGGAAAAAACTGACTTTTGTCAAGTTGTGCTGCATAAACCGTTAGAAAAATGTATGAAACAGCATCGTGATGAAAATTCTGATCAGAGGTATTGATAGAGCTCATTGAGCGCTTCAATTTTTCTTCGTGAAAAATCTAAAAATGTCGATGCGTGGGCGTGGAGTATGTCATTGAAAATTGGTGGTTTACTATGTAATTTTTATGCATTCAGAAAAATACCTGAGATTAAAGTCTGGTTTGATTTTGAGTATGTTTGATCGAAAGAACATGGAATGGGCTTTCATATCCATGGCGAGAATTTTAGAGAAATTCATCCGAGGGCATAAAATATGGAAAAAACTGACTTTTTTCAAGTTGTACCGCATAATCCATTAAAAAAATTTATGAAACAGCGTCTTGATGAAAAAATTGATTAGAGGGATCGTTAGAGCTCATTGAGCGCTTCAATTTTTCATCGTGAAAAAATTGAAAATATTGATGCATGGGCGTGAAGTATGTACTTAAAATTCGGTGTTTCAATTTGTAAAAAGTTAGAATTCGTTTGAAAAAAATACTTGATATTTGAAAGAAATGAAGAATTTTGGAAAAATCGATGCGTGTGCGAGAAATATGTGAAAACTGACTTTTAGCAAGTTGAGCAACATAAATCGTTAAAATTCTACGAATCAGCGTCGTGACGGAAATTCTGATCTGACGAATAGATATAGCTGATTGAGTGCTCACCGTTTCCATCGTGAAAAATGGAAAAATGTCGATGCGTGGGCGTTAATTTTATGAGAAATTTGCATGTTTTCATGGCAAAAGTTATTAAGGGGTAATATCCGCCAAATGCTCAAAAAAACGAGGCTTTTTTCATGATTTTTTTTAAACGACATTTGAGATCTAAGGTATATAAATAATATATCATTGGATTAAGCAACTCTTGGAGAATAGAAACAAATTTTTTATTGTTAGTTTTTTTACAAAATGGCGGCTGTGCAGCGATTGCCGTGAACCGTTTTTTTAAAAAGTTGTTCTGCGGCGAGCAGTAGAACTAAAAAAGTTTAGATCCGATTGACTCGAAATTTTAACTGTAGCTTCTTCATTAGATTATCTAGTGAAGTACACATCATTATTTTTGTAGAATTTTTTTTCGCAAAATGGCGACGGTTTGAAAAAAAAAATTTTTTCGACAAAAAAAGTCGACTTTAATTGTTGATAACTTTTTTTTTTGTCAATCAATCGCTAAAATGGTGTGTACTTCACTAGATAATCTAATGCAGAAGCTACAGTTCAAATTTCAAGTCAATCAGATGTAAACTTTTTCAAACGACGAATAAATTCGGGCTTGGTGGACTATCCCAAGATGATATTGCGAGAAAAAAATTCCACGCTCCCCGGGCTGGATTTGAACCAGCGTCCTCCTGATCTCCGGTCAGTTGCGATATGCACTACGCCACCGGGAAGACGGCAGCTCTCCACATCCCTGGAGCATGAATTCATTTTCCCGCAATATCACCTATATACACGATCAAATTCGATCGCTTGAATCTGTACGATCAAGGTCCGATCGTATTGTTACAGATTCCCTTTTTACCTGTTCCCCCCCACCCTCCCCCCTTACCCAACCCAACCCATTGGTACATTGAAAAGATGTAGTAGCCCAATGGGTTGGGTTGGGTAAGGGGGGAGGGTGGGGGGGAACAGGTAAAAAGGGAATCTGTAACAATACGATCGGACCTTGATCGTACAGATTCAAGCGATCGAATTTGATCGTGTATATAGGTGATATTGCGGGAAAATGAATTCGTGCTCCAGGGATGTGGAGAGCTGCCGTCTTCCCGGTGGCGTAGTGGATATCGCAACTGACCGGAGATCAGGAGGACGCTGGTTCAAATCCAGCCCGGGGAGCGTGGAATTTTTTTCTCGCAATATCATCTTGGGATAGTCCACCAAGCCCGAATTTATTCGTCGTTTGAAACATGTGGACGTTAAAAAATAACTTTGGGAGCGAAAAATTTGTAAACTTTTTCAGTTCTACTGCTCGCCGAATTTGAAAACATGGTTCTGAGAAAAACGCGTTTAATGTTTCAAAATGCTATGTATCTTATACGAAAGTTGTTCAGTAAAAATTGATTTAAACGAATTTTGAGTTTAGATCAGTACTTGGGAGTTGTAGATGTCGATTCTAGGATAGTTTTAGCATGATTTAAGCCAATAAAAAAAAAAAGGAAAGAAAAAAAAAATTTGCCGGATATTACCCCTTATGTTGCAATATAGTAATAAGATGCAATATAGTAGAAATTATATTTATTCCCATTGATATTTCTCGAGGTTTGACGAAAATTCATGATCATAACAAAATCTATTTCTGATTATGTTATTTTACTTCCTCAAAGACAAAGCTTTGGAATGAGGTAAAAATTGACGTCTCAAATCAGACATCGGGACCTTATTTTTGATGGCCTAGAGGTGAGATACATGTTGATGTAAAAGCGTCCGTAGATACTTTGAATTATTCACCAATAATTCCAATAAAAATTTCATTATTTTCCTATATTCTTGATAGAGCAAATGAAAGACACGAGCGAGCGATAGCGAGTGAGTGATTCTGGCTAGTATATTATAAAAATAATAATCAATAAAATGTATATGTATTAGCGTCAGTGATAAAATTAAATAAATATTTTTCCAAAATGCAAATAGTTATATGTATGAGTGTTACACAAAAAAAGTATGAGTAAACTGTAGAAATTGATTGATCTATTATCTGAATTTAAGACAAGACATATCAAAATTTATCCCATGTTTTTTTATAATTATTTTTACATAGGCAAATGGTGGTTTAGGATGCCGATGTCGGCGTGTCGACTGAAGTTTCATTCGAATAAGGATATAACCTAATACCCGATAATGTCCAGGTGGCTAGGGTCGCTGATGGCAGTATCCTGAGGGTTCGCTCCTGGTATTTTTGTTTGAGGAAGCTGACTACTTTGACTACCTAGACATTATTAAGGTCCAGAGTCAGCTACTTAAAGCGAAAAATCCAGGAGCGCACCCTTCGAACACCGTCATCGGGAACCCTGACTATCTGGACTTCGTTCGGGTCTAGGGTCAGGTACTCCAACCAAAAATACCAAGAGCGCACCCTTGGAACACCGTCATCGATAACCCTGATTACCTGGACATCGTTTGGGTCCAGGGTCAGCTTTTCCAAGTCAAAATACGAGGAACGCACCCTTGGGACACTGCCATCGGTGACCCTAGCTACCTGGACATTATCGGATATTAGGGTATATGCTTATCCAAATAAAACCTCAGTCGACACGCCGACATCGGCATCCTAAACCACCATTTTCCCATGTAAAATCAATTATGAAAAAAAATATGGAATAAATTTTGATGTGTCTTGTCTTATCTTCTGTGAGTTTGGAAAAATCTGCAGTATTTTTCGTGGAATCTATGGGACACGGCCAATAGTTTTGCCATATTCTTTCTAACTATACATTGACAATTTATTTCCAATCCCATGGTTTCAAATCTACGCGGAAAGCAAGAGCATGTAAACGTTGTTACGTACTATGCGTGAACATAGCTTCTTTATCAGGCTACCGCGGCTAGCTTCAGGGTCGTAAAATGGAGAAGAAAAATTTCTGGTCAGAAAAAAAGTAGTAGATCGCGTGACATAGTACTCCGAACTCATTATTGCGAACGATTTTTTGAGTATTTCTCTTTGTCGATCGCTCAATTGTTATGCTAGATGAGCATTAAATCCTTTTTCACGTCCAAAAAAGTCGTTTTGGCTAAATAAATGCCAATGTAAAAATCGAGCGTGCGATCTCAAACATTATATAAGGTAACTGTACCCAATTTGGCACAATCGTCAGATTTCGTATTTCCGGTGCTCTCTGAGCATCAGTCGCTCTTGGGTTATGTTGGGGGAATTAAAAGAAAATTTTCGGTATCTTCCCCGCCCATTTAGCCCTTAAAACCACTCTCCTACAACACTTTGAACTTTCACTTACTCATTTTTTCACCATTTTCTTATTTCACTTTTCACACTCAACCTCAAAAATCAGGTGTCAATAATTTTTATCTCTCAAAGTGTCATTACTCTTTTTTGTGTAAAAACATCTCAGCTTTCGATTGGTCTCATCAGTTTTCCTAAAATTATTTTTTATCCTACTCAAATTGCTGTTTTTTCGCATCAAAAAAAAGTGAACCCAATGTGCCCCTCTGCGCGTTTTTAAATGGGAAAACTGAGTGAAATCATTGAATATTTGTATAGACATATTACGATGATTTAGACGCGTATTTTTGAGTTGTATGTTAAAAATTTTGTATAAATATCACTGGGAACATAATTGAGAGTTTATTTCAATGCCAATTGGATCGCCCCTGTAGGCCTATATAGGCTGTAGCTAATGATTAAAAAATTGTGCCAAATTGGGTACACGTTTTGTGCATTTAGCCTTTTTGCGTTTTTTTTTAAATTGCGATTTTCGATAGGTTAAAGTAGTCGAATGATGATTATGAAGATGGTTTCTAATAGGTATTGAGCTAAGCTTTGAGATGCCATTCACAGAATTTTAAAATTCGAAGTCTATCATAGTCAAATTCGCGAAAAACCCTTAGGGGGGGGCACATTGGGTACAGTTACCTTAGTTGCGGTGTCTTCTGCTTGACGCATGGAACACTACCGCGTTCCGTGATATAGATGATGATAGTAAAATGGAATAATTGATCGAATTCTACCAAATAACATCGCGAATTTATGTTTATCTGGACTTTTTCATGGGATTGAAAAATCTATAAACCAAATTTAATGTGCAAGCTTAAGGCTGCCCCCAGCTGTCTCACTCGCCAGTAGGGGTTGCTAGCGCGCCCCTGGATTGAAAATGCTTTGATGTTCTTTTGTATACATACATACATACATGTTCCACAAATGTTTATGTATATGGGTGATTCTCTGTCAAGTGAGAGAGTGAAAATGAAAAAAAATTCTGAAATTTTTTTTATGAATTCTAGAAGACTTCATCATGTCCTCTGAATTTTTTCAGAATTTTTTAAACCATATGTCCCATCCTGACAGAGGCTCAAAGTGGTGGAGTTTGCAATATTAGACATTTTTTCAGGACCTTTAACCTCATTTTGAGCTATCTAGAGATGTTTTAGAGTAAAAAGTCAAGAGAACTTTTTTTCTGGAAAAATACCAAATTTTTAAAAAAAATAAGTTTCAGGGTCATTGGTGAACATATAGCTATCAACTAACTCATTTCCAGGCTTAAAATAGAGCAAAAAGTGGTTTCGATCACCCGGACCATAATGTGATACATACCAAAAGAAAGCTTACTTTATTACCGAAATATCTTGACTAGTCCCAGAGTGCTGCATTTGATCTCTTTTTTTTTTAATCAATCAATATATTATAGAGATTAATGAAAATACCCTAAAAATGGGTGACCGCATACGTCACTTATATGTATGCATGTTACTCTGGTTTTCTCTTCATACTTTTCATTCACTGTATTGGTTGGCTGAAATTCCCACTCAATTTGATCCCATACTCGAGTCTCACACTTGTCGCCAACTCAGAAATGGTTATTTTATCAAGTTTTTCACTCACCAACAGATCCATTACACATTTGAGTTACCAATCTTGACCAAACTTTTTTTCATGTTTGTTTGAGTCAAGAATAGGTGATATCCAGAGCCCCAGGGTGTAATAATCCAATTATACTCCCAAGATATTCATTATTACATCTTGGTTGGAGCCGTAGTTCTTTCCTTGAATCAGAATTTCCCTCATGAGGTGTATTTTCTCCGAATGAACTTCATTTTCACTACCACTTGTCGGATCCTACTGCATTTAATATCCTGCAAGACGCATAGAATCACTTAGTTCAGTTACATTACTCAAATTCACAAAAACATTGCAGTCGAATAGAATGAAATATAGAATAAATTGATGAAAGAAGACACGGTTCACGACTTCCAACTCTGGACTTGGATAATAAAGTAATAACAACTTTTATCAAAGTACAAGTGACACAAATACATTCAAATTCTATGATAATTCAGTGTCTGAATCGAATTTTAGTTATAAGCACTTCAGATCACTTGTTGTCACACACTGGTAACCTAAAATAATATTCTGCTTACATTTAATTAGCACCCAACTGACATTCCAATTTTAGTCCTGTTCAGCGCACCTGTAACAAAAAATATGAACAACAAAGAATCATATTCTTAGAGAAAATAGATAGGGTGAGAAAGTACAGGTTGAAAGTATAAACTTATCTGAATCTTGCCGCAACTCCATCCCATGGAAAACTGATCAGCTACCTACGTTGAAGAAAATCTGCTTGTACAAAGGAGAACATTTGTACAAGCAATGAGAAAAACTTCATTCACTATCTCTTAAACTGTGAGTGATAACAACACTGCAACACAGCATCTTAGATGATCACTGATGGGATCTTCATTATCGACCTCAATCTCTTGAGGTTCAAACGCCAATCACATATTCCCATATATATGGAGACTGTAGTCTGTGTCTCCGTGGCTATACTATAGAGTATAGCTTACCAACCATCAGTGACAGTCAGTGACCTGTTAGTAATCTGTATTGAACATCTAAGATGCTGTGTTGCAGTGTTGTTATCACTCACAGTTTAAGAGATAGTGAATGAAGTTTTTCTCATTGCTTGTACAAATGTTCTCCTTTGTACAAGCAGATTTTCTTCAACGTAGGTAGCTGATCAGTTTTCCATGGGATGGAGTTGCGGCAAGATTCAGATAAGTTTATACTTTCAACCTGTACTTTCTCACCCTATCTATTTTCTCTAAGAATATGATTCTTTGTTGTTCATATTTTTTGTTACAGGTGCGCTGAACAGGACTCAAATTGGAATGTCAGTTGGGTGCTAATTAAATGTAAGCAGAATATTATTTTAGGTTACCAGTGTGTGACAACAAGTGATCTGAAGTGCTTATAACTAAAATTCGATTCAGACACTGAATTATCATAGAATTTGAATGTATTTGTGTCACTTGTACTTTGATAAAAGTTGTTATTACTTTATTATCCAAGTCCAGAGTTGGAAGTCGTGAACCGTGTCTTCTTTCATCAATTTATTCTATATTTCATTCTATTCGACTGCAATGTTTTTGTGAATTTGAGTAATGTAACTGAACTAAGTGATTCTATGCGTCTTGCAGGATATTAAATGCAGTAGGATCCGACAAGTGGTAGTGAAAATGAAGTTCATTCGGAGAAAATACACCTCATGAGGGAAATTCTGATTCAAGGAAAGAACTACGGCTCCAACCAAGATGTAATAATGAATATCTTGGGAGTATAATTGGATTATTACACCCTGGGGCTCTGGATATCACCTATTCTTGACTCAAACAAACATGAAAAAAAGTTTGGTCAAGATTGGTAACTCAAATGTGTAATGGATCTGTTGGTGAGTGAAAAACTCTTGATAAAATAACCATTTCTGAGTTGGCGACAAGTGTGAGACTCGAGTATGGGATCAAATTGAGTGGGAATTTCAGCCAACCAATACAGTGAATGAAAAGTATGAAGAGAAAACCAGAGTAACATGCATACATATAAGTGACGTATGCGGTCACCCATTTTTAGGGTATTTTCATTAATCTCTATAATATATTGATTGATTAAAAAAAAAAGAGTAATAAAGTAAGCTGTCTTTTGGTATGTATCACATTATGGTCCGGGTGATCGAAACCACTTTTTGCTCTATTTTAAGCCTGGAAATGAGTTTGTTGATAGCTATATGTTCACCAATGACCCTGAAACTAATTTTTTTTAAAAATTTGGTATTTTTCCAGAAAAAAAGTTCTCTTGACTTTTTACTCTAAAACATCTCTAGATAGCTCAAAATTGAGGTCAAAGGTCCTGAAAAAATGTCTAATATTGCAAACTCCACCACTTTGAGCCTCTGTCAGGATGGGACATATGGTCTAAAAAATTCTGAAAAAATTCAGAGGGCATGATGAAGTCTTCTAGAATTCATAAAAAAAATTTCAGAATTTTTTTTCATTTTCACTCTCTCACTTGACAGAGAATCAGCCATATGTATATATATACATATATGTTTATATATATATATATATATATATATATATATATATATATATATATATATATATATATATATATATATATATATATATATATATATATATATATATATATATATATATATTGTCACCGCCAGCGTCAATAAATAAATAAATGAACGAATAAATCCATTATATAAATTACGCGAGCTTGCCAGAGCAAGAGACAAAAATTATTTATAGAGAGCAAGTGAAGTGGTGAATCTCACTTGCATGGGAGTGGGGTCGAGGGCTGGAAGCGTGGCAAGTTAAACACACGATGTAAATTTAACACAAAAAAAAAACAACATTTATTGAGCATAAGGAACGAGGTTACACAGTGGACTTACGAGTCCGGGGCGCGTGCCGCGGGCCGGAGCGGGAAGGAGCGAACAGGACGTAAACAAAGCCGGGAGAGAGAGAGAGAGAATAGTCGGCGCGGTACTTACTCGGCGGCGAATATGCTCCGGCTTCTCGATATATCGGCGCTCGCTCGCTACAACTTGCTGTACGCCCGGGGACGATGTCGGTGCACTGCACACTAGCTGCACGTCGGAGACGAGGGTCGCGAAAACGTGGAATCGCGGAGTACAAAAGCTCTTACCTTTGGCTCAGCTGTCTCACGCTCCGGTGTTGACGCTGAAACATAACTTTAACATGAAATCTTTATGATTTGTACTTGGGGTAGAGAGATCTCACAGGGCACTGTTAAACCATCATCCATTGTATAATGTGCCCGTGACACCCTTCCCCTAGGCGCGGTCTGCCAGAGGCGTACCGCTCCGATTAATTTATCTCTCTCATCAATACCACTGTAATTGGAGAGGAACGTAGGGAGCAATCATTGTTAACTCCATTTTACTATACACAATAGTCAACTACTAATTTTATTATGTATATTTATTTTCAACAACTTCGATACTAACAATGTTAGTCATTTTTGGTCAGAATGGGCTTTTGTTCTTGCTCACTACTTCTCCTTACTGTACTAACGTATTGGCTAGTATCACAATTGATTGTACAACATTATGTTGAATATTTGCTTCTAAATTGATGCAATAACAAAATTGGGGAGTTTCCCGCTATGATATTTCAGTACTGACTAGTCAGTTACTCAATTATGACTTCGCCTGTTTGGCGCTAGGAACTTTCTAAGAATTAGGAATGTCTGATTGTACAGGAGTAATCATAGGGTTTACGCAGTAAACAAAACTAGTATAAAAAAAATACCAAAGAAAAATATATCTCTATCAGAAGGGAAGAGAAAAAAAAATTTTTCGTATCAAAACTTATCAAATCAACCTATACTCGCTAGTAATTAAATTTCGCTCTCGGCGTACTAGGTGGTATCACCAACTTAACTCAACTTCGCTTCGGAGCGTACAGCTATTTACACAACTAAACTATTTTCTCGCTCTTGAGCGTGCTGGTACGATCTCTTGGCGATCGTACGGCTTATCTCCTCTTGAACAAATTCATCGCCTTGTTGCGGTTCTTTTTTACGAGGTGGTGATAATCCGCATTGTCGCAGTTCTCATCGCGCGGTGTGTCCGCGTTCCCGCATATGCTGCACCGGCGTCCGTCTGGTTTCCGGGTGACGGCGATGTATCGCTCCCGTACTGAGCGTGCCTCTGCGAACTGCGCATCTCTTCGGGCCCTGCCCACTTCGTCTCTCAACTCCCGCTCTTTCCGGCGCAACACTGTTTGTTGCTCCTGCAGTCGCTGCAACTCCTCCTCCTTTCTTCTAGCTCGTCCTCTGGCCTCTGTCGCTTTTGACCTCTCCCGTTGATCATTTGCTAGTGTCTTCTTCGTCATCAGTACCGCGGTACGATGGTCTAGGAGGTCTTGCAACGTTTGGCCCATCTCCCGCTCGACTCGCTGCCCAAATCGTTCCACGAGTCCGGTGCAGGTTCGTACCGCTGTCTCCACGTGTATTTCGTACGACTCGCGTATTCTGGCGAGTCCTTGGACTCTCCGTTGGAACTCTTCCGCCTGTCGTTCGTACTCTTTTTGTTCCAAACGTAGGTCCCTCTCCATCCTCTTAATCCGCTGTGTTTCCGAGCGTGCTGCATCCGTATTCGCTTCCGAGCGTGCTGCATCCGTACTCGCTTCCGAGCGTACCGCTTCCGATTCTGCGCTCGCGTTACTCCGGCTGTCAGTCTCGCTGTTTATTCGCATTCTCGCGATGCGCTCGTTTATGGTTGAGCTCGGTGCCGGTCTCCTCAGTTCCGATCGCTTGTCCGACGTCGACGAAGCAACCATTCGTTGCTCCATCCTGGGTACTCTGGGTATAGTTGCCGATCGCTCGGTTGCGTCAGCTGCGATACTTGTCCCGCTGCTGTTAGCTGTACCAACTGTGTTGGCTGGACTTGGATCGCTGGTTGCACCGACTATCATGCTGGCATCTCGAACCGATGATCTGAGCACCCACTTGACGAATCGCCCGTCCACAATCTCAAATTGGACGTCGCTATCGTCGTCTTCAAGTGTGTCCGCCCACAATGCCTTAACCATCACCATCTCTGCATTTGCCATTCTTATCTCCTTGCCAGTGATAATTTCTTATTTTCAATTCATTGTTGCACATATTCATATTTCGGCACACTGTTAAGTAAACATCACACAGGACAGGGTTAAAATAAGCGGCACACAATTAGTATATAATTTTAGTCATTGCACACAGTTAGTTTCCTATTTCTTCACGCTCGCGTTGACCTTGTTCTGCTAGACAAGATTAAACCATCGCATAGGTCATTGTTATTCTTCGACCCTTTGGGTCGGCCACGTTTCTTCGGCACTAGGTCGGTACTAGCGTTCGCGGCTACCCTAGTTCCTGGTAGGTCGGTTCTTTCCGGTACGACCGTTGGTTGTATCGGGTTATTTTGTTGTACGCAGTGACGGGTTTTACGGGGTCTACCTCTGGATTTCTTTGCGGTCATATTTTCAGCTGCTGTTACAGCTTCGGGGCCCTGGCCAGTAGCTCCGTCGCTGTTTGCTGTCAGATCCTCGGAACCGATAATCTCTTCCACTCGTTGTGGTTTTCAGTCTTTTACGTGAGTAACTCCCTCGTCTTTCCCCGATTCGTCCATCAGTCGATACGTGTTAGACCCTACCTGCTCTGCAATAGTGTAGTTATTATTGAATTTCGGCGCTAGCTTAGCAGATACTCCCGCCGCTGACGACGACAGCACGTGGTTTGCTTTGAGGACTTTGTCTCCTACTTCAAACTGCACATCACGATGCTTAGCATTGTAATATTTGGTGTTACGCTCTTGTGCGATGTCAGAGTTATGCGCTGCTAGATTTCTAACTTCTCCTAGTGCCGCTAACCGTTTCCGATAGTCTTCCATGCCTTGTTTTTCATCTTCCTTGTCTGCATGTAGATCCTCTTTGCGATGCAAGGAATTGGGCGGGGTGGGGTTACGCCCGAAATTGAGGAAGGCTGGGGTTGCTTGGGTCGCTTCATTCTCCGCGTTATTACAAGCGTACGTAATTTCATCTAAGTGCTCATCCCATCTTTTGTGCTCTTCTATGTAACACTTGATCGATGTTTTGAACGTCCTGTTGACTGTTCCCACCGGGTTTGCTTGTGGATGGTACGCTGGTGTTAGGTGATGTTCGATCCCTTGCTCCTCCAGATAGTCATCAACTAATTTGTTACGGAACGGAGTCCCGTTGTCACTCAAAAATATGACGGGTGCGCCCCAACGTAATACTACGTGTTTTTTGAAGGCATTCAGCACCACCTGAGCGTTTGCTTTACGAAGCGGTACGCATTCGATAAAGCGCGTGAATATGTCCATGAATATCAGGATGTATTCGAACCCATGGGTACTTTTAGGGAATGGGCCCATAATGTCACTGGCGACTGTGTGCCACGAACTCAGCCGCTTCCTGAAACCCATCAGTCCAGCAGGTTGTCGTTGCTCAACCTTCATTTGTTGACAAATTCCGTAATTTTGGACAAACTTCCGCACGTCCTTATTCATTGCGGGCCAGAAATAATATTGGGCGATCTTCTGAAACGTCTTGTAGCGTCCCAGGTGTCCGGCTGTAGGTCGACTGTGATATTCTTCCATAACCTGCAGTCGTTTGTCTTCTGGCAGGACGAGCTTCCATTCATCGTCGTCGTCGATCACATCATCGAAATGATGTATAGCACTATAATGATATAGTTTATTGCCGACGGTTTTGTATAGCGGAAACTCTTTAGGTCGAGACTGTACTTGTTGCAGCCGTTCCAAGTACCAGGGATCTGTGGTTGGCGGTACGTCCATAGACGCAACCTCTACCTCGCCTTCGCTTTCATGCATTCTCGACAGGGCATCCGACACCACGTTTTCGGATCCTTTACGATACTCCACTTCGAAGTCGTGATCCAGTAATTCCAGCGACCGCCGAATCAATCGTCCAGCGGTGTGTTTATGTGTTTGTAGGTATTTCAGACTATGATGGTCGGTTACTACCTTAAACTGGTATCCCTCCACGTACATACGAAATTTCCTAATGGCCCAAACCACCGCTAAACATTCTCTTTCGGTGACGCTATAATTACGTTCCGCTGTTGACAGCACGCGATTTGCAAACTCCAAAGGTCGCTCTTCGCCATCAATGATTTGGTAAAGGACTGCACCAAGACCTGCATCACTAGCGTCAGTTTGTATAATGAATTGATGCTGATACGACGGTCGATTTAACATTGGTGCTGTCGCCAATATACTTTTAATCATGTTGAACGCTCTCTCCTGCACGTCAGTGCACTCAAAAGGGACGGTTTTAGACGTTAAGTGAGTCAGCGGTTCTGCTACCGTGGCAAAATCCTTTAAAAATTTTCGATACCACGATGCCATGCCAAGGAATCGCTGTAGAGACTTACGTTTTTTCGGTATTGGGAACGTAATTATTGCTTCAATTTTCTCTGGATTCGGTCTGAACCCATCCCGGTTGACCAGCACGCCCAAGTATTTAACTTTGGACTTGCAAAAATGGCTCTTTTCCCAGTTGATGACGAGTCCAGCATCGAGGATCTTCTTCAGCACATGTTCCAACCAGTACATGTGCTCCTCGAAGGTTTCCGTTACGATAATTATATCGTCCAGATAAGCAAATGCGTAGGGTTCAAGGTCGGGGCCGATCAATCCATCTATTGGTTCTTGAAAGGTTGCTGGACCTCCTACTACGCCGTAAGGCATTCGTTTGAATTGAAATAGGCCTAGGCCTGGTACGGTGAATGCCGTGAAGTGCTTCGATTTTGTAGCCATCTTAATTTGATGATACGCACTTTTTAGGTCGATAGTTGAGATGAATAATTATTTTTTTTAACGTCCACATGTTTCAAACGACGAATAAATTCGGGCTTGGTGGACTATCCCAAGATGATATTGCGAGAAAAAAATTCCACGCTCCCCGGGCTGGATTTGAACCAGCGTCCTCCTGATCTCCGGTCAGTTGCCGTCTTCCTGGTAGCGTAGTGGATATCGCAACTGACCGGAGATCAGGAGGACGCTGGTTCAAATCCAGCCCGGGGAGCGTGGAATTTTTTTCTCGCAATATCATCTTGGGATAGTCCACCAAGCCCGAATTTATTCGTCGATAGTTGAGATGTACCTCGCTCCCCGTAATTTTCGTAATATAACATCCATACGAGGTAGAGGGTAGGCACTGGAGCGTGTTACGGCATTGACTTTTCGGTAGTCAATGCACATCCTGTACTCTCCAGTAGATTTTCTCACCATCACGACCGGGCTGGCCCAGGCACTGTTGGAAGGTCCAATGACACCTTCTTGTAGCAACTCCTTATATTGCCGATGCATCTCTTCTTCTAGTATTCGGGAGACCGGGTAATATTTTTGCTTAATTGGCTTGCAGGACTGTATCTCGATTTCGTGATCAATTCTATCGGTACAGCCTATCTTTTTGCCATGAGCTATTCGGTATTTCCCTATCAACGTGGCTAGTTTTTGGTCCTCGATCTCCGTAAGATCGGCGATCCCTATCGAGGCTAAATGCGGCACGCTCGTAGATAACGCAGTGAGTTGGATCGGAATTGGGTTTGGGTCTCCTACGATTGTCATTTCCTTATTCCAGGGGTCCAGTTTCGCATTAAATAATTGCGTAAAATCGGAACCTAACAGTATGTCATATTGACAATGCTCAAGAATTAGGATTGGCATTACATGCTCAACTGTACCAACCTTGACTGGTAACAACAGCTGCGCCATAATTTTTGCAGGATCACCTGCGGCTTGTTTTGCTGCTGGCCCGTTATATTCGTGGATGGTTGCCTCTAATTCACTTGCAATCTGCAGGCCCATTGGTCCCATGAAAGTTCTGGACGCTCCGGGATCATCCATTCCGCGCATTGTAAAGCTACCTAGCGTTACTTTAGTAATCCAGTACCGCCCATGTGGTGGTAAAGGGCGGGTCAGATCCTCCGGTAGAATGGTTCCCTCCTCGGTATCTGTGAAGAGCTTAGGCCCCACTACGGTACCTTCTGGGTACATTGGCTCTTCATCCGAGGTCACGGTTATCTCACAGGGAGCTACAGGGACCTCCCCTATGCTGTGCTCCCTTTCTCGTTTTCCGTCGAGTAGTGTTTGCCGCACTCAGGGCATTTCCGCACCGTGTATCCCGGCCACGCACAATTCCAACATAGCTGGTCTGGTTTTGGTCCAGCAGGCTTATTCTTGTTATGCTCATCTCTGGGTGGAGTGGTATTATCAGCATCGAATAGTTTCTTGTTCGCTTCTTCGGTTGCTGAGTTCCGGGTTGAGTCGGTACGTCCGAGGACTTTTTATTGGTCATGGCGGCTGACGTACTGCTTGCTTCATTCAACATTAGCGCGCTTATTTGCTGACTGACCACCTTACTCACCAAGTCCGCAATCTCCGACATCGACGGTACTGCCTTTGAAACCTCGACTGCGGCGACAGCCGGTTTTTGTTGCTGTTTTGAAGAATCTACCTTTGGCTTTGGCGTAGTCTTTTCATGGTACGCAGTTTCCGGAATCAAACTCATGGATGGAGGTGGCGGCGGCTGATAGTATTTTTCCGCATTGATCAAATATTCTGCATCTCTTGCTTCACGCACGAATGCATCAACATCGACAAGCTTTTCGCGATTAATCTGTCGCTATATCGACGGTAATAAATTAGCATGCAGTAGGTCAAGCTGTTTTTCCATAGGCCATTCTGGTTGCATCTTACTCATGATTGTGAGCAGACAAATTATATAATCCCGTACCGGTTCATTTGGGTGTTGGGTTCGTTTCTCAGCTTCGCGACTTAACCGCTGTTGGAAACTCCGGTCGACCCCATACATCAATCTCGCGGAATCGCAAAAGTCCGACCACGAGTTCCATTTTTCCCGTGTTCTGCGGTACCAGTGCCTGGCTACTCCCGATAACAATTCCGTCATACCATTGAGCAATTCTAAATCCGTCAGATTCGATGTCCTATTGCATTCTTCGACCCTTTGCAAGAATTCTTCTATGCTCGTGGTTTCCGCTTGTCCCGAAAAACTAATACGCCACGACCGAACTATTTTCCCGACATCCATGAATGAATTGTTCATGCTGCTACGTCTTCCTGACGGATACGTCCACTCTTGGTTCGACGTTGTCGGCACAGCGTTGCTGTGAGCCCCCCTCCCCCAAGGTTGGTAGTATTGGGTTTGAGGGTTGTTCTGCCTTCCTTCCCCCTGCTGTTGATTTCTTTGCGGTACCAACTCTTCACCGCTTTTGTGTTGCTGGTTGCCTATTGATAATAGTGCTGCTGAC
This sequence comes from Aphelinus atriplicis, assembly GCA_020882685.1. Taxonomy (NCBI): domain Eukaryota; kingdom Metazoa; phylum Arthropoda; class Insecta; order Hymenoptera; family Aphelinidae; genus Aphelinus; species Aphelinus atriplicis. Next base: position 17,537 of record JAJGQD010000054.1, read on the forward strand.
CTATCGTAGTAATTTAAGTCGTATGTGTCCTGAATATTTACTCTATTCGTTTTCTGAGGCTGGATTTCTTCCCGTACCGTTGAATTTACGAATCGGCTATTTGCGTTGCTACCAGGTATCAACGTCGACAGGTTCAAGTTACTCGGTACGGCCGGGGGCGCGTTCTGTAACCGTGTGCTGCTCGCAAGATTTCGTTGTCGTACGAGTCTGTTTCTTTCCTTTTCGCATTCTAATCGCGCTTCTTGGAGTTTTCGCATTTGAATTACGAGCGGTCTTGGTAGCCATTGCTGTGATCCGTCCTCCAACGTAACGAGCGCTAGATCTGGTTGTTGATTTGGTGTGGGTCCTGAGCCACTGACCATGCATGTGTTTCCCGACGCAGTCGACGTTACCACCGTGTGGCCTGCTAATGTCGTCGTTACGGTTGTTACCTTACTCGTTTCAACACTCGTTTTGCTGGTTGCAACTCTGCCGGAGGGATCCGCTATTGTCGGATTCAAGGGAATGTGGGAGCTGTTTGCTGTTATTTCCCTTTCTTTCAGCGCGGTACGCTCCAGATTACTTTTATTCAGTCTCCTCGCCATTTTATTGGCTTCTATTGGGCAAAATGCTCCTAAATATTGGGTAAACTCGATCAGAAAATTGTTCCGGTGTTCTTCTAATTCTTCTTCTGACGTGAAATCCTCATTCGCAATAAAATCTTCGGAAGTATAATCGCCTCTCAACCCTCTATCCCTATAAAGTTCGTACCGCTTACTTGCAATAACGCATAACAATCTACGGAACTCACGAAGATTTCAACGAACGGGTCACAATAATCGCTGCGAAGACAATATCTTATTAGCACGCAGACAATTCACAATGTTATTGCACACAGTAATGAGTAAAAGCACACAATAAAATAGTACGTAATGTTAGATAAGCAGTTATCAAAGCTTGAAGCCAGGTTATTTGATACACAGTATGAGTAAAACAGAAGTATTGCTTATTTAAAATATCTATCCCGTGCTAACGTTTGTTGGACTCGGTCACCGAACGAACGAAGCAACAGTAAAAATCTAATTCTTTACAGTAATAACAATATTTGTTATTTAAAGACTGCACTAACAATTGTTAGATTTAATGAATTTGTAATTTATTTGTCATAACTAAATTTGTTATTTTTAGTCCTTATGTCTGCACGCTATACACCATTTGCCTAAGTCGTATCACGCCAGCAGTACGGAAATTTTCTAAGTCCCGATTTACGATGCTTTTAGGACGGTACTCCCTATATAGTTCGAAATTTTTCACTTTTCTCTAGACCGAATGTTTTTGGGACGGTATAATTTTTCAACTTATGATATTGGCGGTTATTTTCGGAGGGAAAATTTTTCCGGTTATCACTACGTTATTGTTAATAATCATTTAACACCACTTCCAGCACCACTTAAACCATGGGCGCCATTTGTCACCGCCAGCGTCAATAAATAAATAAATGAACGAATAAATCCATTATATAAATTACGCGAGCTTGCCAGAGCAAGAGACAAAAATTATTTATAGAGAGCAAGTGAGGTGGTGAATCTCACTTGCATGGGATTGGGGTCGAGGGCTGGAAGTGTGGCAAGTTAAACACACGATGTAAATTTAACACAAAAAAAATCAACATTTATTAAGCATAAGGAACGAGGTTACACAGTGGACTTACGAGTCCGGGGCGCGTGCCGCGGGCCGGAGTGGGAAGCAGCGAGCAGGACGTAAACAAAGCCGGGAGAGAGAGAGAGAAAATAGTCAGCGCAGTACTTACTCGGCGGCGAATATGCTCCGGCTTCTCGATATATCGGCGCTCGCTCGCTACAACTTGCTGTACGCCCGGGGACGATGTCGGTGCACTGCACACTAGCTGTACGTCGGAGACGAGGGTCGCGAAAACGTAGAATCGCGAAGTACAAAAGGTCGGCGCTGGGGAAAACACGTGTTTGCGCGGGCTGCTCTGCATATAGACTGTTTTCGCGCGCGCACGTTCCCGCGTCGATCCTGCATGACGTCTCGCGCTACTATCCGTCGCGCGAACCGCGGCTCTCTCTCTCTTACCTTTGGCTCAGCTGTATCACGCTCCGGTGTTGACGCTGAAACATAACTTTAACATGAAATCTTTATGATTTGTACTTGGGGTAGAGAGATCTCACAGGGCACTGTTAAACCATCATCCATTGTACAATGTGCCCGTGACAATATATGTATATATATATATATATATGGGTGATTCTCTGTCAAGTGAGAGAGTGAAAATTGGACAAATTTCACACTTGCCATGTGGCTAATATCGCCTCTGCGCAGGCGCCCGTCTTGGCTTGTGGAGCGCTTGGAACCGTCGAGGAGTGGCTCGGTGCTCGAGCCAAGCAGTCTCGCTACACAGGGCCCACTGGCAACTGGCCTCGGATGGTTGAGCTATCCGCGACTTATAATAAAATCACTAACGTTCTTCGAACAAATTAGTTTTTCACTTATAACTTTTGATTTGAATTATTTATCCACAAAAATCCAGTGTTTCTTAAAGCACTTGATGCGCCCTACGCTTTAGAGAATTCTTCTAAAATTAATTATTGGTCCTTCGAGCCGGATGAATAATGCAAAGTTCTCGGGAGTTTTCAGTGAAAAAAAGTATGTCCAGTGAAGACTTCCCAATATTGATTATTGGTAGTCTGGAGTTTCAAGAGTGCATTAGTGCTATACCGTACACGCGTGCTTCTCGGTTCGGCGATCTCTTCGCTGAACCGCTGCGTGAAAAATTCCACGTCACGTGGCCGGTCGCCGGAAGCCGTTCAAGCAGACATCTTTATTTCGCCAAACCGCACACGCGGTAGACCAGCAGCGCCGCTCGAGTGCTGCGGGGGCGGGGGAAGGCATCGGACGAGCGGTGAGGAGTTCGGAGTCAGTCAACGTGGTCAGCTGCGAGAGACGCGCTGCGCCGGCGCGCAAGCTGTCCCCACTCTTCTAGTACTGTGGAGCTCCTACCACGGCTGTTGCTTCCTCGAGCTGCGGCCCAAGCAGTGTGGCTCCTTTACAGCTGTCTGCGTACTGTTTGTTTTTGCGCGTTGCACTTCGACTTATGTTACGTTTGAGGTAATAAGTCAGTCAACTGTTGTCAAGTCCGGAAAGCAGCTCTGATTATACTCAGTTCGGACATTGCTGAGCCTTAGCTTACATGTCCCAGTCACAGTTAAAAATTATTTTTCTCAAATTCTTTCTGTTCGATTCTTCGTGAGTTAAAAGTACTGTAGCTTCAATAGTCTTTTCCAAGCATTATTCTGTAAAATCCAATTGTTACGTTTTTTTTTCTCGAATTGGTTAACACTTTACATAAAATTTTCATTCAATTCTTAATTCGTTGTTGAAAATTCCACAAAGTGGTGATAAATTGTTACTCATTTATTTTGAATTACTGTACAGAGTAATTCTGTATGCCACGTGGAAGCCACTCTCCTGGATTTACCATAACCAATTGAGAAGTTATTCTGGAAAGCTGTGCCATCATCAAAACAACGTCTCAGCTGGATTCTACTGATTGACTGGAATTCAACTGTCTTGACGATTCCTTCAGTTTTAGAACTTCATCGAGGCCATCCACGTTTTTTCAACGAGTTGCAGATTGGTCTAGATTTTTTTTCGTACTTCAACATTGTGTGCCAGTTACAGTGTGGATTTGACTCACATGCCTCCCAACTATGGACATGAGCCCAAGGATTACTCGTGTCTCCCTCGAACGAAATTTAAAGAGAATTTAAATAACTGGTTCATAGTAGGGTAGGTAATGCTATCGCTCTCGAGTTTTGAACCCTGACTCTCTCATAAACCTGATTATTAGGAATAATTCAAAAGTTAATCTCTCTTTTTTTTTTATGAATATTCTAGTTTTCTCTCTCTCTTTAGTAATATCAAGTCTGATATATATCTATGTGCTTCCCAAGGATATCACTCTGGTATGCCTTTATAATCAATTTGGTTATGCTTCTGTTCTATATCCAGAAAAAACTGGAATACGTCTTTGCAACACTCGGTGCACGATGAGTTTAGAAACTTATTTTTTCTAGCAACTCACTACCTTTTTATTGGAAACTACTCCAAATCTCAATACTCTTTTGGGAGTGAAGGCTCATGAACTAGCCTCTCACGTTTTTGGTTGTAGGGAAATACACGGATTTCCGTCCAATAAAAAATTCTTATTCATACACTGTTGTGTATACATCTTACCAACTTTGCATTGGTTCTTCTCTTATTGGGCAGTGTTTTCTCTTCGATACACCTTTCGTGTATACATTGCACCAACCCACACTTACCTTAGGCTGGCATTCAGCCGTCACAGCTTATAATCTCATAACTCTTTTTCTGATTCCTAAGAATTCTTGGCTTTCACTTTACGTGAAAACAATCTCCTGAAAAATGGACGATATATATATATATATATATATATATATATATATATATATATATATATATATATATATATATATATATATATATAGGAGAGACTCCACAAATTGACTCAAGCCTTCATCAATTTCAAAAAAAAGGGAGCTGCTAAAATGACACTTGGTCATACGGAAGCTCGAATGAAGCAGGTCGAGACTATCTTTCAGGAAGCGTTAAATGATCATCAGGCTATTTTGGAGAATACCAGTGATAGTAATTTACCTTATATAAAGGAAAACGTCATTGAGAATATCAAAGACGCATACTATGACGCTCTCGCTGATTTTAATGATCACCTGCAAGCTCTCAAGGGCAATCTCGCTAGTGCATCCGTGCCTAGTACTCAGCCTCCAACGCATGTTCCTCAGTATTCTTCTATTATGCAGTCTCTCCCCAAAATTGAAATTGCCCCATTTTCTGGGCGACACGAAGATTTGGAAAATTTCTGTGATCTCTTCAGAGCTATGATTCACCACAGGATTGATCTTGCTTTGACTCTGAAATTGGTCTACCTGAAAGCAACAGTCACTGGTACGGCTCTAGATCTCATTAAAAAATTTTCTCTCACTGATGAAAATTTTGCTAAAGCGTGGGAAATTCTCACAAATTATTATGATAATTAACGGCGATCAGTTCATGCCCATCTGGCCTCTCTTTTTTCGGTTAAAAGTGCTAAATCCGAATCTTCGCAGGAACTTCGAAGAATTATGAAACAAGTTTCCGATCCCGTTGATGCTCTGACCACTCTAGGTCTAGATACTGAGAATTGGGATGACATCTTAGTTTATCATATAGTCACTAGCCTGGACGTTAGTACCAGGCGTGATTGGGAGAAACATCTTGGTAACCAAGACACTCCACCCTCTGTGGAGGAATTGAAAGAATTCCCTGAAGCCCAAATATACACTTTGGAAGCTATGGAGTGCATGAATAAATCCACTCAATCATCTAAAGTTGCTATTAACAATAAAACTGATAGCAAAGGTGAAACTAAGCCCATCTTTGCTAATACATCTTCCTCTGATAACAGTAATAAGAAGAATAGCAAATCGCAGCCCCACTGCCCAGTCTGCTCCAAGCCTCACAAAATTTATCAATGTGAACAATTCAGGGCTAAGAGTGTCAAAGATCGGCGTAGTTGGTTGACCCTGAATAAGCTATGCTTCAACTGTTTCGGCAAGCATACTTTTCATGCTTGTTTACCTGACAAACTTTGTTCCTGTTTGTAACCAGAAACACAATACTTTGATTCAGACGGAAAGGCCTGAGTCTTTCAAAAAATCCTCGCCTGGAGGAAAAAATACCTCATCTGAAAGTGACGATGAAAAAACACTTAGTTTTTCGATTGCATCCTCATCGTCACCCAAACCTTGCAATAATAATAACAATGGAGCAAAAACTCCACCCACTACACAGGTTGCCTCAACACATCTTAATACAATGTGTGGTTCGATTTCACAGTTCCCTATGAGGCAGGTGTTATTAGGAACTGCCAGGCTTTATGTGTCAAGTTGCTATGGTACAAAAGTTCTTGTCAGAGCACTTTTAGATGATTGTTCACAATCATCGTTTATTTCAAAGCGTTTAGCCCAACTTCTTCGGCTACCTACACGCTCTATCCATGTCCCAGTTTTTGGCATTGGAGCAAATAAATCAACTGTGAGTAAGCAATATACTCAGTTTAAAATATTGCCACGCTTTGAATCAACATTTCCGCTTGATGTTCAAGCTCTTATAGTTGACAAAGTATCACGTTATGTGCCTCCTTCGGGGATAACTTCCAAACGCTTCAATCATATTGTGAGATTAGATTAAGCTGATCCTGATTACCACAATTCAGATGAGATTGATGTTCTTTTGGGTGCTGATGTCCACTCAATAGTGGTAGAGGGAAATAAAATTCGTGGTGCCGCGGATGAGCCGGTAGCTGTTCAAACGTTACTGGGCTATCTTTTACAAGGCTGTGTACCATCGGCAAATTTGGCAAGTTTCACAACCACTCTTTATCGTAGCTGCGAAGAAAGCGAGCTTTTCGATTTTATGCAGAATTTTTGGAGGCAGGAAGAAATACCTCGATCTGTCCAATACACGCCTGAGGAACAAGAGTGCGAAAACCATTTTGTTGATACTCATACTAGAGACGCTTCAGGGCGATACTTAGTTCGGCTTCCAATAAAAAATCCTGCATTGATCGAAAAATTGGGAACATCATATGGTTCGGCTACTAGAATGTTGGAAAAGTTAGAACGACGTTTCAAGGCCGACCCCAAGTTAAAGGAAATGTACTCTGCGTTCATGAAAGAGTACGAAGATCTTGAGCACATGTCAAGACCTCTCACGCCTCTCTCCTCGGAAATAAAGAAATATTTCTTGCCTCATCATGGAGTTCTTAAAGAAGGAAGTACTACTACTAAACTAAGAGTAGTTTTCAACGGCTCCGCTAAAACTTCTAGTGGAATATCATTGAATGATATCCTACACATAGGTCCCAATCTCCTTCCAGAAATCAGCAATATCATATGTAACTGGCGACGCTACTCTGTGGTATTTGTCACGGATATTGAGAAAATGTACAGGCAAATACTTGTACATCCCCAAGATCACCCACTTCAATCGATTCTTTGGCGTTTTGATCCAGAGGATCCAATATCAATATTTTTTCTGATCACACTTGTTTATGGTTTAGGATGTTCTATGTTTCTCGCCATTCGAGTAATACTACAGCTGGCCAAAGATTGTGGAGGCAAATACCCTTTAGGAGCCCTTATACTCGAAAAAGAGATGTACATGGATGACGCATTTTCTGGTGCCAACACCATCTCTGAAGCTTTGCAAAAACAATCTCAATTGTTGGAGATTGCCACGGTGGGCGGATTTTCATTTCGCAAGTGGATTTCCAACGATCCTCGGTTGGTTGAACATCTCCCCGATTCTCTCAAAGCTAAGGACAACGAAAATCGAAATCTCTTCGAATCCAGTTCCAAGTCTGAAAGTATTGGGTATTAAGTGGAATCATCACTCTGATTGTTTTGTGTTCAATATTCAAGAATGTGAAGAGATGAAATTCACAAAACGTAAAATGCTGTCTATTATTGCTCGTCTATTCGATCCGTTGGGATGGCTTGCCCCAGTAATTGTGGTTGCTAAAATTATCATGCAATCCCTTTGGTTACAGAAATGCGATTGGGACTCTGTACCCACTTTAGAATTATTAGAAAAATGGAAAGCTTGGTATTTTGCTCTCCCTTCAATTAATTCCATAGAGATTCCTAGATATATTCAATGGTCTCCTTCGTCAAAACTCTATGAAATCCATGGGTTTGCAGATGCTTCTAGTCGTGCCTTCGGTGCTGCAATTTATATGAGAATTGTAAATGAAACTGGGGTACATGTATCTCTTCAGTTGGCTAAGACTAGAGTAGCCCCTCTTAAAGTTCAAAGTATTCCAAAACTCGAACTGAGTGCGGCTGCACTTTTGGCTGACTTAACTAGTCATTTCATTGAGGCTATGGCTATTGAAATAAACTCTATTCATTGTTGGTCTGATTCCAAAGACGTCCTCTACTGGTTAAGAGATCATCCAGTGCGCTGGAAAACTTATGTCGCTAATCGATGTGCGGATATTTCTCGGTTGTTGCCAAACGCTCATTGGCATTATGTTAATACTAAATTAAATCCCGCAGATGTGGCCTCTCGAGGTATAGAGCCAAACCTGTTGAAGGAATTTGATCTTTGGTGGCATGGCCCACCCTTTCTACGCAATGATTCGTTACCCTGGAGTACGGAATTAGACGACTTGAGCCCTCATACGGCTTGTAAAGTGAAAGTCTCTAGTCATGCGGCAGCAGCTGCAGAAAATCACTATGTTTGGGATCTCATCAATCGGTACTCGACTTTGAACACTCTTCTACGCATGACTGCGTTGGTGTTACGCTTCACTCTGAAACTAGAAATTCGCGTTACTGCGAGAAGAAGATCTGTTATTAACTCAAACTTAAAACTAAAGCTGAATACTGATATCAAGTTCAAATTATTGGAATCGGCTTTTATCGATGTTGAGGCTATTTTTAATCCCTCACGCACACCTTCGGTAGCTGAAAGAGAGAATGCTCGCTTGTTATGGGTATTCCTCCATCAACAATTTCATTTCGCTAATGAAGTAAAGCTAGTCAAGGCCGATAAGCTTAAATCTATAAAAGGTCCTTTAAGTAAATTAAATCTCACTCTACTGAGTGAATTGCTTCACGTGGGAGGTAGATTGAAGCACTTAAGCATTCCTCTCGAACAAAAGTACCCATTGGTGTTGCCTTCTAAAACTACATTTTCCTCTATGATAATTCGCCATACTCATATCAAAACTCTTCCGGGGGTACGCAGTTGACTCTCGGTACAACTCGCCTTCAATATTGGATACTTAATGGTCGCCGCGAGGTGAAATCCATTATCCACTCATGTCATACATGCATTCGTCATGCCGCTTCAATCAGAACTCAGCTCATGGGAAACTTGCCCGCAGAGCGCGCCTCACCATCTGATCCCTTTGAATATTCTGGGGTTGATTACGCGGGTCCCATTCCTGTGCGAGCTTCGCTCTTGCGAGGAAAAATTACGACAAAAGGGTATATTTGCATTTTTGTGTGTTTATGTACTCGTGCGGTCCACCTGGAGGCAGTCGAAGACTACTCCACTGGTGGTTTCATTGCCGCTTTTGAGCGCTTTCAAGGTGAACGTGGTCACTGCAAAGAGTTAGTCAGCGATCAAGGGACTAACTTTGTTGGAGCTGATGCAGAATTGCGCCGTATGTTCACGGAAGCCTCCGCATACACTCAACAAATTGCATGTAAACTCGCCGACGATGGTACAACTTGGCGTTTTAGCCCTCCTGGTGCACCACACTTTGTTGGCATATGGGAATCAGGGATCAAGGCTGTCGAGCATCACCTCCGTCGTGTGATGGGCGATCGTATACTAACTTTCATAGAATTACAAACCTTGCTCAAAAAGATTCAAGCTTGTCTCAATTCGAGACCAATAATGGCTTCATCTGACGATCCTACTGATCTTCAATTTCTATCACCCTCTAACATAACTATTCTGCGCAATTCTTCTATCATTCCAAGCCCCGACATATCTGATAAAAATGTCTCTGTAGGGAAGCGATGGGAGCATGTGAGAAAAATGACGCAGTGTTTCTGGCATCATTGGGCTTCCGAATACTTGACCTCACTTCATTAGAGGAACAAGTGGAAGTTCCCAACACGCAATTTTTTTGTTGGGGATCTGGTCCTCATTCGAAATGAATTAACACCACCTTCGAAGTGACCTCTTGGTAGAATTATTCACACCACCGTGGGTAGCGACGAATTGGTCCGCGTGTGTAAAATCAGAACCGCTTCGACCATTCTCGATCGTCCAGTTGTTAAACTTGTACTTTTGGAGCCAAGAGCAGCAACCACCTCAGACTAAGCCTATTCCTAAAATTATTTTTCCCTTATTTTCCTATTTTTCCTTGCCGCCTGTCCCAATTCCTAGTATTTTTGTTTCAGATCGTTCGCTAAATGTCACGACGAACGATGGTGGGCGGAATGGACAAAATTCACACTAGCCATGTGGCTAATATCGCCTCTGCGCAGGTGCCCGTCTTGGCTTGTGGAGCGCTTGGAACCGTGGAGGAGTGGCTCGGTGCTCGAGCCAAGCAGTCTCGCTACACAGGGCCCACTGGCAACTGGCCTCGGATGGTTGAGCTATCCGCGACTTATAATGAAATCACTAACGTTATTTGAATAAATTAGTTTCTCACTTATAATTTTTGATTTGAATTATTTATCCACAAAAATCCAGCGTTCCTTAAAGCACTTGATGCGCCCTACGCTTTAGAAAATTCTTCTAAAATTAATCAGAGAATAGTAAAAAAATTGAAATTTTTTCTATGAATTCTAGGAGACTCCATCATGTTCCCTGAATTTTTTCAGAATTTTTTTGACCCTATGTCCCATCTTTCCAGAGGCTCAAAGTGGTGAAGTTTGCAATATTAAACATTTTGTGAGGACCTTTGACCTCGATTTTGAGCTATCTAGAGACATTTTAGAGTGAAAATTCAAGAGACCTTTTCTTCTGGAAAGAAGCCAAATTTTCTGGAAAAATTGGTTCCAGGATCATTGGTGAACATATAGCTATCACCGAACTCATTTCCAGGCTTAAAACTGAGTAAAAAGTAATTTCGATCACCCGGACCATAATGCGATACATACCAAAAGAAAGCTTACTTTATTACCAAAATATCGTGACTAGTCCCAGAGTGCTGCGTTTGATCTCTTTTTTTAATTAACCAATATATCATAAGAAGTAATGGAAATTGTCTAAGAATGAGTGTCTGCACATACGTCACTTATATGTATGCTTGTTACTTTGGTTTTCTCTTTATACTTTTGATTTACTGTATTGGTTGACTGAAATTTCCACCCAATTTGATCCCATACTTGAGTCTCATACTTGTCGCCAACTCAGGAATGGTTATTTTATCAAGTGTTTTTCACTCACCAACATATCCATTACAGATTTGATTTACCGATCTTGACTAAACATTTTCTTATGTTTGTTTGAGTCAAGAATAGGTGATATCCAGAGCCCCAGGGTGTAATAATCCAATAATCCCAAGATATTAATTATTATATCTTGGTTGGAGCCGTAGTTCTTGCCTTCAATCAGAGTTTCCCTCATGAGGTGTATTTCCTCATATATATATATATATATATATATATATATGTATATATATCATATTCCTACTGAAAATTCTCAGGTGAGATTTCAGGTGAGAACCCATGTGAGTATTCAGTGATGATTTTTATTCTGAATAAAATGCATCAGATTGTACTTCAGAATGTATAAGACTAACTAACATTGAAACTTACTTACATGTACAAATTGGGATTGACAGACATGGATTCAATGTTGAAATGTATGAACTCGGTGGTTGATTAAGAGATACTTACCTGAAATGAACATGAACATTTTTAGTAGTGTTCATACCAAGTGATAATATAATACGTCAATTCATTCAAATTCTATATATTTCTGGTTGCAATTCTTGATCAATTAATGAGTTCGTGAATTTCAACATTGAATCCAATTCTATCGACCCCAATTTTTACAAGTTGCCACCTGAGAACTTTCAGTAGTGGAAAAAAAATTCCTTCCTATTCATAAGATATCTTGATAGAAACGATCGATTGCGTGATATCTCGCTTCGATCTATATGACTATATCTATATATATGTCATAAAGATTGCAGTAGGGAAACGTGGGAGGAATGCGCGAAATAATGAAATAATTCGTTTATTAAAGAATACGTCTAGCCGACAAAGCTTCCGGCTAGGATGAGGTCACACTACAGACTGACTGCACGCAGGCAGTCGCTTCCCTTCGAGGGGTGCGTCCTTCAAGAGTTGCAGCCGCCGAAAGTGAAACTCCGGCGGGAAAGCCATAAAGATTTTCCGATACGGCGCGGCCTGTCTCTAGATGCGGCGCGTCACCGAACATCTGCTCGTGGCTCGAGAGCCGTTGCGCGCGCGGGCCGGGTTTCTGCTTTCGTGAGAGCAATCGGAATACTATATCTATATAAGGTAGGTGTAACCAATATGCGCCACCCTTCGTATTTCATATATAAGCACATCTAGAGCATCGCCGCGGCACAGGATCTTGTCGGCAATACTAATTACTGGAGAAAGAAAACATTTTCCCCGATCGGTAACCCTTACACAAACTAGTTAGAGCTCGTTTTCTCCATTTTTCCACCAATTTTTCTACCATCAAGACAATAGTCTTCAAGACGCTAATCCCAAATCGGCTCGGACATTCTTGAAATTGAACGCTTCTATTTCAGTGAGAACATCTCAATTATATCTGAAATTACACTAAAGAGAATGTTCATTGATTTAAGAGATTAATATTGCAATTAAATGTTGCATAAATAAATTTTGTTGATTCAAAAACAACGTTTTTTCATGAATTTTAACTGAAAACTTGATTTGATTTAGATTGTTAGAAGTTATATAGTCTATGTAATATGGTTTGATCAATGACAAAATGTATTTTTCAATAAAATGATATCAGAAATATACTCTTTCATTTGTATTTTATTCTTTTCAAACATGCTACATGCGACAAACTGGATGAAAAGGAGTATTTTCAGGGTGGTGCCATATTGGGTACACTCAAAACTTTTTCCCGAAATTTTTTTTTCTTCAAAACGCTGTATCTTGGCGTTAAACTGTTCAAATCAAATGAAACTTAGCTCGTTTTGCAGGTATTAAGTAGACCTTTCATATGACACCAATCGTGTTAGAAAATTCATATTGGACGCGGTGTAGTGACCTTTCTCGCTTAGGTGGCCTATATTGGGTACAGGCACCTTACTCACAATATATATTGCACGCAAGCAGGCTGCGACAGCCCCTCCCTGTAGGTCAGAAGAATTTACTGAAAGGTAAACTATTCATTACATTTCGTGTCTTGATTGTAACAGTGTCTTCGAGCTTGGATTTTCAATGGGTTCATTAGAAAAAGTAGCAATATAAGCAGGGACCTGCGGAGTATGAATGATATTACTATTTTTATAATACGCAATCTTACAGCAGCAAGTCCTATTCCATAATCTCATTCCTAGGGCTTTCGTTGCATTAAATAAGCCGCATTTTCCACAAACATGAAGAATAGAAATAATTTATTTGTTTTCCAGCATAATCGACGTAACGCCAACATTTCTTTGATAAACTTTCGGTTCTTTCTTGAAACTTGAACTGATCTATTGCTCTTTGTACTTTACTTAACTTCACGTAACTGTTCTCGAAATCATTGCTAATTGATTTAAGTTCTAGTTTATCCAGATATTTCTTTTCTAATGTAACATTCATTGAGATGTTGAAAGTTAAGTATTCAATTTTTGCATTGTATAATTCATTTTGAAAGGGTCTCAGCTGGAATTTCTCACTTATGAAAGTACATGATGTATCGCTTGATTTCAATAAAGTATCAGTGTCAATCGTCAGAAGATTATGGTAATTTTTGCACCACACTTGGAAGTTAAGTCTTTTTGCTGGTAAAATTAACCATAGATTCAAATTATCAAGTTCTTTTACATAATCTTCCTTATATTGAAACAGACTATATTGGCAGTTATTTATTGTTTTTGTAGATAAATATCAGAATAACAGCTTGTCTTATTTTCTAATTCCATTAAAGGCTTAGTTCTCTTACAAATTATTTGCTTATCTTTAAATGGCATACAATTGTCTGTTTTGAATGTATAATACATGTCAACTGTATTGATCAGAAGTGTTTGGAATTCCAAAATTATTTTTCTGAAAGTGGTGTCACTTTGTCTAATTGGCAACGGATGTATTTTTATTATATCATATTTTGCCTCTTCTGGTAAGGGCGTGCTTATTACAAAGACTAATCTATCATTACTGGTGTAAGCAGTAATTTTGGACATTTTTACAAGATCATAAAAATGATTCACATTGTGATGAGGCAAAAGGCCCATCACACTGAAATGAGTAAGGTTGAGAACGAGTAAGCGAAGCGTCGGGAGCCGCACGCACACACGCCTCGGATATATAGATATATACGTATAGTAGAGACGGGCATAGGCCGACCGCGCGGACACGGCAGAGTTTACGCCGAGGTAAACAAGGCGGGACACGCGCGGCGTCGAATAGAGAGAGAGAGAGAGAGCGCGCGTATACAGTCGATACGCACAGCGCTGGAGAAACAGAGAGAGCGCGTGTAATCGGCACGCGTAGCACTTGAGAAGCAGAGAGGGAGAGCGCGTATACAGCCAATACGCGCAGCACAGGAGAGAGAGAGCGCGCACTATAGGCGCGCAGCACAGGAGAGAGAGAGAGAGAGAGAGAGAGAGAGAGAGAGAGAGAGAGAGAGAGAGAGCTGCACGCAGGGCAGAGGAGCGGCAGCAGCGCAATTGGGCGCGGAAGAGAGGCTCTCTCTCGCGACAACTACGAAACGGAACGGACGGGACTCGCGGGCCACGTGCGCCGAGGTCACGCGAGCCGGATATCGGAATGCGATCCCCGCACCTGGGATCGCCGCGGCAGTGACGGTGCCAAAGAGAGAGCGGCGACACCGCCCAGGGCCGACCAGCCGACCCGCCGTCGACACCAAGGGAAAGCCCGCCGCCCGCACGAGAGGAGAGCGCCGACGGAGAGCGACGACGGAGAGTCGACGGGCGCCCGGTCGAGGGGCCGCGCACCCAGTATGAGTGAGTACGGCAAATCCTCTCCGCGGCCACAGAGACTCTCTTCTCTCTCTCTCGCACGCGTGCGATAACTTGTTCCCCTCGCGTGCGCGACGGCTCGTAACAGCCGCAAGGATGAAATCGTTCGATGTATGGCGCGAACGCATGTAGAGTTACGTTTCTCGCGAACACGCGGCTTGGCTCCCGACACTCTCGGCTACTCGTGCAGCCGGAGTGCATTTAGATATAATGATAGCGCAGCCGCAACGGCTATGTAATACAGGCGTGTGACGCAAGCAATGAATAAACATTAGTTAATTATTTTGAAATCGAATAGTTTTGAATCGACCTCCCCTTCCCTCTCGCCCCCGCGCACATCCCGTTCCACAGGTTGCAGCGGACAGCGGAGCGGAGCCGGGAGAAATTTGGCCGGCACCTGAACTGCCTACACCGTCTCGAGGTAGGCTCATCATCGGACCCCCCATCTCCGCGGGTCTCCCGTCAACAGGCGGAGACAGCGCGTATAAGTAAATCATATACGCGCAGGTTGCAGCAGCCGGAGACACGAGACACCCCTCCGAGGAGCCCCTTACAGGGAAACTCCTCGTAGCGAGTACCCAATCTCGCAACATTAAACTCTATAAGATTGTTAATTACCTCAGATTTTTTTATTTGATTCAAGGCATTTATGTAGGACAACGGTGTTACTATTATTGGTAATATTACACCAGTTTTCGCTAAAGAAATAGCCGTTTGAGTATTAATCAATTGCTCATTGTACTCTTCAATGGCTAATCTCAACTCTTGTAAGGATATCAATATTTTTTGATTCGCTTCCAAATTACTAATCGATTGGTCAGTCTGACGGCTCCAATTTTGCAATGTATCAAAATTTTCATTGAATATTACTATGTGTCCATTGATCCCCTTGACATTATTTTTTACTAACATAGTTCGATTCTGTAATAAATTTGATAACTCATTGCATTGTTTATAAATCCCGGTAATTTCTTTATCATAATAATCTGAGTCATCATCATCCAGTATACCAAATAAAAATTTTGATCCTATACCTATAAAGTTAAAAAGACCTCTTTTATGGCTTTGGTCGAAATGCAAACTATCTTGCTTACGCTCTATTGAACTTAACCTACGGTAAGCAAGAGATATATGCTCCAACATCGCGCAATTAGGATTGGACCTACAGAGAACCTCCAAGCCGGATAATAGGGTTGACGAATTTTTCACAACACCTAGTTTTTTCATGTAAAATGCATGAAGAATCAGAGAATAATTAGGTCGTATTTTATTATTTTTGTTTAATGTTATTTTTCTGGAAGATATGACCGTTGAAAGATTCGGCGTTTTCGGTAGGTATAGATATACTTCAAATGCAAATGACGTCATATCGTTACTAACGACACGAATTTCATCTCCTCAAATTAGCTCGAATTTTGATTGGATCGAAAAACAAAAAAATACGACCTAATTAATTTTGCACGTTCTTTCGATTTCTACGATAAAAAAAATAGCGTATTCTTCCCAATTGAGAAAATAGGTGCGAGCCCTGAGGAAAGATCGCAGCGGTGTCCGTAGTATGGACAATTTTCCATTCCTCATTGTATAGATAGGCCGTTCCTTCATGCACTTGGACGGCTTCTGGTATGTCCGAAGAAATATCATACAGGGTAGCAAAAACAATGGTTATATATGAAAAAATGAATGTCTGAAACATAAAAATGCACATTTAATTATTTTTACAACGAAATTCTCCGTGGTAGTGTTCAATTTCGTTAAACTGCCATAGTTGAGGCCAATCTCTGATAATATATTCCACCGTGTTTGTTTCCTTGTTGATCTGTTGAATGGGGACCGGTTCAGTCCAAGTATTCATATTATTCATCACTGATTTAGCCTGGATTATATCTCCTACTTTGTACGACGTTAAAGAGGTCTGTCTGTTTGAAACAATATTTTGATTCCGCTCTTTGTATCTCTGTATATTCTCTCTTGCAATTCTTCTTTTTCCCTGCATAACCCCCATATGTGCTTCTTCTTGATTAATTTCATCTACTGTATATGCTCCCAAATAATAAATCATATGGGGTATAACCTGCGGTGATACGTAAGCTTCCATTGTAACTCTTACTTGCTTTCAATGATTTGCTGTAAGTATCGCCTTCTTTTGCCTTCGCTATTGTTTTTATTGTTCCTATGACTCGTTCACATATTCCGTTAGATTGCGGATGTCGAACCGAGATCCTCCGCGAGCACTCGTTATCACGCGATCACCACGTGGCGAGCTGGAAGCTCGGACGCGCGCGCAAATCACGCGATCGACGCGGGCACGCGCCGTGGCCCTTCGGGGGGTGTGCGCCGCGTGAGAGAGAGCGAGAGAGAAGATTATAATGTCCCGCTATTTGTTATCAGGGCGAGGTTGTATTGGTCATGTAACAAACACTTTATTAGTAGTAACTTTTATAAATCTTTGTACACATACATTAGAGACTAGGAATGCGACCGTCTCATAGAAAGCTTAGAATAAGTCTGACTTGTATATAACTCTCTCGTGACACTCTGACCGTGCTCACTCACACACATGTACACTCATGCTTGCTGCGCACGCATCCATAATCGCTGTAAACATATCCCAGCTAGCCCATTCCCTCTCATACACCACAATTCCCCTCTTCTTAGTTTTGATTTCGAAAATGTGCTTTTTTTGCCAACCTGTCTGAGCGCCTGACAGCATCTTGACTGACGCTCGCGGCATCATTATCCTTTGCACCGTCAACGTTTGAATTTTTAGGCCGATCACTGTTTACGTTTGTTTCTTGTTCGCCTATGTCACTACTTTCCCCTCTTCTTAGATTTGATCCTACCTGCGATCTTACGAGCTGGTCTACATGCCGCTTTGTAACAAATCCGTCATTAAATTTTATTTTATAATTAACAGGAGACACTTGCTCTATTATAATTGCTTCCGAACGGTTATGTGCAAGTTGCCTGTAATTCTTAGCGAATACTATCTCATTCACGTAAAAATCAACTTTTCTGTCACCGTGCCGAAATCGAATTTGATCAAATTGGTTTCAGAGATCAAATCTGGTACAGAGATTTCGTTTGAACATTACGTACGCCGGCGATTGTTCTGTGGTGCAATGCTCTGTGTTTCCATAGTCGCTTAAGGGGATCCACTACGTTTTGTATGACCTCAATTTGGTTTACAATATTTTTCCTAAAGTTACCAATATTTTCTAATGAAATTTTGGCTCATAGATGGTTAGGCAAGCATCTCTGTAGTGAGTACAAAATTTTTTGATAAATTTGCAAATATTTCAAAACGTTAGTTCACAGTTTTGACGCTGGCGCTGCTCCCACAGCGCGCCAAAGTTGTTTCTCTCTCTAGAATTATTTCTACTTCATATAATAACACCGAAATCTCCCACTGTATTCCTCATCCATAGTAGGAACGATAGTAAGCAATATTAACAAGATAAAATCCATAGGGTGTAAAAATCATTGTAAATCTTGGTGGCACTAGAATTCAAATTTTTTCGGTCATTGGAAGGGTAAAACAGAGCTGAACTCTCGTTCTCCTTGGATTCTAAGAGGGGTAGGGCCTGTTTTTGTGAAGAAAAATCCCTCGGCGCATCACCCACGGCACGCATCTGGCAACATATGTTCGGAAGGCTCCTCTTCGACTCTCGACCGATTCTGGTCTCTTCGGATCCTCTCGACCCCTCATAAACAAGGGCCCATAGAGAAAGCAATAAAGAACAGATAAAGATCCTTTTCCGCTTATCGAAAAACTTCGAATAAATGAATCAGTATTATAGTGTATTCATCGATATTTATATCTGAACAGAAATTTGAATCATGAATATACAAATTTGAACGGTAAAAATCGGATAACTCTGAGTTACATGGAAAAATATTTGGTGTCATATCTAAATCATGCTAAGCCTTTCCTTTGCACTGCTATATGTACTATAAATTCCTCTATATATACATTTTCTACCAAACCGATTGAGTTGAATTTTTCAAGAAAGATGCTTATTACTGTGTAGAGTTATACTAACAAGGGATATTCAAAATTTCGCGTTTCAAAGAGTTGAAACAACGAAATATATGTTTTTCGCGTTTACATCGCTATATCAATAGATTGAAGATAGACACTATTCATTCCTTTTTTGGAAGATTTTTCAGGCTCAAAATTAAAAATCTCATTTTTAATAGTTTAACCCATTAAGTCCCAGATTGCAGAAATTTTATTGGTACTTTCGAGCTCAAATATTTTGATGAATAAGACGGAAGGATTATTGCAAAATAGTCATTCCTACTATTTTCGGGTGTGCTCTACACGATACAATGGTTGGCAAGACTAGAAAAATTGATTTTCAATAAATAATTAACAAATTAAAATAAAAAATGCGATTTCTTGGAGCACATTTTTTTTTCAATCCAAAATCAGAGGAAGAAGGAATTTTATTTCTACGGTCACAAATATGCACAAGAGTGCACAAAATACTTGAACTTTCCAAATTCGTTGAGTTTTTTCGACTATGATTTTTTTCAGCAAAATAGCGGCCAAAAAACGGGAATCAATATTTTGGATTTTCATATTATCAATATTTTAAAGCATTCATATTCATATTCGATATATTCCTTTGAAATTCCGTATACAGGGATTTTCAATGTCGCTGATAACGATTCTGACTTCAAATTCTCAAAATTCTGGATCCAAGATGGCGGTTTCAAGATGGCGGCTCATGATTTTGTACATTTTTAGTCGGAGAATCGTGAAAATTTGGACTAATGGGTTCTTGGGGGCGCTGATGATAAATTTGACATCAGATTTTCGAAATTCCGTATCCAAGATGGCGGTTTTAAGATGGTGGCTCATGATTTTGTACATTTTTAGTCGGAGAATCGTGAAAATTTGGACTATTGGGTTCTTGGGGGCGCTGATGATAAATCTGACATCAGATTTTCAAAATTCCGTATCCAAGATGGCGGTTTCAAGATGGCGGCTCATGGTTTTGTACATTTTTAGTTGGAGGTTCGTGAAAATGTACATTATTTCAAATTTTCATAACCTGCAACTAAAAATGTACTAAATGTAGAGCCGCCATCTTGGAACCGCCATCTTGGATACAGAATTTCGAAAATCTGATGTCAGATTTATCATCAGCGCCCCCGAAAACCCATTATTCCAAATTTTCACGATTCTCCGACTAAAAATGTGTAAAATCGTCAGCCGCCATCTTGAAACCGCCATCTTGGATCCAGAATTTTGAGAATTTGAAGTCAGAATCGTTATCAGCGACATTGAAAACCCCTTTATACGGAATTTCAAAGGAATATATCGAATATGAATATGAATGCTTTAAAATATTGATAATATGAAAATCCGAAATATTGATTCCCGTTTTTTGGCCGCTATTTTGCTGAAAAAAATCATAGTCGAAAAAACTCAACGAATTTGGAAAGTTCAAGTATTTTGTGCACTCTTGTGCATATTTGCGACCCTAAAAATAAAATTCCTTCTTCCTCTGATTTTGGATTGAAAAAAAAATGTGCTCCAAAAAATCGCATTTTTTATTTTAATTTGTTAATTATTTGTTGAAAATCAATTTTTCTAGTCTTTTCAACCATTGTATCGTGTAGAGCACACCCGAAAATAGTAAGAATGACTATTTTGCAATAATCCTTCCGTCTTATTCATCAAAATATTCGAGCTCGAAAGTACCAATAAAATTTCTGCAATCTGGGACTTAATGGGTTAAGTGCTTAAAAATGTCTGTTAGATATCTCGAATATATTAATTTCATAGTCAAGTTGCATATCATTCGAAAGAGAGCAAAATTCTAAGGGTGGCGTGTGTTCGCCAAATTTTAATCAGTGGCCCCGTTGAAGTATTATCGATGATTAAAAATCTATCTAGGCCTTATGCACGCATGAAATTCGTCAACATTGCCGGGAAACGGCTTAGTTCAAGTCATAAGTATTTTTATGGCCTTTGCTATGAGCTGTATACCTACCACGACCCTGTCGCTCGCGCGGACTCTCACTCGCTGCCCTTTTGGCATAGAGAAAATTATTTCAATCATTCAAAATAATTCATCCTAATGACTGTCAACTTGCAAAGAGTTCGATGTGCACATAATTGCACTTGAAATACTGAGCGAAACCGCAAAGGGAGACGCTATGGTGTAAGTACTCGTACATGACAGAAAAGAAAATATTCAATGTATTGTGAGAATAAAAAAATGATAACATCTTAGTTACCAGCTTTTTAAGTACTCAATATCTCTGCTTGAGCAAAAAAATTATATCGTCGTTGGACATTTAAGAATGCCGCATCACTAAAGATCACTTTGATTATATTGGGCTTATCAATTTTATACAGTAAATCGTCAAGTCGCAGAAGTTTATTTGAATTGTTATCCTCTTTCACGCCACCCGTAGCCGAGGCAAATTCCGAGACAAATTCCGAAATATGAGAAAAGCTAGCAGAGTGTCGCAGATGCTTCGCCGAGAGCAGGCCAATAAACCCCGATGCAGGGGATCGGGCCTCCAGTGTGCCTGTCGCAGCAAAGCGAGGGCTGCCGCGGCATGCCACGGGTAGACGACGGGCCTGAAGGAAAGGCTACTTTCCTGCTTTTCGGGCTTCGGACCTCTTTCGCATGTAGAAAAAATTAGAGAGAGACGGAGAGAGGGGTCGTAAATTTCTCTTCGCCGAACAATGAGATGAATAGAATTTCAAGAGGGCGCTACTTGTAAATTTGACATACATTTTCAATTAAATACTTTTTGCGATTTTCTCGATGCTCGATTGTGCGGGAGGTTGTGATGAAAATAATTATTTGAACGAAATTCGATTATCTCTATAACTTTTCCCACTAGAAACCAACCTGTAATGCAAAGTTACCCTGACCCAAATCTGAGTTTTGGGAAACGTGGTGGACTACCGTTCCAGCTGCGCCATTTGTCGCCGGATGATATGCGGGTGAGAAAATGTGTTTTATTTTATTTATTTTCATGTACGTTTTGAATTCCTTGCTAGTTAGCTGCGGACCATTGTCGCTGACTACTATTTTTGGCAGACCATATCTGATGAACATTGTGTCAAATACGTGAATCGTTTTACGTGAAGTCGTGTCATTTTTCATATCAATCACTTCGATCCATTTTGGATGTGCATCCACAATAACTAAAAACATGCGCTTTTGAAAATCCATAAAGTCTATAGGTATCCTTGACCATGGGATACTTGGTAATTGCCATGGTGTTAGGGTTGATTTTATCGGTTCGGCTCTAGATTCTAAACAGATTTTACACGATGCTGCTATTTTTTCTATGTCCATGTCTATATTGGGCCACCAAAAGTAATGGAACCCCTACTCAACTATTATTGCTAAAAATTTAAAGTAAATGTCTTAACCCTCAGGGTACGGACTGGGTTACCGTAACCTGAGCGAAATTTGAAAGAAGCGCCATACGAAGAGAAGTCGGTGATGGCGGTCCGGACCAGGGGGGGGGGGAAACTTATAGGTACACACTATTAGAGGCCCAAGCGGCAGAGTCAGTCTCCGCTTTGTGTCCGAGCTAGACACATATGAACATTGTGCTCGGGTGTGGTACACCCAGTCCGTATCCAACGTTACAAAATCCAAAATTTTAAAAAATATAAAGTTTTAATTTCCGTCTGTTTGCCGCTGAGGAATAAAAAGGTAAGTAAGAATACGTACTCTTTGCTTAATTTTGTAGATTCTAACCTCAAAATAACGCGTTGTACATGGTGTAAGCGAAGTATTGTAGTAGATCTCAATCACTTGAACGTACGTCTTATATCGAAATCTTTGCCGCTCGTAGTGAATTATAACTCATTAAATTTTGTTCCTTGTAATTTTTTATTACAGAACACGCATTAAAAACATGGCAACGCGTCGAATCACTCGAAGCGTTGCTGCTTTGGAGGAGTTGTACAATGAAAACGAGGAGGACAGCGTTACAGAGAACGACAGTGACACCGACGACGCCGTAGATGCGGAAGAGGAAAGTTCCCACGATTCTGAAACAGACGCCGACAAAGAGGATGCTGAAGAAGAGGCAGAATAGGCGATGTGTGAAGAGCACGTAGCGAAACTGTGCTGCGAGTGCGGCAATACTATGTAATATGACTTTTGTAACCTTTTGATAATAAATATTCGTCTTTAACAATTATTTTTGGTATTCATATAATACTACTCAACAATATCTGAGAAACAATTTTTTTACGCTCAAAGTGATTATTTTTAACTTTTATCATCATAAATCAACGAAACAACGTTTTTCCGCTAACTCAAAAAACGCGTATTTTCATTTTTCAAAAAAATATAGTTTTTGGAATAAATCAAGAAACCGTTATGAACATTTGAAAGAACTACTTCTTACCTTCCAAACGCGAGTTATACAATGTTAATATCTTTTTTTTTCAAAAAGTTACAGCATTTTGAAAAAAAACGTTTTTTTACAAAAAAATTTCAAGACTCGTTCACATTTTTCATTATAATTTTTTTTCAATCAGTTGAGTGATTAATCTGATAATTCTATCATATTCTTGAGACAATTTCACACAAAATGAAAAAAAATTTATTCAAATTGACAAAGTACAGCTCGATATACACCCAATCAAAGTCGCCGGGTTAGGCTAACCCATGTCCGTACTGAACGTAACTTTTTTATAGTCCGTACCCTGAGGGTTAATTTATCCTCGTTGCGGACTCCACAGTGCAATTAGTCCGATCTGGAACAGCAGGATCAGGATTCGTTGTCTTATAAAATAAACTAGGTTCGCAGTGGTGATCATATGAGAGGTTAAATTAAAACACATAAGTCAAATAACATTTATCATTCATAAAAATATTTATTGCCTATAAAATACATACTAAACTTAGTATTCTGAATCAATCAACTTTCAATTTTATTCGTTTTGAAGGAAATTGACTTTACGTTATATGAAAAATTGAAATAACTGATCTTGTCAATGATTCATGGTAAACGGATCCAAGGATGGAGTAACTATCTATTCAACGATAATTGGAGCTTTCGTTTCCTACTCCTTCCAACCAACGTATGATAGCATCATCACTCGTTTCCGGATTACACGGGCTAAGATCTTTTTTCTAAGTCCGAATCCAGATAATTCTCAGCGGCTTTCATTGCCTACTCCTCGCTGGGAATTATACGGACATTTAACTTTGACAAAAGATTAGGACAACTTAACACTGGTCATAATGCCAGGTCCTCAGGTATCTGTCGTGGTTGCCCAAATGAATCATACCAATACTTATCGTCTGAAGTTTTCGTTACCTACTCCGTTCATCCGATATATAGAACTAAGACAGATTCATTTGGGTTTCCCACGTTATTTATTATCCATATTCTCCGGCTTATTATCGTTCTTTTTTTTTGTGTTGAATATAGGAAGTCTCTACAGGATAGGTTCTCCAACAAACATAAATTATTCAAAGGTTAATCAGGATTTTAACATACTACTTGTTAGTCGCTCACTCAACTTAGAGTTATGTTCAACCTTTTCCAACAGAGATCTACGTCTTCTACTCTAGTTTGTTATTCCGCTACCGTTTCAGTCTTATCAGGACACCCTGGCTAACACCTACTCTGATATTCGATTGCGTAACTCTAAGTGTTTGCGTTCAATGGGATGAGTGAGCTTCAATCATTCATTTCGAACTAAGTTCCCGGAACTTATACTCCGAATGATTGAATGAGAGAGTCACTTGTTTATTGATAGCGGGCCACCCCGACTATCAAATACTCCGGTGATAGAGGTCTCTCAAGGATCTGGATATTTTAGGAGGTTATGTTACCCTTGTACCTTGCTTCTGATTACGTTGGTGCTGGACTTCCTTCGATGACTTCTCTCGAGTGTGGTTCTGGATCAAGTGGCCGAGTCCTCTCCGGGAGCCCTATTTATACTCACTGAAAGATGGAAGGGATATTCGGCGACATCTCCCACCACCTCTATTGCGCAGGACTCGTTCTGCGCGTCTCCTCCTTCCATGGTCCGTTCCTTTCCCCTTCCAATTCATGGTCTTTTTCGCGGTGAATTCGAATATCGAATTTCTCACTCTTATATTTCGATTTCCACGCCCTCTTCCGACCTTTCGCTCCCTATTCTAATTTGATCTACTTTACTTATGTCGATAACCTAGGAAATTTTATTTCCTTCAGAAAATAAATGTTCGCCTTGAACGGGAATCGAACCCGGTCCGCAGGATCATAAAGCTCGTACTTTACCCCACGACCAACACGGCTATAACGAATACTATCCCTATTTGTAAACGTACTTATTCGCTCATCCTTATGCGTTCTGACCGTTACAGTAATTTCTGGCTAGTTGTTTCATTTTTATTGTTCCCAAGTGCGAAGTGTGTAACTCTTGAAGGATACGTTTTTGCAAAACTTCGGGTATCACTAGTTTCAGTCCTCGTGTTACACATCCCTTTTCAAAATCTAATTCAATACGTTTACTGATTTTTTTTTCTATTTCGGTTAATTTTTCAGGATTTGGCCAATCAGCCTGAATGAACTTGGCTATTTTCTTCAATACTTTGTCATTAGCTGTGGCTTTAGCTATTTGCGTAAAATCTAGGAATGGCAATTCGTCTTGTATGTAATTCAAACTTGTGTACTCTGTATTGAAAACTGGCGTATTATCTGATATTGGTAGTTGTGATAATGTATCGCAGTTACCGTTGGCTTTTGATCGTACTATTTCTATAGTATATGTGTAACCGGATAAAAAATAAGCCCATCGTTGTAACCTACTCTGTAATATTGTGGACAAATTTTTTTTTCCAAAAATGAATTTTAAAGGCTTATGATCCGTCTTTAATATTACGCAGTTACCGTAAATATACAGATAAAATTTCTTGAAGCCGGAAATTATGGCACCCGCTTCTTTATCAATGGTAGGTCTGTGCCGCTCATATTTTGGTATGATTTTAGAAGCGATCGCTATGGAGCGTTCCGACCCATCTGCATATCTATGTGATAGTATTGCTGCCATTCCTCTGTCACTTGCATCAGTCGCTAAAACTAACTGCTCATTTGGATCAAAAAGTGTTAAAACTTTGTCTGATATTTTTTGCTCTTTCACCCAATCGAATCCCTTTTGACAATTCTCTGTCCATTTCCATTTTTTTCCTTTACACGCTTCATAAAGTGGCCAAACATAATCAGCTCTGTCTTTCAGGAATCTCTCATAAAAATTAATTAGTCCAAGAGAGGCTTCCAGTTCTTTCTGATTTGTGGGGATTGGTGCCTCATAAATCGCTTTAACTTTCGCGGGACTGGGATGTAAACCCTTATCGTCAATTACATACCCCAGAATCGCAATATTGGATTTAAAAAAATCGAACTTGTTGACATTCACACGCAAGCCTGCACTTTCTAGCCGCGTAAAAATTTCCGCCAAAATCATTACATGCTCTTCGTCCATTGAACCTGTACAGTTAATGTTGTCTATGTAAATTTCCGTATGTTGTATCTCTTTAAGTACCTCTTCTAAGATATCTTGACACTCGGCTAGACTCGATGCAATCCCTTCCCCTAGCTTGGTGTATTTAAATAAGCCATCGTTTGTGATTATCGTAAGTGCGTCTCTCGACTGTTCGTCTACCTCAAATGGCATGAATGCGTGTTTTAAGTCTATTTGAGACCATTTGTTCCCAATCCTGAGTGTATTAAATATTCTTTCCTTCAAAGGTATTGTATGCCTTTTAATCACTAGTTGATGATTCAACGTTAACTTTAAATTGCCACAAATTCTCA
This sequence comes from Aphelinus atriplicis, assembly GCA_020882685.1. Lineage (NCBI taxonomy): Eukaryota > Metazoa > Arthropoda > Insecta > Hymenoptera > Aphelinidae > Aphelinus > Aphelinus atriplicis. The sequence goes on from JAJGQD010000054.1 coordinate 44,088, forward strand.
CCTCCCCGTTCTTTTTTAGTACAGGTATTATGGGTGTTGCCCATTCGCTGCATGATACTGGTTCTAAGTTTCCTAATTTTACGAGTCTTCGAATTTCATTTGAAATTTTTTTTGCCAAACCGAGAGGTGCGTGATATGATTTTAATTGTATTGGCTTTGCCCCATCTTTGAATATTAGTTTTATTTTTCTACCCTTATAACACCCTTGCGTGTTTGAAAATAAATCTGGAAACCTTGCTAACATTTTTTTCTGTATTTCTTCACTCTCTATTTTTTGTATATAACTACCTTGTGAGTTTGTATTGAAATTTAACGGCCACAGTCCGAAAGCTTTGAGCCATTGCCTGCCTAACAGTATTAAACCTTTCCCTTTGATTACATACAAATCCGAGTGTTTCTCTTGATTCGCAAAATTTACTCTGACTTGAAATTTTCCTAAGGGATTCAATGGTATGCCTCCGAAGCATGTGAGTACAAGGTCGCTTTTACTGAGCTTTGCATCTGGAAACATTTTAACTTTATCTATCTCTGACATGGCTGTCACATACGTACCCGTGTCCAATTCCATTTTAACGTTGATTTCATTCACTAGCACATTAGTGAATTGAGGTTCGGCTACTATTTTATTGCAACTTTTATTTTGATTTATTTCTAAAATTTTGTAAAAATCGCAAGTGAAACTCGAATCGCTTTCTGTGCCTGAATCGTTATGATCGACGTGATGACATGACTTTTTATCTTTGGTTTTTAATGAATCATCACTCTGAAAAAGGTGTTTTTTGCCGTATTTATTCATGCATGCTCGTTCCAGATGTCCCACTTTATGACAATAGTTACACTTACGATCGCGAAATCTACAATCCTTCGTTACATGACTATCTTTTTTACCAGAACAAAAACAAATTTTTCTTCGTTCCCACAATATATTATCGCTAACGTTATAATTCGCAATACTTGGAATGTTACCCTTATTGCTATCGACATTGTAGTTACGACTGTTGGCGCTGTTCCCCCTGGCCAAGTTGTTTGAAGAACTACTCTTTTGTTGTTGTCTGCGTGAACTTATGTGTTGAATTTCTGCGTTATCCCGATGAACTGTGATGCCTGCTTCGGTGCCGGTTGCATTTTTCACTGCTGCTTCTCTCGTTACTGCGATTTGCACTGCATTATCATAAGTGAGACCAGGTTCGCTGAAAAGTGCTATTCTTGTGGTCTTATCCGCAACCCCGCAGACTAGTTGATCTCATAAATTATCGCTCAGTTGAGTACCAAAATTACAGTGAATGGACAATTCTTTCAATCTTGCTACAAATTCATTGATTGACTCATCCGCATTTTGTTTAGCTTGCCTAAAACGGCATCTTTCCATGGCCTCGTTTTCCTTCGGATACAGATGTTTGTTCATAAATTCAACAATTTCCTGGAATGTTTTCTTTTTTGGTTTGCTTGGCGTGCACAGCTCTCTAATCAACTTATACGTTGACGCTCCGCATTTTGTGAGTAGTGTTGCTACTTGCATTCGTTCATCTGTTATTTTGTTTGCTATGTAGTAGAGTTCCATACGCTCTACATATCCTTCCCAGTTATCTTTGTCCTTGTGAAATCCAAAATCCATGTTATTTTGACTGAGTTCAATACCTTGCTCGTCCTTGACGTCTATGTTTACTTCAGAACCGTGTGTAGAGCTCGCGTCCGACTCCGAATTTGTGCTGGTTTCTTGCTCGCTCGACTTTTCACTGTGAACCTTTGGAATACCAGTAATTCTTAGTTGTAATTCTTTTTCCTCATGTTTGGCGATGATGGGATCGCACTAGGTAGGGGCAGAGAAAGCTTTTCTCGGTGACGGGGTTGAGGCAGTGGAAACAATTTTGGTGGGGCGAATAGAATGCGAGAGTTTTGGTGTCACTTTGTATTTTCTTAGGTGTGTTAATACAAGTGTGGCAAAGAGTGTCGCGGGCGCGAGTAGAGCAGAAGAAGTTAATGTTCTGATAAATATTAAAGTCTTTGGAGGGAATCAGCGCGAACGCGTATGTACGCACTTCGATTATTAGTCCGATCGACTTATATGCTGCGTGTCGTAGCAAATAGTTTTGCGCCCGCACTGAATCATGTAAAGATCGTTTCAAACACTCGATTTTCCTATATGCACTATTACCAATTTCGTCTTTATCCTCGTCGCCAATGTAATGTCCCGCTATTTGTTATAAGGGCGAGGTTGTATTGGTTATATAACAAACACTTTATTAGTAGTAACTTTTATTAATCTTTGTACACATACATTAGAGACAAGGAATGCGACCGTCTCATGGAAAGCTTAGAATAAGTCTGACTTGTACACAACTCTCTCGTGACACTCTCACCGTGCACACTCACACACATGTACACTCATGCTTGCTGCGCATGCATCCATAATCGCTGTAAACATATCCCAGCTAGCCCATTCCTTCTCATACACCACAAAGATAGAGAAGGGAGGACCTCCCGCTTGGCGCGGCACGCGAGCTACGCGAGGACGGGAAGGACCCTCACTCTGGTGCCGACGCTGGTGGCAATTAGCACGTGCCGCTATACCACCTCAGCCGCGACGGAAACGACTGTGCGTGTGTGTGTGTGTGTGAGTGCGAGTGTCTCCTCGCCATCCCCAGACACTCCAAGCGCTGCACCTGCCCGGAGAAGTGCTACTTTCCTCGGGCGCGTGGGGCAACTCAATCCCAGCCTCATGGAAGGTGCAGGCGCGAACGCGCCACACCGAGCCGGCCTCGAGCGCGGGCGCTAGGAAAAGCGCCCGCAAGAGACCAGCGACACGAGCCCGCCGACCAACCTGCGACTGGAACATCATTTTGTAAGTCGCGCGCGCGCGCAACAGCGGTGCGTGGGCCGGGGCGGCTGCCGTACCTTTTCAGGTGCCGTAGCAGCGCGTTTACGTAGGCCGTAGCCACACCGGACTAGGAATCGGAACGGAACCGACTTTAGGAACCGGAGCGGAACCGGACTAGGAACCACAGCCGATCCGAATCTGGGAATCGATTCCCATTAATAAAATTTTCTCTTATCGCTTCTTCATTCTTTTTTTTGCATTTCTTGATACTCTTCCTTTTATTTGTCGTGGCTCTTCTAGCCAATAGAAAAAAATAGTACCTTCGGTTAATATTAATAGAATTAGATAAGATTTTCTTTTAAATAAATTTTTGTTTTTTTTTATCATTTTTATTTCATATGCGAAACGCAGTGACCACGCGAAGTAGAGTCGCGATTCTTTCCGCATCGACGGGTGAAAAACCGTACATTTTTCACTTGTCGACGGCCGTAATCCGAATACCGGGAAAATCGTTTTTCTTATTTTTCGCGGTATTAGAATCTTCGAGAACCACGGTAAACAACGGCGCGATCACAAGCGTAATAATTCCTGGCATACCACCACCACTCTGGCGCAATCGCAGCGAGCCTAGTCAGCAGAAAAGGAGCAATTAGGCTGATTCAACTATTTTTTCTTGACTGGTTGATTTATATCAAAATTTTTTTTTATCGATATCCTGTTTCTCTCGCTCACGTATAGGGTAAACTACAGGTCATAGATAGGTTTTTTTTTAAGATTTGTAGTTTACTGTACGAGGGCCGTACACGAGTAAGTAGACATCCCGCACAAACAACAAATTCATGTTGGATTTGATTGACTTCTGCGGGATTTTTAAATCTTGGAACCATCAAGAGCGACTTGGTGGTGCGCATAGAGTCTTGGGTTCAGCAGACAGAAGCGTACACTTGTAGTTTCCCTAATAACTTGTCAACATCACAAGCGAGCGGAAAGCTACAAGAGCGAAGATGCCGGCCAACGATCAAGACATGACCAGCTCACTAGAAAGCTGGATCACGTATTTGAACCATGAGGATCTACAAGAGACCCTAGGTTTGTTGGAACTGCGTACGGACGGCAGCAGATTTGCGCAACACCTGCGCTTAGAAAAATGGCTACTGGGCGCTTACTCAGCCTCGGACTTCGCGCCTACCAACGAAGAGGAGCGTGGAAAGCAAATAAGGCTAGTGAGCCTACGAAACGAAGTAGTCGCGAAAATTGTCATGGAGCGGACGGGCAGCACGATAACGGACTCTAACGTGCAGCTGAATGAGACGCACCCGCTTCAACCGATACTGGACGACCAGGAGTTGCTGCGCAAACTGCAGGCCGTGCTCGGAGCCCCCGAAACAGAGAACGGGCAGAGCACAGAGAACTCGCGTTCCAGCAGCCTGGAGCCGCCCGGGAACGAGAACCCGGTCGACGCAACACGGGTCGAAGACACCGCAGGTCTCCCGCCAAATGCGACCGGCGGAGCCGAAACAGGTGATCAGTGACCAGCCGACGAAACCGATAACAACGAGCAAGATCGGTCGGCTGGTCAGCTGGCTGATCAACAAGAAATACTCGCTGATCAGCATCAGGATCAGCGAGTCACGAACCATCAACGAGTCAGGCGGGGTGTTCAAACCAGCCTCAACAACAGAGCGATACGTCGGACCTCCAGGGGCGGCACGATTGCACGCACTCGACGGAGATACAGGGGGCTTTTGACCCCCTTCGGACGTCGAACGGAGACGCGTTCAACCTGCCGAACGAATTCGTGCAGTACCTAGCCGGGTTCCAAGCTCAGTTGAGGGAAATAATGGCACTGATGAAGGCCATGGAGGTCACTCAGGCGGCACAGCGAGAACAGCTGAGCGCTCTGGGACACCAATGCGCACAGAACACAACGTCCTATACGACACCGGCGCCCCGAGCGTGCTCAACGCATCATCAGCCGCCGGCGGTGAACTGCCAGGATACGTTCACCTGCAACTATTACGAGGAAGACGAGCCCATCACAATTGGAGCAAGTCCGGGGCCACTATGGCCATGACACGTCGGCAGAACGCAGACGCCGCTCGACACAACACAGCGGCAGGCAAGCACGGCAAGCATGCACGAGCAACCGCCAAACCAACGGCCGCTACAGCCAAACACCCAAGGGCCGTACAGCATACGGGTAAACAGCCGCCCGCTCACGCGGAGCGAGGATCCCGCTGTAACATAGCAGCGAACATTTGACTCCCTGAGTAACCCGTACGGTACCAGGAAATTCTCGCAGGGACACGACATCGGCCAAACCGTGCGCCGATGTAACATCAAATTCGACGGCGCGGACAGTAAGAGCATCGAGCACTTCCTGACAGAAGTCGACGATGCGTAACGACTGTCAAATATCGAGGAGGCAGACCTGTTGCCTTCGTTGTCGCAGTTGTTCACAGGCACGACATATGATTGGTTCCAGAACAACCGTCATAGCTGGACGACATGGCAACAGTTCTGCTATGCGGCAAGAACTTGGTACGGTGGGGATTGGCGCTTCCAGCAGATGCTAGCACTGGAAACGCAAAACAGAACACAAGCACCAGATGAGAAGGAGCGCGACTACATCACTTGCTTGCAAGCGATAATGCGCAGATGGATCATTCAACCAAGCTCGCAACAGCAACTAGACTTGCTGCACCGCAACCTCCAGCCCAGCATACAAAAGCTGGTCCGTCGCGACGACTTCGCGACGGTCAAAGGACTGCTCATGCGCGCCGTCGAAGCTGAATCGGCGTCAAAATCAGAACAGGTGTACAAGCCACCTCCGGACCCGTCCTGCACACTACCGCCAGAACTAGCATTCAAGGGCAGCAAAAACGGAAAGCAGGCGAAGAATGCTGCGCAGGGCCGGACATCAGCACGAACGAGCTGCTGAAGCAACTGCTGGCCAAGATGAAGGAGATGCGCGCGGCATCAGCGAACTGGCCCTCTAGTCAACAAACCGGGGGTAAAGCTGGCGATAAGCCCGGGGAGGTAACAGCAAACCCCCCGGAAAGGCAAAGCCGGCGCAACCAGCAGCAAACAATGCGAGGTCCGGAGCATCCGAGGGCAGCCCATTCGCATGTTACGGATGCGGCGCTTCGAATGTAATTTGTAGAAAATTGCCCTGCGTGCCAAACGAGAGAGGGAGCCACTGGAGGGGACCCGAACACAGGAAACGAGCAGAGGAATGGGTAAACGAGGCGGCACCCGTTCTATCGTCGATGGAAGCCGCAAAATCAGAACAGACGTGCGAAGCCGACAATGATTCCATAACCTCGGGCGAATTGTCGCAGTCCGAACCTGAAGTAGAAGCGACAGACCCCGAAGGCAGAGAGGCACACTGGTGGATGCAAGTCTGCGTGTCAGACTTCAGATTGAAAGGGCTGTATGACACAGCAGGCTCAAGAACGACAATGGGCCAGCTTGGTCTGCAGTTGGCGAGCGCGTGCAAGCGAAAAATAATGCCAGCAAAGGGCAAGACGCATGCCCTGCGCAAACGGATCGTACTCGAAGATAGTAGGGCACACAGACCTACCGTTCACAGTCGCAGGCGTAACGAAAAATATTCGAGTAGATATAATGCCCAACTGCTGGACGGACTGCATCCTGGGAGCAAATTTTATCGATGCCTCTAATGCGGTATACGAACCCAAGGAGAAATCGTGCTGGGTCTGCTGGGATGCTTGATGAAAAGAATGCCGTTTGGGCTATCATTCGCTGGTGCGACTTTCCAGCGTCTGATTGACAAAATAATACGTCAGGACCTTGAGCCGTACGCGTTCTCATACCTGGACGACATCGTAATCGCAACAGAGACGTTCGAGGAACACATCACAATCCTAAGGAGAGTTCTCGAACGCATACGAGCCGCCAATTTGACAGTCAACCGGGAGAAAAGCGTATTCTGCCGGTCAGAAGTCAAATACCTCGGCGCCCTCGTGAACAAAGACGGAATAAGGCCCAATCCCGAGAAGAAAGCGCCAATAATAGACTATCCGGCCCCCAGGAATCTGAAACAGTTGCGCAGAGTCCTGGGAATGTCTTCGTGGTATCGGAAATTCCTGAAAAATTTTGCTAGCTTGGCGGAGCTACTAACCAAGCTGACAAGTCCGAAATTCGGATTTTACTGGGGTGAAGATCAGGAGCGAGCATTTGAAGCACTCAAGAACCTAGTAGCATCAGTACCGCTCCTGCATAGGCCGAACTTCAAAGAGCAGTTCGTGGTGCAAACGGATGCGAGCGACACTGGACTCGGAGCCGTCTTAACTCAAAACATCAACGGAGATGAAAGGGTTTTGGAATTTGCTAGCCGTGTATTGACACCGGCGGAACGCAACTACACGGTTACCGAACGGGAGTGCCTCGCAGTGGTGTGGGCCATAAGGGGATTCCGGCCATACGTGGAAGGCTACGCGATAAAAGTGATCACGGACCACAGTATCCTCCGATGGCTGTGCAATCTAAGGAACCCAACGAGCAGACTGGCTCGGTTGGCGTTAGAATTGCAAGGCCAGATGTACACGATCGAGCACGAAAAGGATTCACTGAATCACGTGCCCGATGCGCTTTTCGAGAATGTACGAAGGTGAGGGAAGTGAGACGTCCGCTTTCTCACACAAGCACAGACCGCGGACGTCTGGTACGCCGAAATGTGGCAGAAAGTAACCGAAGATCCATGAAACTACCCAGAGTGGGAAATCGAAGGGGCGAATCTATATAAGTATCACCCGAATGTCGAGCTAAAATACGTGCTAGGGCAGGACGTGGACCTAGCGTGGAAGCTTGTCGTTCCACAAGAAGAGCAGAGACGCGTGCTCGACGAATGTCACGACCAACCGACCAGCAGGCCACCAGGGCCGCGATAAGACATTCGAGCGAGTAAGCGCGAGATACTACTGGCCCCACTATACACGGCCGTGGCAGACTACGTGAGGAGATGCCTAGTCTCTCAGCAGTGTGAAGTGGAGCAGAGGAAACTAGCCGGCCTGATGGGACGCCGACTGGTAATCAGACCGTGGCAGATAGTAGCTGCCGATTTCGCTCGGCCCTTTCCACGCAGCCCAGTCGGAAATGAGTACCTGCTCATTTTCGAGGACTTGCTCACCCGCTGGGTGGAATACATACCAACCCGAAAAGCAGACGGGAAAACGGTGTGGCAACACCTCAGCGAGCGAGTCCTGATGCGCTTCGGAGCGCCCGAGGTACTCCACACCGATAACGGTACGGAGTATGAGAACGACTACCTCGAGAAGCGCCTAGACGAAGCAAGCGTGGAATACTCTTTGAACGCACCGTACCACGCACAACCTAACCCGGTCGGAGGAGTTAATAAGACGTGGAAGAAGATGATGAAGTCCTATCTGGAGGACAACCACAAGAGGTGGGACGAGAAGTTACCTCAGCTTTGACATTCGCATATAACACGGCGAAGCACGACTCAACGGGCTGGAGTCCTGCGATGCTCATGTACGGGCGGCAACCGCTACAGCCAGGCTTCCTTGCGCAGGGAAAAAGAGAGAACTGCACAAGAGAAAAGCCAGGTGGCGGCGCTCGAAAACTGGCAAGAGATAGTCAGCAATTTCCCAGAGCTGCAAGCCCGCGCCGTCGAGAACTCAGCGTGAGCACAGGAACGCCAGGCCCACTACTACAATAAAAGGAGAGTGCGATTTTGAAGTAGGCGACTTGGTCTGGAAGAACCAACCGCATACTGTCGAATGCAGCTGAGGGAATCTCGACCAAATCAGTACCCGACTTCGCCGGTCCGCTTTCAGCGAAAAGTTAGGAACGAATACTTTCGAGCCAATCGACGAAGCCGAAAACGTATACAGGCCAATAACTTCGGCCCACCTCAAGAAATACTACGACGAAGATGACAACAACGTCGGCAAGAACCAGAACGGGAGGATGACCAGGACCAGCCCACGGAACAACATGAGACTCCAGCAGCCGATCAACACGCGAACGAGCGAGCGAGCGACCCTAGCGTCAACGCCCCGCCCGCACCCGTGCTGGGGGGGGGGGCAGTTGCGAGACCGTGCAGCAGACCGCGCCATGCGGTCCGCATAGTACGAACTGGGAAGCGAGCACAGGGTGACACGCGGGGACGAACAGGTTGCGCAAGCGGACGGCAACGGCGCTGGAACTCCCGAGCTTACCGACGCAGGAGGCTCCGAGCGCACCAGGGGCATGCGAAGCCCCCGCGAAGCGCGGTCCCGATCGTACCCACGTCGGAGCTCCCGAGCGTGCCGACGCAGGAAGCTCCGAGTAACACCAGGGGCAGGCGAAGCCCTCTCGAAGCGCGGTCCCGGACGACTGAAGGGCACGAAAAAGCCACCCAGCGCTATACACGCGGGAGTGATCTCGCCTCGACAAACGAGATCATTACGTCCGTGCTGACGTGGTCGCGTCCCAAAAAGCTTAAGCAAAAGCTATTCCTCCTTTCCTTTTGCTTCCTCCACAGAGGGCAAACCTGAGAAGAGAAGAAGAAGAGGGAGGATGAAAGAAGAAGGCGACGAAGGCGGCGAAGTCGGAGAAGGCGACACCACCCCCGCCACCACCTACGACACCCGAAGAGCTCCGGATCAGGGAGGTGGAATCCAATAGGCGCCCACCCACATAGCATGCAACATTGCGTTTGAAATATTTCACTGAAATATTTCAGTGCAAGATTTCAGCAAGATTGCTGCAATATTTCAATGCAGCTTTCGGGAGCGGATTTGTATCTTTCAATGAAATATTTCAAAAATATTGCAAGCAACATTTCATGAAAGATTCAACGGAATATTTCACAATATTACAATAAAATATTGCACTGCAAGATTACTGCAAGATTTCTGAAATATTTTCCTGAAATATTCTATGCAACATTGCTGCAAGATTCCTGCAAGATTTGACTGCAAGAAATTGAGGACAGTCAAAAGCTGCATTGAAATATTGCAGAAATATTGCATTGAAATTTCATGCAAATATTGCTGCAAGATTTCTGCAAGATTCTTCTGCAAGCTCATGTAAAGTCAAAAGGCTACATTGGAATATTGCAGAATATATTGCATTGCAAGATTTCATGCAATATTACTGCAAGATTTCGGCAAGATTCAACTGAAAGACCCTGAGAAGTCAACGACTGCAGTAAAAATATTGCAGATATATTGCATTGCAAGATTTCATGCAATATTGCTGCAAGATTTTTGCAAGATTCTGCTGCAAGATTGAGGACAGTCAGAAGCTTGTATTGAATATTGCAGAAATATTGCATTGAAACATTTCATGCATATATTGCTGCAAGATTTCTGCAAGATGCTGCTGCTAGATTGAGGACAGTCAACAGCTGCATTAAAATATTGCAGAAATATTGCATTTGTAACATTTCATGCAATATTGCTGCAAGCTTTCTGCAAGATTGGACTGCAAGAAAACGAAGCGATATGGCAATGACGAGGTCCGGTGGCGGGGGACAAGTGCGACGCCTATTGGCTCTGCCACGCCGTTGCCCGCCGAGCGGTTTGGTGATTGTGCCGCGCGTCCACAGTGAACATAACGAGCACGAGTGGGACACAATAGTTTTTTGTTTGAAATTATGATTAGGTAAGTGGGGTGAGGGTTATAAAATGAGCACTTAGTACTCATTTTCAATAGTACTCCGGCACTGTGATAGAGGTCTCTCACAACTAAATAAGGATCTGGATATTTTAGAATCCCGAGGTTATGTTCCTTGTCAACCTATAGAGATGCTTCTGATTTTTACGTATTTGGTGCTTGGACTTCCTTCATTTGGATAATTTTGGAACTTCAAGGACTTTGACTTAATCTCGAGTGTGGTTCTGGATCAAGTGGCCGAGTCCTCTCCGGGAGCCCTATTTATACTCACTGAAAGATGGAAGGGAGATATTCGGCGACATCTCCCACCACCTCTATTGCGCAGGACTCGTTCTGCGCGTCGCCTCCTTCCATGGTCCGTTCCTTTCCCCTCTCCAATTCATGGTCTTTTTTCGCGGTGAATTCGAATATCGAATTTCTCACTCTTATATTTCGATTTCCACGCCCTCTTCCGACCTTTCGCTCCCTATTCTAATTTGATCTACTTTACTTATGTCGATAACCTAGGAAATTTTATTTCCTTCAGAAAATAAATGTTCGCCTTGAACGGGAATGCGAACCCGGTCCGCAGGATCATAAAGCTCGTACTTTACCCCACGACCAACACGGCTATAACGAATACTATCCCTATTTGTAAACGTACTTATTCGCTCATCCTTATGCGTTCTGACCGTTACAGTAATTTCTGGCTAGTTGTTTCATTTTTATTGTTCCCAAGTGCGAAGTGTGTAACTCTTGAAGGATACGTTTTTGCAAAACTTCGGGTATCACTAGTTTCAGTCTCGTGTTACACATCCCTTTTCAAAATCTAATTCAATACGTTACTGATTTTTTTTTCTATTTCGGTTAATTTTTCAGGATTTGGCCAATCAGCCTGAATGAACTTGGCTATTTTCCTTCAATACTTTGTCATTAGCTGTGGCTTTAGCTATTTGCGTAAAATCTAGGAATGGCACATTCGTCTTGTATGTAATTCAAACTTGTGTACTCTGTATTGAAAACTGGCGTATTATCTGATATTGGTAGTTGTGATAATGTATCGCAGTTACCGTTGGCTTTTGATCGTACTATTTCTATAGTATATGTGTAACCGGATAAAAAATAAGCCCATCGTTGTAACCTACTCTGTAATATTGTGGACATTTTTTTTTTTTTTTTTCCAAAAATGGAATTTTAAAGGCTTATGATCCGTCTTTTATATTACGCAGTTACCGTAAATATACAGATAAATTTCTTGAAGCCGGAAATTATGGCACCCGCTTCTTTATCAATGGTAGGTCTGTGCCGCTCATATTTTGGTATGATTTTAGAAGCGATTCGCTATGGAGCGTTCCGACCCATCTGCATATCTATGTGATAGTATTGCTGCCATTCCTCTGTCACTTGCATCAGTCGCTAAAACTAACTGCTCATTTGGATCAAAAAGTGTTAAAACTTTGTCTGATATTTTTTGCTCTTTCACCCAATCGAATACCCTTTTGACAATTCTCTGTCCATTTCCATTTTTTTCCTTTACACGCTTCATAAAGTGGCCAAACAATAATCAGCTCTTGTCTTTCAGAATCTCTCATAAAAATTAATTAGTCCAAGAGAGGCTTCCAGTTCTTTCTGATTTGTGGGGATTGGTGCCTCATAAATCGCTTTAACTTTCGCGGGACTGGGATGTAAACCCTTATCGTCAATTACATACCCCAGAATCGCAATATTGGATTTAAAAAAATCGAACTTGTTGACATTCACACGCAAGCCTGCACTTTCTAGCCGCGTAAAAATTTCCGCCAAAATCATTACATGCTCTTCGTCCATTGAACCTGTACAGTTAATTTGTCTATGTAAATTTCCGTATGTTGTATCTCTTTAAGTACCTCTTCTAAGATATCTTGACACTCGGCTAGACTCGATGCAATCCCTTCCCCTAGCTTGGTGTATTTAAATAAGCCATCGTTTGTGATTATCGTAAGTGCGTCTCTCGACTGTTCGTCTACCTCAAATGGCATGAATGCGTGTTTTAAGTCTATTTGAGACCATTTGTTCCCAATCCTGAGTGTATTAAATATTCTTTCCTTCAAAGGTATTGTATGCCTTTTAATCACTAGTTTGATGATTCAACGTTAACTTTAAATTGCCACAAATTCTCACCTCCCCGTTCTTTTTTAGTACAGGTATTATGGGTGTTGCCCATTCGCTGCATGATACTGGTTCTAAGTTTCCTAATTTTACGAGTCTTCGAATTTCATTTGAAATTTTTTTTGCCAAACCGAGAGGTGCGTGATATGATTTTAATTGTATTGCTTTGCCCCATCTTTGAATATTAGTTTTATTTTTCTACCCTTATAAACACCCTTGCGTGTTTGAAAATAAATCTGGAAACCTTGCTAACATTTTTTTCTGTATTTCTTCACTCTCTATTTTTTGTATATAACTACCTTGTGAGTTTGTATTGAAATTTAACGGCCACAGTCCGAAAGCTTTGAGCCATTGCCTGCCTAACAGTATTAAACCTTTCCCTTTGATTACATACAAATCCGAGTGTTTCTCTTGATTCGCAAAATTTACTCTGACTTGAAATTTTCCTAAGGGATTCAATGGTATGCCTCCGAAGCATGTGAGTACAAGGTCGCTTTTACTGAGCTTTGCATCTGGAAACATTTTAACTTTATCTATCTCTGACATGGCTGTCACATACGTACCCGTGTCCAATTCCATTTTAACGTTGATTTCATTCACTAGCACATTAGTGAATTGAGGTTCGGCTACTATTTTATTGCAACTTTTATTTTGATTTATTTCTAAAATTTTGTAAAAATCGCAAGTGAAACTCGAATCGCTTTCTGTGCCTGAATCGTTATGATCGACGTGATGACATGACTTTTTATCTTTGGTTTTTAATGAATCATCACTCTGAAAAAGGTGTTTTTTGCCGTATTTATTCATGCATGCTCGTTCCAGATGTCCCACTTTATGACAATAGTTACACTTACGATCGCGAAATCTACAATCCTTCGTTACATGACTATCTTTTTTACCAGAACAAAAACAAATTTTTCTTCGTTCCCACAATATATTATCGCTAACGTTATAATTCGCAATACTTGGAATGTTACCCTTATTGCTATCGACATTGTAGTTACGACTGTTGGCGCTGTTCCCCCTGGCCAAGTTGTTTGAAGAACTACTCTTTTGTTGTTGTCTGCGTGAACTTATGTGTTGAATTTCTGCGTTATCCCGATGAACTGTGATGCCTGCTTCGGTGCCGGTTGCATTTTTCACTGCTGCTTCTCTCGTTTACTGCGATTTGCACTGCATTATCATAAGTGAGACCAGGTTCGCTGAAAAGTGCTATTCTTGTGGTCTTATCCGCAACCCCGCAGACTAGTTGATCTCATAAATTATCGCTCAGTTGAGTACCAAAATTACAGTGAATGGACAATTCTTTCAATCTTGCTACAAATTCATTGATTGACTCATCCGCATTTTGTTTAGCTTGCCTAAAACGGCATCTTTCCATGGCCTCGTTTTCCTTCGGATACAGATGTTTGTTCATAAATTCAACAATTTCCTGGAATGTTTTCTTTTTTGGTTTGCTTGGCGTGCACAGCTCTCTAATCAACTTATACGTTGACGCTCCGCATTTTGTGAGTAGTGTTGCTACTTGCATTCGTTCATCTGTTATTTTGTTTGCTATGTAGTAGAGTTCCATACGCTCTACATATCCTTCCCAGTTATCTTTGTCCTTGTGAAATCCAAAATCCATGTTATTTTGACTGAGTTCAATACCTTTGCTCGTCCTTGACGTCTATGTTTACTTCAGAACCGTGTGTAGAGCTCGCGTCCGACTCCGAATTTGTGCTGGTTTTCTTGCTCGCTCGACTTTTCACTGTGAACCTTTGGAATACCAGTAAATTCTTAGTTGTAATTCTTTTTCCTCATGTTTGGCGATGATGGGATCGCACTAGGTAGGGGCAGAGAAAGCTTTTCTCGGTGACGGGGTTGAGGCAGTGGAAACAATTTTGGTGGGCGAATAGAATGCGAGAGTTTTGGTGTCACTTTGTATTTTCTTAGGTGTGTTAATACAAGTGTGGCAAAGAGTGTCGCGGGCGCGAGTAGAGCAGAAGAAGTTAATGTTCTGATAAATATTAAAGTCTTTGGAGGGAATCAGCGCGAACGCGTATGTACGCACTTCGATTATTAGTCCGATCGACTTATATGCTGCGTGTCGTAGCAAATAGTTTTGCGCCCGCACTGAATCATGTAAAGATCGTTTCAAACACTCGATTTTCCTATATGCACTATTACCAATTTCGTCTTTATCCTCGTCGCCAATGTAATGTCCCGCTATTTGTTATAAGGGCGAGGTTGTATTGGTTATATAACAAACACTTTATTAGTAGTAACTTTTATTAATCTTTGTACACATAACATTAGAGACAAGGAATGCGACCGTCTCATGGAAAGCTTAGAATAAGTCTGACTTGTACACAACTCTCTCGTGACACTCTCACCGTGCACACTCACACACATGTACACTCATGCTTGCTGCGCATGCATCCATAATCGCTGTAAACATATCCCAGCTAGCCCATTCCTTCTCATACACCACAAAGATAGAGAAGGGAGGACCTCCCGCTTGGCGCGGCACGCGAGCTACGCGAGGACGGGAAGGACCCTCACTCTGGTGCCGACGCTGGTGGCAATTAGCACGTGCCGCTATACCACCTCAGCCGCGACGGAAACGACTGTGCGTGTGTGTGTGTGTGTGAGTGCGAGTGTCTCCTCGCCATCCCCAGACACTCCAAGCGCTGCACCTGCCCGGAGAAGTGCTACTTTCCTCGGGCGCGTGGGGCACTCAATCCCAGCCTCATGGAAGGTGCAGGCGCGAACGCGCCACACCGAGCCGGCCTCGAGCGCGGGCGCTAGGAAAAGCGCCCGCAAGAGACCAGCGACACGAGCCGCCGACCAACCTGCGACTGGAACATCATTTGTAAGTCGCGCGCGCGCGCAACAGCGGTGCGTGGGCCGGGGCGGCTGCCGTACCTTTTCAGGTGCCGTAGCAGCGCGTTTACGTAGGCCGTAGCCACACCGGACTAGGAATCGGAACGGAACCGACTTTAGGAACCGGAGCGGAACCGGACTAGGAACCACAGCCGATCCGAATCTGGGAATCGATTCCCATTAATAAAATTTTCTCTTATCGCTTCTTCATTCTTTTTTTTGCATTTCTTGATACTCTTCCTTTTATTTGTCGTGGCTCTTCTAGCCAATAGAAAAAAATAGTACCTTCGGTTAATATTAATAGAATTAGATAAGATTTTCTTTTAAATAAATTTTTGTTTTTTTTTATCATTTTTATTTCATATGCGAAAACGCAGTGACCACGCGAAGTAGAGTCGCGATTCTTTCCGCATCGACGGGTGAAAAACCGTACATTTTTCACTTGTCGACGGCCGTAATCCGAATACCGGGAAAATCGTTTTTCTTATTTTTCGCGGTATTAGAATCTTCGAGAACCACGGTAAACAACGGCGCGATCACAAGCGTAATAATTCCTGGCATACCACCACCACTCTGGCGCAATCGCAGCGAGCCTAGTCAGCAGAAAAGGAGCAATTAGGCTGATTCAACTATTTTTTCTTGACTGGTTGATTTATATCAAAATTTTTTTTTATCGATATCCTGTTTCTCTCGCTCACGTATAGGGTAAACTACAGGTCATAGATAGGTTTTTTTTTAAGATTTGTAGTTTACTGTACGAGGGCCGTACACGAGTAAGTAGACATCCCGCACAACAACAAATTCATGTTGGATTTGATTGACTTCTGCGGGATTTTTAAATCTTGGAACCATCAAGAGCGACTTGGTGGTGCGCATAGAGTCTTGGGTTCAGCAGACAGAAGCGTACACTTGTAGTTTCCCTAATAACTTGTCAACATCACAAGCGAGCGGAAAGCTACAAGAGCGAAGATGCCGGCCAACGATCAAGACATGACCAGCTCACTAGAAAGCTGGATCACGTATTTGAACCATGAGGATCTACAAGAGACCCTAGGTTTGTTGGAACTGCGTACGGACGGCAGCAGATTTGCGCAACACCTGCGCTTAGAAAAATGGCTACTGGGCGCTTACTCAGCCTCGGACTTCGCGCCTACCAACGAAGAGGAGCGTGGAAAGCAAATAAGGCTAGTGAGCCTACGAAACGAAGTAGTCGCGAAAATTGTCATGGAGCGGACGGGCAGCACGATAACGGACTCTAACGTGCAGCTGAATGAGACGCACCCGCTTCAACCGATACTGGACGACCAGGAGTTGCTGCGCAAACTGCAGGCCGTGCTCGGAGCCCCCGAAACAGAGAACGGGCAGAGCACAGAGAACTCGCGTTCCAGCAGCCTGGAGCCGCCCGGGAACGAGAACCCGGTCGACGCAACACGGGTCGAAGACACCGCAGGTCTCCCGCCAAATGCGACCGGCGGAGCCGAAACAGGTGATCAGTGACCAGCCGACGAAACCGATAACAACGAGCAAGATCGGTCGGCTGGTCAGCTGGCTGATCAACAAGAAATACTCGCTTGATCAGCATCAGGATCAGCGAGTCACGAACCATCAACTGAGTCAGGCGGGGTGTTTCAAACCAGCCTCAACAACAGAGCGATACGTCGGACCTCCAGGGGCGGCACGATTGCACGCACTCGACGGAGATACAGGGGGCTTTTGACCCCCTTCGGACGTCGAACGGAGACGCGTTCAACCTGCCGAACGAATTCGTGCAGTACCTAGCCGGGTTCCAAGCTCAGTTGAGGGAAATAATGGCACTGATGAAGGCCATGGAGGTCACTCAGGCGGCACAGCGAGAACAGCTGAGCGCTCTGGGACACCAATGCGCACAGAACACAACGTCCTATACGACACCGGCGCCCCGAGCGTGCTCAACGCATCATCAGCCGCCGGCGGTGAACTGCCAGGATACGTTCACCTGCAACTATTACGAGGAAGACGAGCCCATCACAATTGGAGCAAGTCCGGGGCCACTATGGCCATGACACGTCGGCAGAACGCAGACGCCGCTCGACACAACACAGCGGCAGGCAAGCACGGCAAGCATGCACGAGCAACCGCCAAACCAACGGCCGCTACAGCCAAACACCCAAGGGCCGTACAGCATACGGGTAAACAGCCGCCCGCTCACGCGGAGCGAGGATCCCGCTGTAACATAGCAGCGAACATTTGACTCCCTGAGTAACCCGTACGGTACCAGGAAATTCTCGCAGGGACACGACATCGGCCAAACCGTGCGCCGATGTAACATCAAATTCGACGGCGCGGGACAGTAAGAGCATCGAGCACTTCCTGACAGAAGTCGACGATGCGTAACGACTGTCAAATATCGAGGAGGCAGACCTGTTGCCTTCGTTGTCGCAGTTGTTCACAGGCACGACATATGATTGGTTCCAGAACAACCGTCATAGCTGGACGACATGGCAACAGTTCTGCTATGCGGCAAGAACTTGGTACGGTGGGGATTGGCGCTTCCAGCAGATGCTAGCACTGGAAACGCAAAACAGAACACAAGCACCAGATGAGAAGGAGCGCGACTACATCACTTGCTTGCAAGCGATAATGCGCAGATGGATCATTCAACCAAGCTCGCAACAGCAACTAGACTTGCTGCACCGCAACCTCCAGCCCAGCATACAAAAGCTGGTCCGTCGCGACGACTTCGCGACGGTCAAAGGACTGCTCATGCGCGCCGTCGAAGCTGATCGGCGTCAAAATCAGAACAGGTGTACAAGCCACCTCCGGACCCGTCCTGCACACTACGCCAGAACTAGCATTCAAGGGCAGCAAAAACGGAAAGCAGGCGAAGAATGCTGCGCAGGGCCGGACATCAGCACGAACGAGCTGCTGAAGCAACTGCTGGCCAAGATGAAGGAGATGCGCGCGGCATCAGCGAACTGGCCCTCTAGTCAACAAACCGGGGGTAAAGCTGGCGATAAGCCCGGGGGAGGTAACAGCAAACCCCCCGGAAAGGCAAAGCCGGCGCAACCAGCAGCAAACAATGCGAGGTCCGGAGCATCCGAGGGCAGCCCATTCGCATGTTACGGATGCGGCGCTTCGAATGTAATTTGTAGAAAATGCCCTGCGTGCCAAACGAGAGAGGGAGCCACTGGAGGGGACCCGAACACAGGAAACGAGCAGAGGAATGGGTAAACGAGGCGGCACCCGTTCTATCGTCGATGGAAGCCGCAAAATCAGAACAGACGTGCGAAGCCGACAATGATTCCATAACCTCGGGCGAATTGTCGCAGTCCGAACCTGAAGTAGAAGCGACAGACCCCGAAGGCAGAGAGGCACACTGGTGGATGCAAGTCTGCGTGTCAGACTTCAGATTGAAAGGGCTGTATGACACAGCAGGCTCAAGAACGACAATGGGCCAGCTTGGTCTGCAGTTGGCGAGCGCGTGCAAGCGAAAAATAATGCCAGCAAAGGGCAAGACGCATGCCCTGCGCAAACGGATCGTACTCGAAGATAGTAGGGCACACAGACCTACCGTTCACAGTCGCAGGCGTAACGAAAAATATTCGAGTAGATATAATGCCCAACTGCTGGACGGACTGCATCCTGGGAGCAAAATTTTATCGATGCCTCTAATGCGGTATACGAACCAAGGAGAAATCGTGCTGGGTCTGCTGGGATGCTTGATGAAAAGAATGCCGTTTGGGCTATCATTCGCTGGTGCGACTTTCCAGCGTCTGATTGACAAAATAATACGTCAGGACCTTGAGCCGTACGCGTTCTCATACCTGGACGACATCGTAATCGCAACAGAGACGTTCGAGGAACACATCACAATCCTAAGGAGAGTTCTCGAACGCATACGAGCCGCCAATTTGACAGTCAACCGGGAGAAAAGCGTATTCTGCCGGTCAGAAGTCAAATACCTCGGCGCCCTCGTGAACAAAGACGGAATAAGGCCCAATCCCGAGAAGAAAGCGCCAATAATAGACTATCCGGCCCCCAGGAATCTGAAACAGTTGCGCAGAGTCCTGGGAATGTCTTCGTGGTATCGGAAATTCCTGAAAAATTTTGCTAGCTTGGCGGAGCTACTAACCAAGCTGACAAGTCCGAAATTCGGATTTTACTGGGGTGAAGATCAGGAGCGAGCATTTGAAGCACTCAAGAACCTAGTAGCATCAGTACCGCTCCTGCATAGGCCGAACTTCAAAGAGCAGTTCGTGGTGCAAACGGATGCGAGCGACACTGGACTCGGAGCCGTCTTAACTCAAAACATCAACGGAGATGAAAGGGTTTTGGAATTTGCTAGCCGTGTATTGACACCGGCGGAACGCAACTACACGGTTACCGAACGGGAGTGCCTCGCAGTGGTGTGGGCCATAAGGGGGATTCCGGCCATACGTGGAAGGCTACGCGATAAAAGTGATCACGGACCACAGTATCCTCCGATGGCTGTGCAATCTAAGGAACCCAACGAGCAGACTGGCTCGGTTGGCGTTAGAATTGCAAGGCCAGATGTACACGATCGAGCACGAAAAGGATTCACTGAATCACGTGCCCGATGCGCTTTCGAGAATGTACGAAGGTGAGGGAAGTGAGACGTCCGCTTTCTCACACAAGCACAGACCGCGGACGTCTGGTACGCCGAAATGTGGCAGAAAGTAACCGAAGATCCATGAAACTACCCAGAGTGGGAAATCGAAGGGGCGAATCTATATAAGTATCACCCGAATGTCGAGCTAAAATACGTGCTAGGGCAGGACGACCTAGCGTGGAAGCTTGTCGTTCCACAAGAAGAGCAGAGACGCGTGCTCGACGAATGTCACGACCAACCGACAGCAGGCCACCAGGGCCGCGATAAGACATTCGAGCGAGTAAGCGCGAGATACTACTGGCCCCACCTATACACGGCCGTGGCAGACTACGTGAGGAGATGCCTAGTCTCTCAGCAGTGTGAAGTGGAGCAGAGGAAACTAGCCGGCCTGATGGGACGCCGACTGGTAATCAGACCGTGGCAGATAGTAGCTGCCGATTTCGCTCGGCCCTTTCCACGCAGCCCAGTCGGAAATGAGTACCTGCTCATTTTCGAGGACTTGCTCACCCGCTGGGTGGAATACATACCAACCCGAAAAGCAGACGGGAAAACGGTGTGGCAACACCTCAGCGAGCGAGTCCTGATGCGCTTCGGAGCGCCCGAGGTACTCCACACCGATAACGGTACGGAGTATGAGAACGACTACCTCGAGAAGCGCCTAGACGAAGCAAGCGTGGAATACTCTTTGAACGCACCGTACCACGCACAACCTAACCCGGTCGGAGGAGTTAATAAGACGTGGAAGAAGATGATGAAGTCCTATCTGGAGGACAACCACAAGAGGTGGGACGAGAAGTTACCTCAGCTGACATTCGCATATAACACGGCGAAGCACGACTCAACGGGCTGGAGTCCTGCGATGCTCATGTACGGGCGGCAACCGCTACAGCCAGGCTCCTTGCGCAGGGAAAAAGAGAGAACTGCACAAGAGAAAAGCCAGGTGGCGGCGCTCGAGAACTGGCAAGAGATAGTCAGCAATTTCCCAGAGCTGCAAGCCCGCGCCGTCGAGAACTCAGCGTGAGCACAGGAACGCCAGGCCCACTACTACAATAAAAGGAGAGTGCGATTTTGAAGTAGGCGACTTGGTCTGGAAGACCAACCGCATACTGTCGAATGCAGCTGAGGGAATCTCGACCAAATCAGTACCCGACTTCGCCGGTCCGTTCAGCGAAAAGTTAGGAACGAATACTTTCGAGCCAATCGACGAAGCCGAAAACGTATACAGGCCAATAACTTCGGCCCACCTCAAGAAATACTACGACGAAGATGACAACAACGTCGGCAAGAACCAGAACGGGAGGATGACCAGGACCAGCCCACGGAACAACATGAGACTCCAGCAGCCGATCAACACGCGAACGAGCGAGCGAGCGACCCTAGCGTCAACGCCCCGCCCGCACCCGTGCTGGGGGGGGGGGCAGTTGCGAGACCGTGCAGCAGACCGCGCCATGCGGTCCGCATAGTACGAACTGGGAAGCGAGCACAGGGTGACACGCGGGACGAACAGGTTGCGCAAGCGGACGCAACGGCGCTGGAACTCCCGAGCTTACCGACGCAGGAGGCTCCGAGCGCACCAGGGGCATGCGAAGCCCCCGCGAAGCGCGGTCCCGATCGTACCCACGTCGGAGCTCCCGAGCGTGCCGACGCAGGAAGCTCCGAGTACACCAGGGGCAGGCGAAGCCCTCTCGAAGCGCGGTCCCGGACGACTGAAGGGCACGAAAAAGCCACCCAGCGCTATACACGCGGGAGTGATCTCGCCTCGACAAACGAGATCATTACGTCCGTGCTGACTGGTCGCGTCCCAAAAAGCTTAAGCAAAAGCTATTCCTCCTTTCCTTTTGCTTCCTCCACAGAGGGCAAACCTGAGAAGAGAAGAAGAAGAGGGAGGATGAAGAAGAAGGCGACGAAGGCGGCGAAGTCGGAGAAGGCGACACCACCCCCGCCACCACCTACGACACCCGAAGAGCTCCGGATCAGGGAGGTGGAATCCATAGGCGCCCACCCACATAGCATGCAACATTGCGTTGAAATATTTCACTGAAATATTTCAGTGCAAGATTTCAGCAAGATTGCTGCAATATTTCAATGCAGCTTTCGGGAGCGGATTTGGTATCTTTCAATGAAATATTTCAAAAATATTGCAGCAACATTTCATGAAAGATTCAACGGAATATTTCACAATATTACAATAAAATATTGCACTGCAAGATTACTGCAAGATTTCTGAAATATTTTCCTGAAATATTCTATGCAACATTGCTGCAAGATTCCTGCAAGATTTGACTGCAAGATTGAGGACAGTCAAAAGCTGCATTGAAATATTGCAGAAATATTGCATTGCAAAATTTCATGCAATATTGCTGCAAGATTTCTGCAAGATTCTTCTGCAAGCTCATGTAAAGTCAAAGGCTACATTGGAATATTGCAGAAATATTGCATTGCAAGATTTCATGCAATATTACTGCAAGATTTCGGCAAGATTCAACTGAAAGACCCTGAGAAGTCAACGACTGCAGTAAAATATTGCAGATATATTGCATTGCAAGATTTCATGCAATATTGCTGCAAGATTTTTGCAAGATTCTGCTGCAAGATTGAGGACAGTCAGAAGCTGTATTGAAATATTGCAGAAATATTGCATTGAAACATTTCATGCAATATTGCTGCAAGATTTCTGCAAGATGCTGCTGCTAGATTGAGGACAGTCAACAGCTGCATTAAAATATTGCAGAAATATTGCATTGTAACATTTCATGCAATATTGCTGCAAGCTTTCTGCAAGATTGGACTGCAAGAAAACGAAGCGATATGGCAATGACGAGGTCCGGTGGCGGGGGACAAGTGCGACGCCTATTGGCTCTGCCACGCCGTTGCCCGCCGAGCGGTTTGGTGATTGTGCCGCGCGTCCACAACATAACGAGCACGAGTGGGACACAATATTTTTGTTGAAATTATGATTAGGTAAGTGGGTGAGGGTTATAAAATGAGCACTTAGTACTCATTTTCAATAGTTCCGGCACTGCACTACACAGCCGATAGATGTGTAAACCCCTCTCGGGGGTCACAACTTAAATATAACATCCAAGATTCATATTATTAGAATCCGTGGTCGTCCCGGGGAATCTGATAGAATCATCCAATTTTTTGGGAAGTATAAACTCAACGGACTAAAATGAAAAACTTTTATATTTGAAAATAATTTTCGAAATTTATTTAAGTTTACTTGACCCCAGGGCACATGGGGTAATTCATTCTGCAGGTAGAAATTGATATGATTTTAAATGAATATATTTTCAAGGCATAAGTAACTTGCCAAATCACTTTTTTTTTGTTTATTAGATTGATTCTATCCAAAAGATTCATAAATTTGACATGTATATATATATTCTTATTGAATTTACAAATTAAGTGAATTCAACATGTCTGCTATAAAACATCTGGATAAAATGAATACAATGAACAAGAAAAGATCAATTCACCTCACATAACTATCTATTCAACTTAAAATTCTATTAAAAGTATATATTTTTATGATGAATAATCTTAATTCATGTGTAAAATCATTGAATTCTTCTGCAATCACAATGATATAACAATCATAAATAACATTATTCATCAGTGATGGATTCCATTCTCCCTTATGAAAATATTCATGTAATTGCATCTATCAGCAATTAAGGAGATTTTATTTGCCAATTGATTATGTTAATCAATTCAAGCATAAAAAAATGTATTATATAGATGTTTATTATTCTTACACGTGTATCATACATATTAACGTAGATGTTTTATTCGAATTGTATTGAATTAATAAATTGTATTAACGTGATTTGGCAAGTTACTTATGCCTTGAAAATTTATTTATTGAAATCATATCAATTTCCACCTGTAGGATGAATTATCCCATGTGCCCTGAGGTCAAAACGTTCAATAAATTTCGAAAATTATTTTCTAATATAAAAGTTTTTTATTTTGGTCCGTTGAGTTAATACTTCCCAAAAAATTGGATGATTCTATCTGATTCAACTAAATAAAAAAAAAATAAAGTCGGAGGGTCGGGCGCGAACCACCGATCCTTGGGTCGCGAAGCAAAAGCTTTGCCCCGGGACCACCACGCACTCTTACAATATAAATTTCAGATGTTATATTTAAGTTGTGAGTCCTGAGGGGAATTTACTTATTTATCGGCTGTGTAGTGCGGTGCCGGAACTATTGAAAATGAGTACTGGGTGCTCATTAGACAACCCTCACCCACCCACCTAATCATAATTTCAACAAAAATATTGTGTTCGACACGTGCTCGTTGTGTTGTGAACGCGCGGCATAATCGCCAAACCGTTCGCCGGGCGCGGCGCGGCCGCCGCGGCAGAGCCAATAGGTGTCGCGCTCGTCCCCCGCCACCGGACCTCGTCATCGCTATATCACTTCGTTGCTGCAAGATCCTGAGAAGTCGAAAGCTGCATTGAAATATTGCAGAAATATTGCATTGAAACGTTCCATGCAATATTGCTGCAAGATTTCTGCAAAATTCTTCTGCTAGCTCATGTAAAGTCGAAGGCTACATTGAAATATTGCACAAATATTTCGATGGAAGATTTCATGCAATATTGCTGCAAGATTTCTGAAAGATTCTGGTCGCTTACATCGAATTCAATGTGGGAAAATGTATACGAATTCTCACTATGAGACCAGGTGCGAACCCGTGATTCTTTGGACGCGGTGCAAAATTCTTGCCTCCAGACCAGCACACACACTTTTATAATACATAATTCCGTCAATGCTGTATTCAAATTCTGATCTTCCGAAAGGAACTCTAATTTTGCACCAACCTTGCAGAAATATTGATTAAGAGATTTAAAGGGTTTCAAAAAATCGGCTCTCAAATATTTCAGCAATCTTGCAGCAATCTTTCCATGCAATATTTCAGAGTTGTATTTCTAGAATCTTGCAGAAATATTGCATTGCTCCTTGCACTACCGATAGGTGGCGACTCGCTTCTCGCAAGTAAAACTGTATGCCTCTGTCTATATACCAGCATCCACAATGATGGGTACCAAACTCGATTTCAACTCTTATTTCTGAGTCAAACTGGAAAAACTATTTTTGTGGGAGTCTCTACCGCATTCTCAAACTAGAGAGTCATTGAAGAATTCCCGATAATCTAAAATTATTCACAGGTTTGTCAGCACTGGAATATTGTAGCAATCTTGCAGCAATCTTTTAATGCAATATGCTCAATCATGTTAGTAAAATCTTGCAGAAATATTGCAGTGCAAGATTTCTGCAATATTTCAAATTTTCGTAGCCAATACTGCAATATCTAGTATCAATCTCTAAATGCAATATTGCAAACAGATATTGCTGAAATGTTGCTTGAAAGATTCGGAGGCTGTCGATGAATCGGCAGTGAAATATTGCAGTAATCTTTCAATGTAATAATCATTATAATATTGTGAAAATCTTGCAGAAATATTGCATGAAAGATTCAACGAATGTCGATGAATGGGCTATGAAATATTGCAACAATCTTGCAGCAATCTTTCAATGCAATATTTCAAATTTATATTGCTGGAATATTACAGAAATATTGCATGAAAGATTTCAAGGGTCTCATCGAATCGGCCGAGAAATATTGCAGCAATCTTGCAGTAATCTTTCAATGCAATATTCATAATCATATTGTTGAAATCTTGCAGAAATATTTCATTGCTTTCTTGCAAGCCGGACATATCAATATTGCAGAAATATTGCAGTGCAAGATTGCTGCAATATTTCAAATCTTTCTTGCCAATATTGCATCAAATATTGCAGCAATATTGCATGCTGTGTGGGCAGGTGTTAGACTGGGCGCAAGACCAGTCCCCGGGGACTAAGTCGCACTTGGTGGCTAGCCGTCTCTACGAGCGGTTGGTCCAACGGCTTGACCCCAGGTTCTGGCTTGGCGAGGTATCCCCGGAAAAGCGGGGGGAGTTCCTCGACAAGTTCCGCCTCTCCCTGACCAGGTTGGCTTTGGTCCTTGAGCACAATGAGCCTCACACCCGGCCTCTCCAGGTGGCTCATTGTCTCATCGAGGGGGCCCTGAAGACGATACAGCCCACGTACAGAGGGGACTGCGACGACGACGAGATCGCCTACTGCAAAATTCTCAATGAATTATCTATAGAATCTTGCCAAGCCAACAAATCTCTGCTTGTTTCTTGGTTCCGGAAAGTTCAATACTTTTTCAACATTACGAGCTAGAGGACGAATTCCATCGGCCAAAACATTGTGTCCAAGATATTCAAAACGCTGCTGCATAGATGAGCACTTGTCTAGATTCAAAACTACGTTGGTTTCTCGTAACTTTTTAAAAACGATCTTGAGATTATTCAAATGCTCTTTCGGTATAGATCCGAAAATTATCAAATCATCGACATATATCGGATGAATTTTCCCAATTAAATCTCTTAGTTTGAAGTTCACCATTCTTTGATATGTGACTGGACTGTTGATCAATCCCATTGGCATACGAAGCCACTCCCAGTGGCCTTTATGTGTGCTGAAGGTCGTTTTTGGAACATCTGAAGATTTTTTCTCACCTGATGCATCAATTTTCTTCGGAACTAACCGTACATTCGACTGGTAAGGAGAAAAAAAAGGTCGAATTAAGCCCTTTTGTTCTAGTCCTTCTATCGTTTTTTCAGTTTTCGGTTGCATGAATAATGGAGAAATTTTCTCCGAGACACTATTGAAATCTTTATGGAAGGCACTTTTGAATGAGTTCAAAAGTTCTGAGTGTTTCTCTGATCTATGTACTGAGTCGTTAATAGTTCTGCCTTTGTAATATTCTTGAAGGAGTATCTTCCTTTCTTCGTGGCTGAATCTATTATTGAGAATGTTCCGTAATAAATTACTGGATTTCGATTGCGTATTAGACGCATCTTTCGAAATCCCAACACCATCTATAAGAGGCGTTTCATTCTCGTTATGTGTCGTTACACTTATGTTTTCTCGGTAAATGGGCTCAAATTCATTCTCGTTCCGTTGTATAAATATAATTTCAAATCTTGACCATCTTTAATTTCATACATATCTAGTATAATATTAAATCCTTCAATTTAATAATCCCCAGGACGATTTTTCGGTTTTATATTCCGTACTTCAAAAGAATTAGGCCGCAACTGCGCTAATTGGTGCTTATTTAATTCAAGGGTTATTGTATTTCTTTTGGAATTTTTCAAAGTTATGGTATTATCTTCGTTGTTGAATTCGTCTGGATTTGCCAATCTTTACTCAAAATCCCATCCGCTCGAGTTGGAAAATTGTTGTTCATTATCAATATCTCTAGTTTGATACTGTAAATTTCAATTTCACATGTGCCTACAGCCTCGTAAATTCCATCTATTATATAAAATCGCTTGATTTCTTAACCCATTAGCGCCCAAACGGCCGCTCGACGGCCGTTTTTTTGAGCGATAGATTTCATATGGTTATAAAAAATTTGGGAAGAACATTTGCTCATGCAAAATTTTGTCAGCTTTTCGATTCCGTTACTTTTATCTTGATTAAATAAACGCCCTCATTGTTACAAACAATTGATTGCAAAAAACACGAAATTTCGAGTCAAAATATTGTTTTGTGTAAAACATAAAAACCGGTCGCAACGAACCCCGAGATATGAATTTCGAGTATTCATGGACCTGAAACTAAAAGTTGGCATAGTTGTAATTGTTCAAATTCATTGTTGGAAGACCCCAAATGACGGCCGACCGAAAAAATTGTAGCTTTCAACTTGAAATTGTTTTTCTCGAAAACTATGGGTCAAATCAAAAAATTCTGAAGAACAAAAAACTTGAATTTTTTCAGAATTTTTTAATGAAATTTTTCAAAATTTTGATTCTTTAAATTTTCAAAAAAAAGCAAATTGCTTAAAAACTTCTGAAAAAATTGAGAATATTCTTTGAGTAATTTTAAAACTTCTTTGTTCCTATAAATTTTTCGATTTGCCGGCTAAGAAACGCACGGAAGAATTTCTAAAAAATAATTTCATTATTTTTTTTCTCAAAAACTATAGATCAAATCAAAAAAATTATAGAAACAAAAAGTCTTAAAATTACTCAAAGAACATTCTCAAATTTTTTCAGAAGTTTTTAAGCAATTCACGTTTTTTTGATAATATAAAGAATCAAAATTTTGAAAAATTTCATCAAAAAATTCTGAAAAAAATCATAAGTGTTCTTCAGGTGCTATTTTGGGTAGCTATTTTGGGTCTTCCGACAATAAATTTGAACAATTACAACTATGCCAACTTTTAGTTTAAGGTCCGTGGACGCTCGAAATTTACATCCCGGGGTTCGTTGCGACCGGTTTCTATGTTTTACGGTTGACCAAAACAAAATTTTGACTCGAAATTTCGTGTTTTTTTGCAATCAATTGTTCATAACAATGAGGGCGTTCATTGAATCGAGATAAGTAACGGAAGAGTTGAGAAGTAACGGAATCGGAAAGCTGACAAAATTTTGCACAAGAAAATGTTCTTCCCAAATTTTTTGAACTATTATAACCATATGAAATCTATCGCTCAAAAAAACGGCCGTCGAGCGGCCGTTTGGGCGCTAATGGGTTAAGGTGGAAAGCGTCTGAAGGTTTTGTTATCTGGATCGATACATTTGATTTTCGAATGAGATTTTTTCGACCCTGAATCTACCAGGAGTCCATTTGGCATTGTCATACCGAGAAATCGCGTGAACAAAATTGAATCCTCTCGGTCGAGTCGGATGGATCCAATTCCGACGGTTCGGGCTGTTGAGGAGTTATGTATGACTCCTGCGATTCGTGGATTTTCCGTGGCGGGTCTTTGCTCCCATAATCGCCCTTGCGAAAATTTGCACTGTATAACTCTGGATATTTCCTAAAACATCTATCATCCGTGTGTCCACGTATTTTGCACGACTCGCAATAAAAATCTTTTCATTAAAAATCTGTTGAGCCTTTTCCCCGTCATGTTGACTTTTGCCTGCTTCTTAGTAATTCATCATCCCGATATATTTTCTCTTCATACAAGGCATATTGGTACGCGTTGAATTTGCAGACTCCTAGTCATAACAAGTGCTTTTATCTCTGGTTTCAGAGTACGTAAAAAGCGAGGAATTCTCTCTTTACTCTCGATCCGGCGGTGAACTTCTCTAAATTCTGGGTCTACTTGATTGATTGATCTTTGAATTCTTCTATCTACATCGCCACACCTCTTGATAAAGTTCTCAACCCGTTCAGTAGACCC
Source organism: Aphelinus atriplicis (assembly GCA_020882685.1). Lineage (NCBI taxonomy): Eukaryota > Metazoa > Arthropoda > Insecta > Hymenoptera > Aphelinidae > Aphelinus > Aphelinus atriplicis. Next base: position 73,410 of record JAJGQD010000054.1, read on the forward strand.
TTGTTGCATCGCATTTCTCTCCTCTATCAGTTGAGAGTAATTTTTTTCGATTTTGCCAAATGCCAACCGCCTTCAGCTGAATCTTTCGGAGTGATATCCGTGATTCTCTCGGCTACCATGGCCGCTTTGCCACCTAATCTCGACGCGATAACTTCATGAATATACATCACCCTTTCCGCGTCGGTAGTCATCTGCTTATTAATTCGGCGGCATTGAGTTTAAAACCTCTCGACATCGGACGTACCATCAAAGAATCTAATTTCCAATAACAGGTCTTGAATTTCACGCCTACGCTGATATGAAATTTTTCATCTCATCTTCTGTTGGTGCTGAGGGCTCCTGTTTGATTTTCAAAGATTTCATATAATTTTTTAATTCATCTAACTCCTTTCTCATACTCTCTTCTCGAGCTGCGGACTCAGCCAAACTTTTCTGTAATTCCTGTACCGACATTTTTGAGGTGGATTGCTTTAACGTGCGGGTAAACGAAGTAATCGCGATCAATCGGCAACTTGGGAATCTCCCGAAATGCTGCCGCTTATAATTGAGGAGCTACTGCAGGTGATGTGATGCAATTCACTTTTCGCTCACCTTATGCATTTTACGCTCGATGAATTATAAACTGCGAACTGAGTGTCCTGTAGATGAATCGAATTGTGACCTTCCTCACAGCTATTCCACGGGCTGCTTACTACAAGCTTCTTCCGTAGAAGGATAACTTCCACCAGAAATCTATTCTTGTTGGAAGGCGAGCTGCGGGTCCCGGCTAGGCGAGTCGTCCCACTGTAGCAGCTATGTCGTTTCTCTCGCATTTCACTCACTATTTACTCCTGGTTCACTACACTTGCTTTATACAACCCCACGTCCTGTCACGGTTGCCAATTTGTCATGAAGTTTGCAGTAGAGAAACGTGGGACGGGCGAATTGATAGGAGGAATGCGCGAAATAACGAAATAATCCGTTTATTAAAGAATACGTCTAGCCGGCAAAGCCTCCGACTAGGATCAGGTCACACTACAGACTGACTGCACGCAGGCAGTGGCTTCCCTTGGAGGGCTGCGTCCTTCCAGAGGTGCAGCCGCCGAAAGTGATACGGCGCGGCGCGTCTCTAGATGCGGCGCGTTACCGAACATTCGCTCGTGGCTCGAGGGCCGTTGCGCGCGCGGGCCGCGCTTCTGCTTTCGTGAGAGCAAGCGGAATACTATATCTATATATTTTACTATGTAAGTTGCACGCAGGCAGGCTGCGATATATACATTGGAACTGAGCTGCTGCTGTTGTTGTGGACTGGCGTCTGCTACAGTACTATAAAGATAGAATATCTAGTAGAACGTGGGAGCTGGAGGTTGCCGAGCATGACAAGAGTTTAACTATATTATAAAATTATAATATAGGTAGACTAAACTAATTGCTGAAGTATAGCTGTGCGCTCGTATTAACTAAGTTGTGAACATGAAATTGCAATCGGAAAGCGAGATAGTGATGCGAAGTGCAAACGTGCTGGACGTCGCTCGAGCTGTCGGAGTGTTTTGAAGATTGATTGACATGATTGAAATACGCTAACCTACTGAAATGGGCTGATGCCGCCTATATTCTCTTCAGTCTACAATTCATATCATTCAAGGTAAATTAGTTCATTCGAATATAATAATAATTCTGAGGTTAATTCATTTAGATTGTCATTCTATGTACATATAGAGAATAATAATGAAAATATTCACTTTAATCCAACAGAACTAAATTGATCTGATTTCAGGAATAAATAGAAAAATACTTGTATGTATTTCAGTTTCATAGTGAATCTACTTTGAAAAATAGAAACGTGTTACGTCCGACGTCACGTTGTCGCGGTAGCGGCAAGTTTACGCGGAACGCGGGAGGTGAGGGGACGGTCGTTACACGGCTCGACGCTGTTCGCGACTATGAAATGGCACTCTCGTACTGACTCGTGTGCGTCCAATGCGTAGAGCTGTGCGGTGGCAGCGCGTGTCCGGCTGGGCACGTCGGTCCTTGGCTGATCGTCGACTCCTTGGCTGACTGTCGACTTCTGTCGACGATGATTGCACGTCCCCTTGCAAATTCGACAAGGCGGAGATGGCTGACGGACAAATGCGGACTCTCCCAAATCCCGGTGAGATGTCCTTCTGATTGACTGCAACTGCGCCGCGCGTCCCTTGCAAATTCGGCAAGGCGAAGGCGAGCACGACGAACGAAGACCTTCCCAAGTCCGGCGAGTCGTCGTTCGGGTACGGACGAGTGCGGAACGGATAACACAACGGAATATTTCTTAAAGTCTTTTATTCATTCGTAACTAAGATCTTAATATAGGCTGACGCGACCGATCGAACTGACTGTGGGGTTCCGACTGACTCCGCTGCTGGCTCGAACTGAGCTGCCGAGGTGGTGAGAAGAGTGGGAGAATGTGAGCGGCGGGGATGCGTGGGAAGTGTGCGCGGTGGTTCTGTCCAATCAGAAGTCGCGTGGGCGTGTCTAGCGTTAGTGGGGAACCAATGAGGAGTAGAGGGCGTGTTGTCATCGTGGGAAGGAAAAAGCGGATGCGTCAGGGATTGTTCTGACGAGAAGTGTTTGTCTCAGAGTGCGTGAGTCGAGTTGTTCTGGCGTGCGTGTTTGTCTTGGGTGACGATAGGATATTTGTGGAATGCGTGAGTCGACGAGTGTTAATCTCGAGTGACGAGAGGATGTTGTGTCTTTGGAGATTTGTCTCGGGTGACGAGTAGGTGTTTGTGTTTTTGGAATGTGTGAATTGATGGATGTTTGTCCAAGTGACAAGAGGATGTTATGTCTCTGGAGTGTTTGTGTGAGGCGGGATGTGTCAGCGTGAAGGGTGACGTGTTACAGTAAGCCTGGACGGTATCAAGTATTATTCCTAGAGTTACCTTAGCGGTCTAGTTATCGATGCTAGATATTATCGTGGGTCGGCATGACTTTTCGATGCTACATATGATCGTGTGTCGGCATGACTTATCGATGCTAGATATTACCGTGTGTCGGTATTACAGAATAAAATGTCGGTATGACTTATTGATGCTAGATATTACCGTGAGTCGGTATTACAGAATAGTCTGAAGGCGACACCGTGAGTCGGCAAGGCAGGGAGACGTCGGTCTACAGAGTTGGATTTTATCTGATCTCCATACACCGGCGTTCTCCTCTACCGGCAAGCGGTGATGCCAGCAGTCGGTAATTCATATGATACTTCCAGTATAAGGTAATGTGGCATGCGTTTGATAACACTGCGACGCAGAAGACTTGCTGTTTCCAACAGCACACCTTCTCTTAAGTTCTAATTACAATATATAGGACAGGAGTCAAGGCATATTATTAGGGTCAATCGTAAAAATCGTATAAAGATTGGCGAGACGTTACAAATGACTGATCCTCTGATTGATTTCAATCTCTTGTAGGCTGTCCGGCAGTGATGGCTGATTACAATGATGGTTCCGGCCAGATAAAATTCAAGATATATCGGCACGGTGGATATCATATGGATTAAATTAATGAATATGCTAAGAACAATGGTGAACCGATTGCTGAGCAAATATGAGTCTGAATTTGATTGAAATTTGAAGGGTAATTATAGCCTATGTAGAACTAATATTTTTTTTGAAGTACACCTTAAAGCAATCGTTACACAATCTGTTATCAAATGTCAATACAATTCATATTAATTCACCTATAGTCGGATAGAATGTTATTAAATCAAAAATCTATGTCAAGTAGTTACATACCTTTCAAATACATCTGCCAATGTTGAGATAGAAAGTACTAAAATCACAATTCTATGTCAAGTAGTTAAACTAGTACCATGTACCAGTTTTGTAAGGATTCAGAATTAAGTCCATAATGATTCGCAATCGACTACATTATTCCATAATCGAAATTTTCTTTCTCAACTAACGTTATTCTACTAGAATTCTAAATCCCAATGATAACTACATGAATGAAACTTTTACATTACAATTTTTAACGTCAGGGTTGCCAGTTTAGCGATTCTTTCGGAAATTAGTGATCATAAGATCGGGGATTTATTGTGTTTTGGCAGTTTTTTTTCTGCGAAATTTTATTCAAAAAAAATAATAATCATTGGACAAGAAAAAATCGTCAAAAATCAAAATTCCCCCTATCTTATGTTCAATAATTTGAATAAAAATCGCCAAACTGGCAACCATGCCTGTATACCTTTTCAAAGGTCAATTTTTTAGTATGAAAAAGAAAGTTGCTCGAGGAGTATTTCCAACATACTGAACATACTTGTCGTAAACGTGTACTGTTTCCAAAGGTAAATTTCCACCATGAAAGAAATATTACTATACTTGATATTACTTCATATGAAATTAATCAGTTCGTATGATCTTACATATATCTGATTTCGTATTTGTGAATATGCTTATATGATATCCATAAATTGGTATTTATGAATTACAATTACTTTCTTCCATATTTTTGAGACTGAAGAGACATCTTCAAATTTTCTTCGATTGAAAAAAAAGTATCTCAAACACAAAGTTATCCAACATACCGAACATAAGGTAACTGCAGGCAATTTGGCACGTTTGTCAGATTTTGTATTTCCGGTGCTCTTTGAGCATCAGTTGTCCTTGCGTCATGTTGGGAGTATTGGAAGAAAATTTCCGATACCTTTCCCAACCATTTAGCCCTTAAAACCACTCTCCTACAACACTTTGAAGTTTTACTTACTGATTTGTTTACCTTTTTCTCATTTCACTATTCACACTCAACCTAAAAAATCAGATGTAAATAATTTTTATCTTGTAATAGCGTGACCGTTATTTAAAGGAGCGGTTGGGCGACAAACCCCCATGATTTTGGTGGGATAGTTGTGTTCAGCTTTGATTATTGGGAATTCTGGGACTGGGCAGTTGGTAAATGACCGCTCGGCCACTTACTTTTTACTGATCCGTCCGGCGCCTGGTCGTCCTTGGCGGGAACTTGGCAGCGTGGCAGCCGAGATGTATGAGGCGCGTTGGGCCGTGTGCGTCTATCGGCTCGGGTGGGGTGTGGTGCGGAAGATGGGTGTTGCAAGAAAAACTTCGCTGCGAGTGCACTAGCACTAACTCTTATTATTATATTCAAGCTACATCTAACACCTGATCCCGCGTGGTCGGATCGTATACACATTCTGCTTATCGTCAATAGATGGGAGTATGCTACGCGTTCGCAGGGAGCTGCGCCGCTCGCGAGCTCCACGACCGGCCACCCATGTGGCATCCGTGATTGTTGCGGATCAACTCGTCCGTGTCCGTCGCGGTCACTACTTTTATATGCGTCGTGACGTCACGTCAAGATGCGCTCTCAGGGCGCGAGACGCGGGCATGAAACGGTTGGAAGGCGGTATCGCACTTCACGAGAATTACCTCTCCCTCATGGAGCGATAACAAGCGCGCATGTCTCAGCTTCTTTCTCCCGTTCGCACGCGCGTACTTATAACTATACGAAACGCGCTCGCTTCGTTACAAATCTGTTCATGTGCTGCGATGCGCATCGGGTTTACTTTCACATATCATTCTTCCCATTCTCGCTCGAGTGCCCGCTGGCTACTCGTCGACTTATACGTGCCGATAAGAAGATCTCCTATGGCCGTTTCTAACTAATTCGGAGCTGCGCAGTTGCCGTGTGCAACTCGCACTTATAGAATAGCATTCCCGCACAAGCGCCCGCTGGCTGCTCGTGGCTCTACATAGGCTGATGAGAGGATATCTCATAGCCGACATCCATACGTTTCAATGTTGGACAGCTGCAATGAAACTGCAAGTTGTCCCCATGATTCCTGTGCTCTACGTGCGACTTGCCATCCGTCGCATGGATGCGTCGCACTCAGCGCGTTCTTGCACTCATACATCTATGCTTAATCCTAATGTCGCTTCTCGGCGCAACTCGGATAGCATGTGGGAAAATGCGCATTGCAAATGTGCGATGCGACTCGTGCCATTCTAAAATTTCAGAAATGGGTTTCAGATGGGTTGGGAATGAACTTTTGCGCATGCGTGAGCGCAGCGCGGCTTTGGCGGCGGACCGCCGTACCCACTTGATCGGTGTACGCCGAGTTGACCGGTCGACTTCACGGTTTGTCTGTGTATTATTAACATTAGCTTTTTCTACACGATGGACTCTCTTAGAAACGGCGGTTATCATAAAGGTGGTAGATAGATTAATAAACTCTTCAAAACCTCATATTTTTGTGTCCACTCTGTATCTTCACCCCGCATGGTCATTTAAAACCGTTCTTTGACTCATGAATTTGTGATTTTTTCTACTAAATTTGAACAATATTATATTATTGGAAATGAGATATGATTTTGGTGAATCCTACTAGACTGATATGGCAGTTATAATGAAATCAATTCCGTTCATTTTACAAACAGATAGTCAATAAGTCTAATACAAATATGATCTGTAATGCTGATAGTGTCGCTTTAACTAGACAATCTATTTTTCCTCTGCATACTTACCAGCGAACTCTCTGTTAAATATCACCTGTTTGAATATTGAAAAATTGCCACAAGAAGATTTAGTGGAATGGGAGATCGAATGCAAGGTAGTCTCAAGACGTAATGAGATATACTATCATATACCGTGGTATCAGTTACTCCATTTTACTGAAAGAAGATATGGACCCATTTTGGCACTGTGCCCCAATCTGTCACTTTTCTCAGATTTTGAATTTCCGTTGCTTTCTGGCTTGCACCATTGGGCCTGGCCTGGCCATTGGGTTAAGTTTTACTACCTGCCTTTTTCGTTTTTTCCTTATTTCACTCTGCTAACTCAATGACAATAATCAAGTGTAATTATTCTCATTGTGATGTGCACCCTCCATAATTAAAATATATATAAAATTGTCAGAGGTCATTTTCAGGGTGTAAATTAAGGTTGAAAATGCCTCTGAAAATGCAAAAACAGAAAAATCAGCAACTTCTCCTATTTATCAAACAGGGTTAAAGTGCTCGGAGAAATCTCAAAGAATTCTGAGAATTCAAGATGATGCCCTAGAACTTACAAACAAATTTTGAGCCAAATCAAATTTTTTCATGTTCGATCCCACAAAGAATTGCCCATATCGTCGCTTGGGAGGAAGAACGTTCCATTTCAGAAACTTGCTATAAAAAGTTCCATTTCAGAAACTTTCTATAAACAGTGCCGTTTCAGATTGACAAGTATAAAAAGTGCCATTTCAGAAAAAATCTATAAAAAAAGCCATTTCGGAAAATTTCTATAAAAAGTGCCGTTTCAGGAGAAATTTTTTCCCTCGGAGTTTTTCTGACTTTGGGGATGATGTCGTATGCATGTGTCTGTATGTACATGTGTGTATGTGTGTGTACACGTCTGAAAATGACAACTTGATCCCACGTCGAGACGTGATACTCTGAAAGTAAACTATTTACATTACATATTTTCTTCATCGATGGATTTGGATGAAAATTGGTATCTATACGTTTTTGAGGTCGCTGATTACGAATCCGATCTCAGATTTTGAAAATTCGAATTAGAGCCTCTAAGACCCACCTAAAAAAAATTTGAAAAGGTACTGGATTTTGATGAAAATTGGTATGCGTGGGTTTTTGAGTTTGCTGATCACGAATCTGAACTCAAATTTTGGAAATTCAAATTAGAGCCTCTAAGATCACCTGACAAAAACTTGGAAAAAATGGAATTTTGTTGAAAATTAGTATACATGGGATTTCGAGGTCGCTGATTACGAATCTGACATCAAATTTTAAAAATTAAAATTAGAGCCTCTAAGATCACCAGACAAAAATTTGGAAAAAAATGGTATTTTGTTCCAAATAATTTTTTGTTGAAAATTACTTTAGTAATTTTCAACAAAATTCCATTTTTTTCCAAATTTTCACATGGGAATTCGAGGTCGCTGATTACGAATCCGGCATCAAATTTTAAAAATCAAAATTAGAGCCCCTAAGATCACCTGACAAAACTTTGAAAAGATACTGGATTTTGATGAAAATTAGTATACGCAAGTTTTTGAGGTCACTGATTATGAATCCGGCCTTAGATTTTAAAAATTCGAATTTCACCTCTAGTTTCACCGAAAGTTTGAAAAGATACTGGATTTGAATAAAAATCGGTATCCATGGTTTTTTTTTTGAGGTCACTGATTACGAATCCGGCCTCAGATTTAAAAAATTCGTATTGTCATATAGAGTTCAGAAGCTGATTCGCATGATCTACATAATAATAAGATGGATCCGTACATTTTTCTAGTCCACCTTTCTTGCTCTCGGAAACAATGATATGACAATTTAGAGGTAGATTTAGTATGATGGATCGAAAGGTGGGGTCGAGGACTACATTTTCTGAGAAAAAAAAATTTTGAAAAATCTGAGTTGTGGTAGGCGTATAGAGAATTTAAAAAAATGTTCAACCAATGTTCCCGTATTATCTCCTTTAAAAACGTACAAAGGGTTGATTATTCGAAATTTTGTTCAAACCGATCGTTAGATGAGCTTGAGCGCTTTCATAATTCATGTTGAAAAATTTGAAAACATTGATGCGTGGGCGTAATTTCTGTTAACGAAAATGGTGTGGTGACAATCGAAAATTTTTTACCGATGTTCCTGTATTATCCTCTTTAAAAACGTACAAAGGGTTGATTCTTCAAAATTTTTTTCGAGCAGATCGTTAGAGGAGCTTGAACGCTTTTATAGTTAATGTTGGAAACTTTGAAAACATCAATGCGTGGGCGTATTGTTTGTGGAAGAAAATGGTGTGGTGACAATCAAACATTTTCGTCAATTTTCTTATTCATGCTAAACCAAAATTATACAGTTTCGAGGTATCTTTGGAATTGCAGATCGGAAAGTGGGATCGAGAACTACATTTCCATAAGAAAAAAATTTTGAAAAATTCAAGTTATGGTGGGCGTATGGAGAATTCAAAAAATTGTTTACCGATGTCCGGGTGGGACCCCCTTTTAAAAACGTACGAAGGGTTGATTTTCTGAAAATATGTTCGAGCAGATCGATAGAGAAGCCGGGGCGCATCCTACATTCGAATCGACAAATTTGATAATATTCATGCGTGGGCGTATTCTCTGTGAACGAAAATGGTGGGGAGATAGACAATTTTGGTTTTTAATTAAATTATTTATCGATAATACAATTAAAAATTTCAATGTTCATCCATATTTATAATAGAGCAAATGAAAGACACGAGCGAGCGATAGTGAGTGAGTGATTCTGACTAGTGAATAATAATTTTCACAACGTTTTACTACTTTAAGTTTAACAACCACCTGTTGCAGTTTGAAATGACTATATATAAATGATATTATAAATCTTCAAAAATTGGATAATATCGTTTCCGTAAGATGCGAATCAGCATCTGAATACCATATGACAAAGCCAGAAAAACATACGGATTCTACTGTATTATACTGTTTTAACCATTGATTGACTCCCAAAAAACCCTCATATAATAATTTTCATCAATACCCAGTGTATTTTCTCGAATGGTCTATATTGGATCTTGGAAATCTGAGGCCGGATTCGTAATCAGCGACCTCAAAAACCCATGGATTCCATTTTTTATTAAAATCCAGTATCTTACCAAATTTTCGGTAGGCAATATTAGAGGCTAAATCCGAATTTCTAGAATCTGAGGCCGGATTCGTAATCAGCGGCCTCGAAATCCCATATATACTAATTTTCAACAAAGTTCCATTTTTTCCAAATTTTTGTCAGGTGATCTTATAGGCTCCATCTAAGGTAACTGTACCCAATTTGGCACTGTACTCAATTTGGCACAATCGTCAGATTTCGTATATCCGGTGCTCTCTGGGCATCAGTCGCTCTTGGGTTATGTTGGGGGAATTAAAAGAAAATTTTCGGTATCTTCCCCGCCCATTTAGCCCTTAAAACCACTCTCCTACAACACTTTGAAGTTTCACTTACTGATTTTTTCACCATTTTCTTATTTCACTTTTCACACTCAACCTCAAAAATCAGGTGTCAATAATTTTTATCTCTCAAAGTGTCATTACTCTTTTTTGTGTAAAAACATCTCAGCTTTGTTAAGGTTCGTTTCTATTTTAACGAAGATTCATATTAATTTTCATAGACCTGTAGGAGAATGATTGAATGGGTACATAACATCCAAAATATTTCAGTTTAAGATTAATATAAATATGCTATATATTTAGCAATGAAGACTATTCATTCCTTTTACTTTTATCAAAAGAGAAAAATCCAATGAAGTTCGTAAAGCAGGAGAACAGGACTCACTGAACTCTCCACGAATTACTAGCTTCATTGGTCAACTTTATTGAAATATACATTACATTTGTATTCTTACAACTATTCAACAAATATATATAAATATACATCATGAGAATCTAATAAGTTAAATTTAAGATATAGAATCAAAAGAATGCTCGTTTGAGATTTTGCGTCAAACGATACATTTACAAAATTTAAATAGCCAAAAGAAAATACACTTCAAGAATTTAAATTATATTCAAAATCCATTTTAGAAGAGGTACCTCTCTTTCCGCACGCTCGCAATTCTGTAACGAAAACGCATTTTATACATTAACGAAAATGCAGGATAATTATTTAAGAAAAAGCGAAATTTAACGACTTTAATTATTTGTTCCAAGGGATGGCTTTAGACCATTCTCCAGCTGAAGGTGCTATGCATATCGCGGCTCCCAAAGATTTAGCCAGGGGAGGCGTTATATGCTATCAGCAAGAGGTATGGCCACTAACCCTAAGTCGGTACGACAAGGATCGCCGGACACTCTATTTGCCCGATCACTTCCTTGACGTCTCAAACTAAGGGGAGCGCCGAACACACCTGGGTTCGGACAATTCCCACAGAGTCCCGAGTATCTGTGCAAAAAGATAAATTGAATGCCCCGGTGGGCCTATTCTTATATACTAGACTGCGCGTTTCTCTTGCGCGAAGTCGTTCGCCATCTCGGGGCCCCTTATGGAAGTAGGATCAAACTCACTTTACTCAAGGATGTAGGGCGCATCGCATCCCCGCAGGCGCGCGGCTTCGTAGCGTTGATGCTGGGCGAGCTCCTTCTCCCATATTCTGGATGATGGGGTTAGTGCACCTGACTCCCCGTTCCTCTTGGCCTGACGCTCCAGGAATCTCTTCCTGGGCTTACATTGATTGCGTCTCTTGGCCTTGTTTGATTTGGCCATCTATATTGCATTTAATTAATGCATTTTATGTCCGTCGCAGCTTTCGATTGGTCTCATCAGTTTTCCTAAAATTATTTTTTATCCTACTCAAATTGCTGTTTTTCGCATCAAAAAAAAGTGAACCCAATGTGCCCCTCTACGCGTTTTTAAATGGGAAGACTGAGTGAAATCATTGAATATTTGTATCAGGTGGCGCGTCAGCGCCACCGACGACAAGTATGCGCAGCAAGCGACGAGGGGACGCGATAGACATATTACGATGATTTAGACGCGTATTTTTCAGTTGTATGTTGAAAATATTGTATAAATATCACTGGGAACATGATTGAGAGTTTATTTCAATGCCAATTGGATTGTCCCTGTAGGCCTATATAGGCTGTAGCTAATGATTAAAAAAAATTTGTGCCAAATTGAGTACAGGTGTAGCCAATTTGGCTCATTTACGTTTTTTTTTAAATTGCAATTTTCAATGGGTTAAAGTAGTCGAATGATGATTATGAACATGGTTTCTAATAGGTATTGAGCTAAGCTTTGAGATGCCGTTCACAGAATTTTGAAATTCGAAGTTTATCATAGTCAAATTCACGAAAAACCCTTAGGAGGGGGCACATTGGGTACAGTTACCTTAATTTGAATTTTTAAAATCTGAGGTCGGATTCGTAATCAGTGACCTCAGAAACCCACGTATACTAATTTTCATCAAAATCCAGTATCTTTCCAAATTTTGTCAGGTTATCTTAGAAGCTCTGATTTTAATTTTTAAAATTTGATGCCGGATTCGGAATCAGCGACCTCGAAATCCCACGCATAGTAATTTTCAACAAAATTCCATTTTTTTCCAAATTTTTGTCAGGTGATCTCAGAGGCTCGATCTAATTTGAATTTTCAAAATCTGAGGCTGGATTCGTAATCAGTGACCCCAAAAACCCACGTATAATAATTTTCATCAAAATCCAGTATCTTTTCAAATTTTTGTCAGGTGATCTCAGAGGCTCTTATTTTAATTTTTAAAATTTGATGCCGGATTCGTCATCAGCGACCTCGAAACCCCACGTATACTAATTTTCAACAAAATTCCATTTTTTTCCAAATTTTTGTCAGGTGATCTTAGAGGCTCTAATTCGAATTTTTAAAATCTAAGGCCAGATTCATAATCAGTGACCTCAAAAACTTGCTTATACTAATTTTCATCAAAATCCAGTATCTTTTCAAAGTTTTGTCAGGTGATCTTAGAGGCTCTAATTTTGATTTTTAAAATTTGATGCCGGATTCGTAATCAGCGACCTCGAAATCCCATGTAAAAATTTGGAAAAAAATGGAATTTTCAACAAAAAATTATTTGGAACAAAATACCATTTTTTTCCAAATTTTTGTCTGGCGATCTTAGAGGCTCTAATTTTAATTTTTAAAAATTTGATGTCAGATTCGTAATCAGCGACCTCGAAACCCCATGTATACTAACTTTCAACAAACTTCCATTTTTTTTCAAATTTTTTTTAGGTGATCTTAGAGGCTCTAATTCGAATTTTTAAATCTGAGGTCGGATTCGTAATCAGTGACCTCAAAAACGTATAGATACCAATTTTCATCCAAATCCATCGATGAAGAAAATATGTAATGTAAATAGTTTACTTTCAGAGTATCACGTCTCGACGTGGGATCAAGTTGTCATTTTCAGACGTGTACACACACATACATACATGTACATACAGACACATGCATACGACATCATCCCCGAAGTCAGAAAAACTCCGAGGGAAAAAATTTCTCCTGAAACGGCACTTTTTATAGAAATTTTCCGAAATGGCACTTTTTATAGATTTTTTCTGAAATGGCACATTTTATACTTGTCAATCTGAAACGGCACTGTTTATAGAAAGTTTCTGAAATGGAACTTTTTATAGCAAGTTTCTGAAATGGAACGTTCTTCCTCCCAAGCGACGATATGTTCTCACCTTTTTCTGAATTGTCTGGTTAAAACGCTCTGAGGCAGACAGAGAGCAGTGGAAGAACAGAGGCAGTGCGACAGTGCGATGACAAGTCACACTTGTTCATCAAAATCGCCGAAATCAGAAGACTACGCTCGGCTATCACATGTGAGGTGAGACGTCTTTTGATGCGTCCGCCGCCTGCGCTCTCTCTCTCTCTCTCTCTCTCTCTCTCTCTCTCTCTCTCTCTCTCTCTCTCTCAGACTGGTGATATTTTTTCTCAGAATACCTAATTCCAGGACAAGTTTTACCAAAAATTTAGTGTCATCAATTGCAATGGGCTGGAGAAAAGAGACGGGTATTTTCATTTCCAAAATGCTTGAGAATCCATCAATTCTTATGTCACCATCTCGTTTTGATTCGGCTTAAAACTTGACCAGAATAGTTTGTTCATAACGATTGGATCCTAGAAAATTATATCTCGATAGAAAAGTGTGCTGCATGATTTTACTCAGTTTCTCAAGTATAATTGTTTGAAGTTCTCTTTTTCTTGTTATACCCCATTCTAGAACAGTTTTTTTGGAAAATTCAGTATCATCAATTGCAATTATCAGGAGAAAAAACATGGGTATTTTCATTTTTGTTGAGAGTTGCTAACATTATTGGCTCTGATGAGCATATGCGCATGCGTGAGCGCAGCGCGGCACTGGCGGCGGACCGCCGTCCTCACTTGATCGGTGTACGCCGAGTTGGCCGGTCGACTTCACGGTTTGATTATCAATCGATAACGGTGGCTTCCTTTATACGGTGGATCTATTCTTTGATTTACACGGCGGTTATCTTGACGGTGGTTTATTATTGAATAAACTCTTATTACTCGTACACTTGTGTTTTTACTCTGTCTACTCCCGCCTAGCCAAAATCCACTCAGGTTATAGGCAGGCACGCTTCCATCGCGCGTTCGGGTATCGTGACTAGTGTAATTGAACTAAAAGTGCCACAAGTGTACAAGGAGGAAATGGCGGACATCGCAGACTTCAAGGAGGCTACGGAGGTCACGGAGGGACTAGAAAACGGCATCAGTAAGTACATACTATTAAGCGCGAATCGCGGATCGCGGGTGCCGGTGATAAAAGGTAGTGCCGAGTGTCCGTCAATCGCTCGATAAGTTAAATGTTCGTGCGTGCGTTAATACGCGAAGGAAGTTGGGCCGCGCGAAAAGTAAAGTCGCGCGTGTCGGGACAAAAGCCGGGCAGATCGGCGAAGCGGCGCGATTCTTGGAATCGGCCGACTGGCGCATGTTTTGATGCGGCGCCGCGGCCCGCGCTCGCGCGCAAGCACATGGCGGGCGCGCGGCGGGGGGACGGCGTTGCTGAGCGCGAGCGGATACTCGTGCGCACAGGCATATAGATGGCGGGAGAGCGGACGGCGCTCGCGGTACACACTCGCAGTTCGCACACGCATGAACGGCGGGAGAGCGGACTGCGCTCGCGGTGCACACTCGCGCGCGTAGATGGCGGGACGCTGCTCGCTGAACGTTTACACGTAGCGGCAAAAGCGTGATCAGGAGCTCGCACACGGCGGTTTACGGGGGAATACAAGTTGGTGTGCAACGTGTGCGGCCCGGGTCAAGCAACCGCGCGCGTGCTCGTGTTGACAAGGATGGATGGTGGGAATAACGACGGAGGGCGCAGGAACACACTTCAACCGTACTGAGTGTGTGCGCATATATATACATGAATATATATACAACGGATTGATTCGGACGTAGGACGGTCGGTCGGGTGGGCCCGCCTGACAGGCTGTCACTTAGCAATAATATCATTTTCGGACGTACGAATGATATCTCGATTTAAATATAAGAATGGTGGTTTCTAGGTTAATTTTATAGCATGCTGGTTCGTGTAATAATATTTGACGCTGTATGCCAAATATAATAACACGATAATAATTGAAAATAAAATTGAATATGGAATGTTGAAATGATCATTTAATACGGAAGTTACAATCTTGGAATTTTTGCAATAGCGCTGGAGAATCTCAATCTGTCTCGAGAAGAGATACAAACTCTGAAGGATTTTTATGAGAAGTGTTCCCAAGAATTTTGGAACTTGGATAAAAGTCATCCTAATGAAAATGGCTACTTCTCGATTAAGGATACGGAGTTTGAATATGTTACTGAGTCTGGCAAAACATATGTTGCAGGTAAAACTCGAGTAAAAATTGAATTGGCCATTCAATACCCACAAGTAGTTTATTAAAGTCGTAATAGTCAAATCTAGCTCACAAAATTAAAATTGTGCTGAATTTATTTGAAATGTGTTTGGAAGAACTGAATTTGAATTTGAAATTAAAAATTGATAAATAACGGTAGAAAGGAGGGGTTGACGTCAACTACGGATGAACGGATGTACAGTAACGTAATAAGTAAAAGGGTACATAGTTATGGAAGAAAATATAGAGAAAAGGTAGCAAATTACGGAAGAACGGAAGTAAATAAACCAAAATAATTTCGGAAAAGCGACTATAAATAAATTAAACAAACTGTTAAAATTTCTTAACAGGAATTCAATTCTTCCAACACAAAATAAACGAATTCTTATTGTGATGTCGGACGCTGTGTGCCGGGCGTCATAGTACTGAATTCTTCAAACGACAATAACTTGAGTCTTGCTGTGACGTTCGAAACTGTGTGTCGTACGTCATGACATTGAATCAAGTATTGATTAAAATTTTGAAGTCCTGGAAAAATGAGTGACCAATTATATTGTTGTTATATAGACAAATCTACCCTCGAAAATGAACACGTCAGAGTGTTGGAATTAGTAAGGAAGAACCATCCCAACAAAACCTTACTGAGGCCTGCGGGAATGGATTACGAGGAGAAGGTTGATGATATGGAAATCTCAGAGATAGAGAATGAAGAGGAGCTCTTGAAGGAAGAAACGCCAGATGGTTCTTCAACCTTGATGGAGAACAAGGACAAGCCTAGCTCTGAGATAAAAACGGTTGATAATGAGAATACGGTAGTTACGGCAGGAAATGGAAGTAAGGTGGATCAAGAATGTCAAACTGAATTGACATTAGGTAAGAATACTGGTAAACCAATTATGCTAACAAATGATAAGGTAGTTACTCAATATAAAGTGATCAATAATCAAAATACTCGTAATCTCTCAGACATAAAAATTAGTGGTGAACTGAAAGAGGTTAGCGAACAGCTGAAAGCTGTTCTTGTATCATCAGTGGAGATGAGGAATGAAATGCTGAAAGCATACAAAGATTCCCAACAAATTCTCCAATTTGCCAATGATGTGGCTAGTCAGCTCAGACAAACGAATGAGACAATAAGACAAACAAAAAGGGATATTGAACTGTCTGGAACTGCATTCTGGAATTTAATCAAAGGTGCCAGTAATAAGGTGGATAAGGAATTGGATGACATGAAACTTAACAGAAAGGCCCAGGCCCAGACATTCATGGAAACTATAGAAAAAATGGAAAACGAGTTTAAAGACTGGTATGAAGAAAATCAAAATTATGAGTCAGACTCGCACAAGGGCACCGAAGATAGTAAAGTGCTAAACAAAGGTGGTCATGGAAGTACGGATAGATATGAACAGGTAAATGGTAGTGATAAGATAATATCTAGGGACGAAATCTCGGACATATGTAAACGAGAAATGATAAAATTAAGGGGAGAGAGTACAAGAATGAATAGTTCTTGTAGTGGAAATCATGAGCAATTAAACTTTTCCCTGGCAGACAAAGGTAGTAGCATAAGGAGGGATTATAAATTAACAACAAAACTCAGATTTGAGTATTTTTATGACTTTCTTACGTCGGAGCTGCGATCTTTAGATCTTCTCCACGTAATCGATTCGTCGTTAACGACCTCTACATTCCTTGATGATACTCTAAAAGAAAAATTAAACTATAAAGTCAGAGACATCATTATTAACAGGGTGGATTTCAGTTATTATCCTAAAATCTGTGAGATAAAGGATCCAAAATTGATAATAGAAAAACTGAAAGAAATAAAACGATGTGAATCAAATCTGACAACGGTGGAATTAAGGGTAAGATTGTATGAGATGAGATATTCTCCTAAAAAGGAGACGGCCTCGGCATTCATAGATAGATTTGAGGAATGTGTAAGAATGTTCGGAAACTTAGAACCTGACGGTCTGCCAGAGAAAGAGAAAAGAGACATTTTTTATAAATCGATAAGATTAACTGTACCTTCTGTCCAGTTGGCAGATTTTACAGCGCGTGACCAAAATGGTTCAGGTTTGACTTATGAAAAACTTAAAACTTATATTATGCAGACTGAAGCAGATAGGCGGAATGACGGTGGTCAAGGCAGTCAAGGCAGTGACACAAGAAAGACGGTACTAGCTACCACAACCCCTGGTCAAACAAATCGTTGTTGGAAATGTGATGGTCAAGGTCACTGGACTAACGAGTGCTCGCGCACTGATGGAAAGAAGCTGTGTTTCAGCTGCAACGATTTCTTTGACGTTGACCACATCAAGTACAACTGCCCAAGGAAACGCAATGCCCGTGGAATCGGACGAGGCTTCAAAAGGTATGTTTCTCCACGTGGTCGTGGATCTTTTAAAGGCGGCAGAGGACGATTCCGCGAGAACAAAGGCAGAGGTTCTAATCAAGGTAGTTTCAAGGGAGGTAAAAGGAAGGGTGAAAATACAGAAAACGGTAGTTCGAATAATAAAAGGGGAAAAACTGCTTACAATGTAAACGCAGGAAATAATTCTCATATTAACCAAAAATCTCAGAGCAATGGTGGTTCAAAAGCTGTTGACTCAACGAACAAAGGTAAGAACCACACTTCATATTTTGTTGAAAATTGTAATGAGTATGTCGATGTATATGATGATCCCGATCGTAATGATGAACGCCCGTTGTTATTTAAATGTATAAGTGACTCAGGAGCAACGGATCATATGTCAAAAACCAAGGTAGTTTTCAAATCACTTGATTTGTCCAATCAAGAGTTAATTCGATGCGCAAACGCAGATGAATCTGCAAACTTGAAATCGGAGGGAGTAGGTACGGTAGCAATAAAATCAAGTAACGGTAGAATGGTGGAATTAGATAACGTAATCTATGCAAAATCACTCTCCGATAATCTATTGTCCCTTAGGAAATTTGCAGAATCTGGTCTTGCTATATACATGGACAGTCAACGTATTGACATATTTGACCCTAAATCGAATGAGTTGTTCTTGACCGGGATTTACAGCAAACCTTTCTGGATTATTGAGTTAGAAGTTGAACAGGAAGGTATGTCGGAATCTGAAAGTAAAAATCAGAGTCGAAAAATATTTGTCAACTTAACCAGAGGTGATAATAATCATATCACACGGAGCGTAACTAGAAAATTAATAATGGAAGGAAATGGAATGAATTCAGCAAATGATCAAGATGACACGTTTACGGTGGTAAAGTCATCTGAACTTGATAATTCTGATGAGACAGAAATTGCTAAGGTGGATCCCAAGAACGATAATACATCTGAAAAGGGGATTTCTAATTTTGATGTTACAATATGTGACAGAAAATTCAACAACATCAATGAATTGACTAAAATGGAAGATGTGGTGGAGGAAAGTCCATTCACAGAAACAAACAGAAAGTTCTTGAAAAATAACAAGGCTCTGTTATGGCATGTAAGGTTGGGTCATGCATCGTTAAAGTATCTGAAGCAGTTACAAAAGCTGCACCCAGAAATTGCTTCATTGAAAGATGCTGTTTTTGATGAATCAATAATGGATTGCGGAGTGTGTGCTTTATCGAAGCTCAATAGAAAGTCCTTCTCATCAGTGAGAGTGAGGGCTGCAGAACCGCTCCAGATAATTCATGCAGACACGATGGGGCCAATTAGCCCTGCCACACACCCCAAAAGATACCGCTTTATTGTAGTATTCATAGATGACTTTTCCCGATTGGCTATGGCCTACCCTATGCGTCATAAGAATGAAGCGGGACAATGCCTCGAACTTTTCGTTAAAAGTTCTCGAAATATCTTGGGCAGAGACGCAAAGGTATGCTTTCTAAGGTGTGATAGAGGGACAGAATTCACAGGTGGTTATACGGTAGAAGTCTTGGAAAAACTTAATGCGGAATTGCAGCTGGCCTGTCCAGACACTCCTCAACACAATGGAGTGGCTGAACGTTTCAACCAAACGATTCAGAAAAAGGTAAGAGCATATATGTTTGATTCTGGAATCCCAGAGAGTATGTGGGATCTGGCTTTAGGAGCAGCAGTATACGCATATAATAGAACACCACACAGTGGCAATGATATGAATATTCCTCTAGAGAAATTTGCTCCCAACTATCACTTTGAACTAGGTCAAATTAGAAGATTTGGATGTATTGGATATATAACTATTCAAAGAAACGTAGGACCAAAGTTTGGTCCTAAAGCAAAGAAGGTAGTTTTGGTGGGATATTCGAAAACTGGCTACCAGTTCCTGGAGCCATACGGTGGTAAATTTTATGAAAGCAGAGATGTAAAATTCAATGAAAAGGTAGTATACAGAGATATATATAAGAAAAATGAAATCAAAGATTGGCCCATTGAAACAATACAAACTAACCAGAAGGACTGGTTCGTTGAATTCAAGGAAGATGAACACGAAATGGTTGATGAAACCTCAAAAACGGAGGGAGTGTTCAAACGCAAGAGAGGTAGACCAAGGAAAGACGAATGCAAAAGAGCAAAACTTAATGTTGATGAAAACCAGAGTGCTGAGAACTCTGAAGAAACAGTAGACGAAATATCAAGAGTAATGGTGGCATTCACGTTTAAGGCAGAAATGGAAGAAAAGGTGGAAAACTACAAAGACGAGATTTATTATTCGTTACTGGCTCACATCAACAAGGATCCAACATCCTATGTGGAGGCTATGCAATCAAAGGACCACAGAGAGTGGCAGAAAGCTATTGATGAAGAATTGAGATCAATGGAAGAACATCAAGTCTGGAAATTAGTAAACAGACCATTTTTGAAGGAAAACGGTAAGAAGCCTAATATAATAGACTCGAGGTGGGTATTTAAAAGAAAGGTAGATATGGATGGAAACACGAAGTTCAAGGCAAGACTGGTGATTAGAGGTTTCAAGGATAAAACGAATTATGATCTCAGAGAGACATATGCACCAGTCTCGAGACTCCCACTGGTTCGGGCATTATTTGCCATAATAAACAAGTTTGATCTAGAAGTAGTTCAACTGGATGTCAAGACGGCATTCTTAAA
>JAJGQD010000055.1:0-52729 GCA_020882685.1 Aphelinus atriplicis
AACAATGTGTTTTCAAATATATTCATAGTAATTTTCGAGGAGGAGATGAAACAGTGATCCAGTTTATCAATCTCAATTGACCCAATTATCATGGGAAAATTCGATTAGAATGAGTGAGTCAAAGTTTATTCCATTTAGAGATGTTGAGTTAGTACCCATCACTATGAATAACGTGTTTTCCAATACTTGTGTTTCATACTGGATATTGATTCAAATTATTTGTGATGATAAGATACGAATGTAAATATTTTAGGAACAATCGGAACAGCAATTTCCTTTTTCAATCTTAATTTACCAATGTTTTGAGATGAAAATCAACTACAATAAATATAACTAGTACATATACCATTTCGGGATCTTGAGTTTGGATATGTAATTAAAAATTATTTCTTGAAACGAATTATGAATACATTTGCAAAATTATATCATGATTTGTTTTATTGACCGATGTTTTGAAAATGAAATTAGCTGTAAACAATAACTATAATCTAATTTCTCATGTCTGGTATAGTATTTTACTTTTATAGCTTGGATTCTGAAGTTTTCGATTCTGGAATACATTTGCAAAATTATATCATGATTTGTTTTATTGACCGATGTTTTGAAAATGAAAATATTTTACTTCTTCAACACCGAGATACCGCATGAGTTCTATTGGAGGCTGAAGATCACCAGAACTATCGAAATATACTACATCATCTCCTCGTTTTCGATAAGCTACCCAATGTGTGCCTGGACCATCCTTATCATCAAGATTAATAATTGCTGATTCTCGATAGCGGGGACCACTGGATGGCATTGCGTTTCGCATAAATACTCCTCGAAAGTTAGGGATCTTCATTTTCCTAGCGTATTCGAGGATGTCAAAGTTAGATAGTGCTCTTTTTGGTAAATCTACACCGATCTTTTTTTTTTTAGACCTCTACCCGAGTATGGTCTCAGATAAAGACCATAGCCTTTCTTATATGGTTTCAGATATAGACCCTTTCCCAAAGCAATGGCTTCCATTGTTTTATTATTTCTTTGACTCTCTTCCAATTGACGTTTAGCTGCCTTGGCTCCGTTAATTGCTTTCATTATTCCAGATACACCACTCGCTAAAGCGCCAGTGGCACTTAAACCTGCAAATATTGGAATGAGAGGCAATACTCCACCAATTTTCGAAGAAACAGGTAAAATTCGAGGAACTTTCACACATTTTTTCCCTCCAGCTTTCTTCATAGCTGCTCGAGCACTTTTGAGTGCTGAATTAATAACTTCTGCAGCAGATTTATTAGGCTTAATTGATTTAGAAGCTACCTTTATTATACTATTCAATGTAGTGTGTGCTCGTTGAACTTTAGACTTCGTTTTCGATGATTTCGACTTTTTTCTCGAAGGTTTTCTCCTGAGACCCATACCGAATGTAGATTTTAATTTCATGGCGTTCGTAACTGCCCAAGCTGCTGCTTTTTCACCGAGTCCTGCGTCCTTGGAGCGAACTTTTTCCCAGGCTCTTTCAGCAAGAATTCTGTCTGCAGCGTTTCTGGCTGAGATGTCTTTTCGATTCTCTGAACAAGCTATATCGTGCTGCTTGCAGGCTGCATCCAATGGATTCACTCCAGGATTACCACGTGCTAACCGCTTGGATAGTTTTGTACCAGGTCCGCAGTACTGATATCCAGGCAAGTGAAGTTCAAATGGTAGCTTATTGATGATTTTATTTAGCAGACCTCGACCAACTTTCTTTTTTCTCTGTCTGTGAATGATCATCACTCTACGGTGGTCAATAGTACACTGATCTTCGGAGTATATAAGTACTCTATTTATATTCCCAACGTCAGTCTTGTTCTAGATTGCAGCAAGTCAATATGGATTTCAAACCAAACTCCATCAAGCTTCCTGTAGCAAACTTTGATGCTATAGTGGAGCAAGAGATAAAAGAGAAACGTCATGGGAATCTGCTTCCTGATAGTATAAGAGCTGTATTTTGTGGTCCAGCCAATTGCGGTAAAACCAACAGCCTACTTGCGCTTATAACTCACCCCAATGGATTGAGATTTGAAAATGTCTACCTGTACTCAAAATCACTCAATCAGCTAAAATATAAATTTCTAAAGGAGCTACTGGATCCAATAGAGGGAGTCCAGTACTTGCCGTTTAGTGAACATGAGCAAGTGATAGCTCCAAATGATGCTCTTTCTAATTCAATCATGATTTTTGATGATGTAGCTTGTGTGAAATAAGATAATGTTAAAGCATTCTTCTGTATGGGTAGACACAAGAAAGTAGATTGCTTCTATCTCTGTCAATCATATGCTCAAGTACCGAAACATCTTGTGAGGGATAATGTTAATTTATTAGTTATTTTCAAGCAAGATGATGTTAACCTTAAACATGTATATGATGATCATGTTAATACAGATATGAGTTATACACAATTCAAAGATTTATGCTCGAAATGCTGGATAGATAGACATAGCTTTATAGTTATAGATAAAGACAGAGAAATTAACAATGGTCGATACCGGAAAGGTTTCGACTGCTTTGCTATAAATATAGCGCATTGAAAGATATTATTAGCAGTCTGATTTCAGCCTTCAAACCGTCAACATGACCGAATTGCAGAAAGAAAAAATATATTACAACAACTCGTGTAAGCGAGGGAAGCAGTTAAAAAAAGTATAAGCTTCTAAAATTTCAGAAAAATAGCGCTGAGCGAGCATTTGAAGAGACCTTTAAACCTATTGTTGATCCGCTGGAGAAACTTGTAAAGTCCAACGAAAATAAGCATGTTAAATTTTCTAATAATAATAATAATAATAAATTGGATGATATCGATTTACCCGAGATAAAGCCCAAAAAACAATTCAAATTTACTGATAAGAGAGAATCAGATGATGCATTATTCAATTTCGACGCCGAACTTACTGATGATGATCAAAATAATTCATTCTTATCTGCAGACAATTCTATTCATGAAGCAATGGATGTAAGCTTGAATGATTCATTAGTCAGTGAGCAAGGTATAGACAAAACTTATGGCGTACGAAAAGAAGGAAAATTATTTAAGATTGGTCGGTTACCTATATCTTTCCATCATAAAACTGTGAAAGTGAATCATAAAGACTTCCCGAGAACAAGAGGATTGGATCAATTACTTTTTCGCTTACATCCGGATCAGACATTGATAACCGACAACGACAAGAGAATTTATAAACAAATTCTCGAGTATTCTAGCGCTCATAAAAAAGGTCATCGTCCCGATGATGCAATTCGACATTCTTCTAGTTTAGAATTCAAAAAACATTATATTTCCCATGTTCAACCTCACGATAGGATCAGGACTAT
Organism: Aphelinus atriplicis; assembly: GCA_020882685.1. Taxonomy (NCBI): domain Eukaryota; kingdom Metazoa; phylum Arthropoda; class Insecta; order Hymenoptera; family Aphelinidae; genus Aphelinus; species Aphelinus atriplicis. Next base: position 3,331 of record JAJGQD010000055.1, read on the forward strand.
TGCCAAAATATAAAATCACTAAACCTAACATGAAAATAGATTATGTATATTAGGATGATCCTAATGAATTAGTTGATCGTCTTAGATTACTAATAGCTGAGCGATCTGCTGGGAATACCAATTATGAGAATGAAATTCACTCAATCATAGAAGAGTTGGGAGAGCGAGGGTATATAAATACTAAGGTTTGACAGAAATCGGCATCAGTATCAAAATGAGTATGGACGTGTTCGGACATAAGCTAGGAGAGATTAAGAGTTCCCGAGGTCCTCCTGGAGTCGGATACATACTCACTACTGAAGGTCATTATGATCTAGATAATAAAAAATTATGTAATGTAGCAGCTCCTAGTGAACCGAATGATGCAGTCAATCTAGAAACATTATCACGCATGATAAAAATGGAAATTCGAAGCTTGTATGAAATTACAGCTCGATTAAGAAATGAGATTGATGATCTGAATGCAATTATAAATGCAGATAGACATGAAGTTGACTTTTACTCGCTGGAAGAGGGCGCTAGTGGACCTCCCAATAGAAAAAACATGTATCTAAGCAGCAAAACTGAAAACTATAGAATGAATTGAATACTAATTTTTCACTTCATTATTAGTATGAATACCACCTTGTTCACATCAAAATGAAGCGTGCTGTAGTAGAAGAGCTCCATAAGCCTGCCCGACGAAATTACCCACGTAGGAAATTTGATGTCCGAGGCTTGGATGAAACTTGGCAAGCTGATCTCGTAGAGATGCAACCTTATTCTCGAGAAAATAAAGGCTTTCGCTACCTATTAACAGTCATAGATGTATTCTCCAAGTATGCTTGGGCTATTCCTGTAAAATCCAAAAGTGGTGTAGATGTAGCTGCAGCCATGAAATCCATATTTGAACAAAGTTGAGTACCTAAAAACCTGCAAGTTGATATGGGCAAAGAATTTTATAATAAGAATTATCAGGATCTTCTGAAGAAATACAAAATTCATATGTACTCAACTTATAGTAATCTCAAGGCATCCATATGCGAGCGATTTAATCGCACGCTAAAAACGAAAATGCGGATGCAGTTCAGTCTGCAAGGTAATTACAAGTGGCTCAATATTTTATCCGATTTGATAAAATCGTATAATAATACAAAACATCGAACTATTGGTATGAAACCAAAAGATGTCAATTCAGCTAATCAGAAACAAGTATTGAAGAGGTTCTCATGTGAGCCTGAAACATTAAAAAAGTCAAAATTTAAGGTGTCTGATAAAGTGCGAGATAGTAGGCTAAAGCAGATGTTTGAGAAAGGCTATACACCCAATTGGTCAACTGAAATATTCACAATCATTAAAGTATGCAAAACAAATCCAATTACATATCATCTGAAAGACTATAGAGATCAGCCTGTTGCAGGTGGCTTTTATGAGCAGAAGCTTCTGAAAGCAAAGAATTCAGACGTTTATTTAATTGAAAAAGTGATTCGTCGACGCGGTAATCAAGTCTACGTTAAATGGTTAGGTTTTGCTGATTCACATAATAGTTGGATAAATAAGTCTGAAATATGAAAAATTTTTTTTAAGTAGGAAGTGGTGAGAGCCCCTGCCTGCGCTCTCTACCTATGAGGAACAACCAATCATCACTTATGAACCTTACACCTTGAACGTATTCAAAGTGTACAGTGCATATGTGATTCATTATCCTCTCCTTTTTTACTTCCTTTTTTTATTCAGTTTTATAATTTATTCATGATACATATTGGAATATTTAAGAACTAAATTCAAGTTTATAATTCATTCGTGATACATATTGGAATATTTAAGAACTAAATTCAAGTTTATAATTCATTCGTGATACATATTGGAATATTTAAGAACTAAATTCAAGTTTATAATTCATTCGTGATACATATTGGAATATTTAAGAACTAAATTCAAGTTTATCATTCATACATGATACATATCGAAATATTTAAGAACTAAATTCAAGTTTATGATCGCCAAGATATGTTAAAAATAATTCATATTTATTAGCTTTAATGCACATTTCACTAAATAAACTGCTATTCTCGTTCAGCGCTCTGGATACTCGATCTGGTAGGAAGAACTTTTCATCGATGACGACGATCACTCGGAATAATCCGAACCTGGTGCTCACCTGCTTGAGCGCAGTCACCATGTATCGATTCCCCTCCTCCAACTCAGCTAGGCTCTTCGTAGGTAGGTAGGCATTATTAGCAATGCGGTTCAACATGGCGAAATCCATCTCTTTATTCTTCAAGTATATTTAGACTCTGAGTCTCTTGCTCGGAGGTTCTCCGTTCTCTAACTCGTGTTCTGAAGAACTGAGCTTGTCTTCCGATTGGAACTGCTGAAGAAGGTTGACAGGTACCCTGCATCTGTGGTGCTGCAGTGGAGTGGTTCTTAAGGTCGATGCGTTCTCTAGCTTGTCTTCTGAAGAACTGAGCTTGTCTTCCAACTGGAACTGTTTAAGTAGGTTGACAGATACCCTTCCTCTGCGGTGCTGTAGTAGGGTGGTGCTCAAGATCGGTGCGTTCTCTGGCTCCTCTTCTGAAGAACTGAGCTCGTCTTCCGATTGGAGCTGCTTAAGTAGTTCTTCAACGGATACCTTTCCTCCACTATCCCTTACCTCGATTTTTCTTTCTTCTTCGCCAAGTGGAACATCTTCTGGAAGTTCTTGGTTCTGCTCATCACAATCTTTTACGAATTCTTTTTCAAACTCTTCAAAAAGTTCTCAAAAAATAAAAAAATTTATTGTTATGATAAAAAGTTGCTCTGCAAATGGAGTCTTCCTCTTCGATCAATTTTAGATTTGCTGCAATTGCTGAATCTTTAAAATATTTAAAAGTATATTCATGAATCAATTTCAGATGACGCTTTCTGCAAATTTTTATATGAGCTTTGTCACAAGCTCGCAGCCATTGTCATACAGGTTTACGAACGGTTTTGCAAGTCCGTATTGCTCTCGATCCAACTGAAGTACCTGTAACTGTTATATTATTTCGATTTTTTTATCTATTCAATACGTAAAGCACTTCACTGTAAGCATTCAAATCTCTTTTCCTTTTTAGAACAATCAAAATATTAATCACTTTATACCATGACAACTCTTGGAGAGTTGCCATGTGTCTATGAAGAAGTTGACTTCCGTAAGCAGTAGCACCAGAATTCCTGAAGAGATCTATAAGCAGAAAAATATTGCAATGGAATATCAGAATATGTTGCTGTAAGTGAGAAATGGAAAATGATTGTGTGTAATGTAGAAAGAGTAGCTATATTGGTGAGGGCTGGAAGAGGTCCATCTCATTCAACTGCTGGACTGAAACAGACCCCGAATCTGAGCATGCTTGCTCTTCTAAAAGCTTCTCTCCACTCTTCACCGACCCCCTCCCTTTTTCTCCTTTTCAACGGAGAGGGTATAAATAAGAGTCTGATTCGACATAGCAGCTCATTTGCAATCCACCTGCACGCGGTGACTTCATGGAAAAAACTGAAACAAAATAAAAAGAGCAACAAGATGGAGTACGTAGTTGATGTCCAAGGTTTCACTCGATCATCAAACTTGTTTGTTCTCAAAGAATTGACTATTCTTGCCGTCGTCGATGATGAAGTTCCTATAACTTATTTATTTCGGCCCCCATGCAAGTGGGTGCGGCTTCTGGAAGAAGAAAAGAGAAGAAATCGCTGGCTTTAGAAAAAGTTCCATAGCATCCCCTGGAACTCTGGTTCGATTCCATACTGCAGCTCGATTCGAATTCTGAAACATAGATTGAGAGTTGCTACAAAAATCTACGTCAAAGGGCTGGAGAAAAAAAGATGGCTTGAAGACATTGTACCTGAGAAGTAAGTATCTGTAAATAAATATAAATGTATGTATATATATATGTGAATGAAATCAGTCAATGCTGTAAATCAGAAAGAAATTATTCAAAATATATGTTCATCATTTTTTCCAGAAGAATCATCAACCTCGAGGATGTGCGCTGTCCGTCTTTGAGCGAGTTGGTTAAAGATGAACAGCTCGCATGCGATAATCATCCTCTGCATAATCATCCTGTTTGCGCACTGAGAAATGCACGTTCGCTGCAAAAATGGTTGCTGCAGCGATACCGTGGACCATCCATTGAGGGAGAAATCGACGAAGTGGACTGCCCTTGCCTGAAATCAATAATTAAAACTGCAACAAACCATAATGAGAATTATCTCTCAATGTATAATTGAATGTATATATTTCAATCTGAAACAAAATAGTTCAAGAAAAATGAAATCAAATTTGAATAAAAATTCGTTCGCCATCTGAAGCATAAAAAGTTTGATGCTGCAGCACTTCCCCCTCCAGTAGCGTACGAATAGGGCCCACTTGCGGCTACTCTCTCTCCGTCCCGGGGTGGAGAAGTTCCGAGAGCAGCGGCTGCTGCTGCGGCGCCAATTCTGCTGTTGCAGTGCCAATTCTGCTGCTGCGGCGCCCGACAGAAGCTTCTTTCAGTGAAAGCGCTATGCATCGTAGTCCGAGACGTGGGAGAAGTTCCGAGCGTAGCGGCTGCTGCTGCGGCGCCAATTCTGCTGTTGCAGCGCCAATTCTGCTGCTGCGGCGCCCGACAGAAGCTTCTTTCAGTGTAAGCGCTATGCATCGTAGTCCGAGACGTGGGAGAAGTTCCGAGCGTAGCGGCTGCTGCTGCGGCGCCAATTCTGCTGTTGCAGCGCCAATTCTGCTGCTGCGGCGCCCGACAGAAGCTTCTTTCAGTGTAAGCGCTATGCATCGTAGTCCGAGACGTGGGAGAAGTTCCGAGCGTAGCGGCTGCTGCTGCGGCGCCAATTCTGCTGTTGCAGCGCCAATTCTGCTGTTGCAGCGCCAATTCTACTGCTGCGGCGCCCGACAGAAGCTTCTCTCAGTGTAAGCGCTATGCATCGTAGTCCGAGACGTGGGAGAAAAGAGAGAGAGAAAGAGAGAGAGAGAGAGAGATAGAGAGAGGTAGAATTCAGGTAAGCGCCGCTGCGCATCGTAGTTCGAGGCGTATATATATGTATATATGTATTGGATATATGTATGTATTTATGTGTGTATATATTGTCACGGGCGGATAATTCATTATCAGGCCCTGTGAGATCTCTCTCCACAATATTATATTGTTTGTTAATTTTAAGTTATGTTTCAGCGCCCAGCAAGAGAGCCAGCGCTGTCGACAAGGTAAGAGAGAGAGAGAGAGACCGCGCCGCGATCGGGATTCAAACCTCGCGCCGCGTGACGTCAGCCGGACACGGCCGAAGCGAGCTCGGCCGGCCCAGCGCGCGGCGGAGGCTTATCAGTTTATTGCCGGCCCTCGCGCGCGATAGCACGTGCCCTCGAATAGCGAGACCGCCTCGAGGTGCTACCGCGCCCCAGGAAAACGACAGCGACATGCCCTAGGTCCACCAGCTCACTACCCGTGCGCCCGCGACCGAGCTGACCGCGACCGCCGAATAGAGCCGGAGACCCACGCAACGCCAAGTAAGTGCCGCTCGATCATCATCTCTCTCTCTCCCGGCCAACACGCTTTCGCGCTCTCTCTCGCTCCGGCCCGCGAGACGCGACCCGAGGCTCGATGCCTCATACTTGTGTATAATCTTCCCTTTATCTTAATTAATAAACTTTGTGTTCGTCAGAACCGTTGTGCATTCTTTATTGCCACGCTATTCCTGCCAAAGATCCCATTCCCGCGCACACGAGTTCCACCACCTCGTGCGCGCATTTGTTATCATGCTCCAGGCCCTAAGGCCATTACAGTATTAATTATTAATAATAAATACGGTGGTGATAATATATATATATATATATATAGAGAGAGAGAGAGTGAGGATTTTATTGCGCAGTAGAATTAAGAAATGTAGTTCCTGACGCCACGGTGTTACTCTGCGCCTCATCCAAAACCATGACCATATAAGGAGCTGTTCGACCACTCGGATAGCGTCGCGGCACCTTCGAGGAGCGTTCCGCGACTCTATCAATATGACGTCACGGAGAGAATAAGAGAGCGAGCTGCGGCCGGCCGCTGCAGAATTCCACCCGCCACCGAAAGCAACAGACGTTTGCTACGCGTACCGCTCACAGACAATTAGTTACGTAATTCCCGGGCGTGTCGCATTAGTTTGAAGACCATTCGTAATATTGTTAGTGCTAATAGTTAATAAAGATCAGTGATATAGTGAGAAAGGGTGTTGTGAGTAGTTCTGTTACACCACCTACCCACGAGGCGATCACATAGGACGTGATCGCTTGCCAGCAAGCTGAAAGAGCGCGCCTGCAGCCGAAGCCGAACTGGTGGGCCGTAATCGGACCCCAGCGTTTTAGGAGTATCCAGAAGCGAGAGACGGGTATCCGCCCCTCCCCTCCGCAGTTGCGACGCGCAGCGCCCAAGCAGCGCTTTCGCTCCCACCAACGCGCTCTCGTCGGAGCCCACACACATCACGGTCCACGCGCCTCGCTTGGCGATGCACGCTGCTAGGGCCGTAACTACCGCGCGCTCCGTGCATTTGTAGCGCATACCGGAGTAAGTTCGGAATATCAATCTCGAATAGCGATTCGCCGCCACATAAATTAAACCAGTTCCCCCACCGCAAAATTCAAATAAGTCCCTTTCCACTGGTCGGACCATAACAATATAACGATAGTGTGCGAGTAAAAATGTCTATTGAAGTCATACATCTGTAATTGGGACGAATACGCTAGTTTTTCCATTGTAGGAAATCGAAAGAATTGAAAATTAATTAGGTCATATTTTTTGTTTTTTGATCCAATCAAACTTCGACATAATATGAGGAGATGAAATTCGTGTCACTACTATACTTGATACTTGATATAACTTTGTCTGAAATTAATCAGTTTGAAATCCGTAACAGAAAAACATGAAGCAGGAAGAAGGCTTCATATTCTGTAATTATTATCTTAGATGCATTGAGATAGGAAAAAATTGAAAAGATATCTTGCAATTTTCACTTACTCAAAAAAATTTAGTCGCTTAGGCATTTATTCAATAACGAACTACAGAATACGGAACATACTAGTCGGCAACGTGGACCTTTTTCAAGGGTGAATTTTTAATCATGAAAAAAAATCTGCTTATGGTGTATTTCATCTTATTTAAACCATTTATATAATTTTTGTTCTAAACCTCTGAAAATATATATGAGTTAATTACTTGGCGTGAATTTGTGATCTAGTTAGATACTCGGCATATAATGCCTTCTCGCATCACCGTTGACAAAATCATCTGAAATGTATAACTGAATTCGATATTGCTTCATATGCAATTTATTATACTAAATACAACTGAAACAAAACGATATTGCTTTGACAATATATTCCAGATGGAAGAGAAGTGAACCTTCCTAAAGAAAGGTATAACTATTCGGGTGTCCGAGTCCCACCAGGAGGCAGTGCTGTTGCAGTTGTAAAGTATAATAAAGTCACGTGGTCTGAGGTAGGAAATTCAAATTTATAATTATAATTGGGAATATACACACAATAATCTTCAATACTTGTACCAGAGTTTATGCTATTACGCGAATAGAGTTTCACGGTATTTCACTCTAACCACTGTATATTAATTTTCTAGTTCTCATTTGTTCCGTTCTTTCAAAGGAACTTGTAGAACAAATATGTGAATATAATTATAATTGGGAATATACACACAAATGCATGAATTAACTCCGAACGCGCAAAAACTAGAAGAAATGTAATCACACATAAAACGGTTTTCTCTCTAAAGTTGAATATGAGATGGCTTTTTATTCGGGTAACCTTCTAAAAAGATGTTTTCTCGTTATGGTTGACGATATTGAAAATTTAGGCTTATTTCAATCTGAAACTTTATGTGTAATCAGCGACCTAAATACCCATGTATACCAAGTTTCATTAGATTCCATTATCTTTCCAAATTTTCGGTCGGCAATCTTGCAGGCTCAATCTAATTTGAATTTCAAAAATCTGAGGCCGGATTCATAATTAGCGATCTTAGAAACCCATGTATACCAAGTTTCATTCAAATCTTTTATAAATTCTTGGTCACCAATCTTAGAGGCTTTAATTCGAATGTTTCAAATCTGAGGCCGGATTCGTAATCAGTGACCTCGAAAACCCATGTATACCAATTTCAAAATCTCCGTTTTACCTATAGCAACCATTGTTTGCGTATCTAACAACCGTTGCTGCAGAAGAAGGAAAGGGCTAAATATTTGGTGGGTCAGGACCCTTTTCGAGGAAGCGATACAAATTTAAATGTTTGAATAATTTTTTTTGTAAAATTTGAAAAATATATTATAGTATCTACGCTAGTGGAATGATGAAAATATAGGTTTGGGACGCGTTTGTGGGTGATGTTGAATCCTTTTTGAGAACGCATACTGCTAAAAGGCACTTGACAGCGGTTTTTCCAACTGTACAGGATACGGAATCTCCGCTTTACCCATAGCAACCATTGTTTACGTGTCTAGCAACCGTTGCAATCTTTCTCGGAATTTGCTGCCGAAAATCTGAAATGAAATGATTCAACACATGTCTTCACTATTAACCTTGTAACGGGTCAGATTTTCACGTTAGGAATTTTCAAGTTCTTTTCTTTTTTCTTCCCAATGTGTTCAAATATGTGTAGATAGAATAGCGTTTCCAAGAAGTGCACTACGACCCAGACAACGGATTCTATCAATGACAGTCTTAACCAATGAGCGCACTGCGACCTGGTCTCAGACTTGAATGGATGAAATGAGTTTTTGTTATTGAGAATGATACTCCCACAGCGCACTGCAGTCAGAGCTATCAATCTCGGTTAGTATAGGAAGGATCCAATTATGCGATCATCGAAAAGTGCAATGCAGTTCAACCTCTCACAGTTATTGGTCCCATCGATATTGATCGCATGATCATGATATGAGTAGTTCTACGTTATTTCCCAAGATGCGCACTGCAGCCCAGACAGATACTTTGAACTATGATATCTTTTCCAAGAAGCGCAATGCGACCCAGTTTCAGATTATATGAATGATTGATGGGTATGAATGTTCGTGTAATATTGAATTGTCTCAATTTTTTTAATTAAAAATTCAGATGGATAGATGGATAGAAATTCAGATGGAAATACAATTCAATGAAAATAGATTGATTTCGAATTCAAAGAGTTATTTATTAGGTTATATACATAGATATACCTATGCCAATCCCACTCATCGTAGGCATAGGGAAGCGTGTGAATCCTGTGCTGGCGCACTGGGAGTTTTCCCGCATGAACTCTCGTTTTGGCACGTTACCGTTTTTCTGTTTTTTGCTGGTCATCGACGACGTGATACAGAATGCGCGCGTCGATCCATAGCGCGCTTCTTTGAATGTATTTATATCTATACGGTGGACACGATCGATGCTAAACTCGCAGTGCTAGATGACCTCCCTGCATTGATTGGTAGGGTTGAGAGGATTGATCATAATATAGTCTGATGAGTCTGGGATCGTATCTCTTGCTGAGCAGCAAGCAGTTCTTCAACATAAACTTGACGTGCGCGTCCATTCATGCTCGTATCAGTCTGTCCCAGCTCATGAAGCTCGCTCTCAGCAGCTCCGTTCACTGAATGCTGGTAGAGTCTCTCTCAATGGCGGCTAAACCACTATCACCAAACATCATATTAACAGGTTTCACTCCTGACTCCGACACTGATTTGCGGAAACTGGCCTTTGCTGCGTTGCACACGATTTACAATGAGCTTCAGCTGCATGATGTGATAACGGCTCGTGGGCTCGAGACACGCGCTTCGGCGATGGGCCCTTCTGCAGCAGCGGGGTCAACTGCTGATCCGTCTGCTCCTTCCCCCGCGTCCAACCGTACTTCTATCATTGCAACGCTTATTTCTCCGGCCTTTATCGGCGTCATTATTCAAAACAAAATCGCATTCCGCAGGGTCCACACGTCTGCGATTGATCCAGCCCTTCTCCTGAGTGCTGGTGCGGAATCACCTCATTCTCCAAACTCCATCAATGTCAACGAATTTCTGCCATCACATGATTTTAGACTTCACCAGATTGCGCGTATCAAAACGCGTAATCTTGAGCCTCGTCCATCGTTTTTCCACGTGGATGGCAAGATTTTCGTTAGACGTGGTGGAGAGGCACCGGTGCTCATCAGTGCTCCGGAGGACGTGGATAATTTTTTATCCCCTCCGGCCCAATAACCTCTGCCAGCACAAATGTACAAGAGCAGTGCAGCCTCTCATACATTCGCTTTTACATTCCTACTGTACCTAACCTACGTACACTGCTATATGTGGCCCCCGAGAGTCGTTCGGTGGTTGTCAATAGCCTTAGAGTCACCATCACCCTCTCCCTCTCTCCGCCGGCCGCCGACGAGTACCGGCGCTGTCACGCTGTCGCGCTGGTCGCCACAAGTACCGCGACTGCCGACCAGCGTTCGTTTGTGAATCAGAGGCGCGTGTTGATAAAGACTTTTCGAAAAAACTCCAGTGCCCTTTCACCTGCCCCACAAAATCATCCTGAGAGGTTATGGGAAAAGCCCGCGTCCACTGCGCGTAAGAGGGTTTTGTGTGAGTGAATGCGGGAATAGTGCGGTGCGTGTGAGACTGTGAGGTGTGAAAGGCGAGATACAAGGAGAGACTAGGTGAGACAAAGTGAGCTTCCTGGTAGGGCTTTTTCATCGTGCAACCGAAAATCCAGCAGGATGTCGCACGGCGGAGACGCTGGGCTGCCGAGCATGCCGACCCTGGAAAGATCAAGTAAGTAAAAAAACTTAAAATGGTGCGCGACCAATAACGAAAAACAGCGCCGTTCGGTTTTTCTGCGTCGTACGTGGCGAATTAGATTATCAAAGCGCGTGCTCAAAAATTGTAACAAAGGCGTGAATCGGAAAAACAAAAGAAAGGCAAGGTCCTCAGTGTGGTGAGGCGAGCAACGCGCGCGGGGACAGTCGACCGTTGTTGTTCAACCGTTGAATTTCGGAGAACTCAGAAGCGCGTGACGACGTGTCGCCGGCCGGCACTCTTGTTCGCGCGCGGAGCGGGAGGGGGCGCGCTTGACTGTCGCTCGCGCTACTGGCCAGGCGTAGGGGCGGACGTAAACAAGCGGTTTACGCTTTCGGCGCGCCTGACTCTCCGCGCATAACCAAGCTTCGTTGTCGCCGCCCGATCTCGAAAATAAAAACAGAGGCGCGTTATGAGTGTTGAGTAGAAATTCACACTATACGTATGCGCGGGCGTATATATACGAATATATATATATATATATATATACATGTGTATACGTGTACTTGATCAAACCATTGCATGTAGAGTAAACCCGGGATATAAAGCACATATGTAAACTTAAAATTCCCCAAGGGGTAAATAAAAATTATGATGAGATAAGATCAGATGAAAAACCGATGCCAAGTGCCTCAGCAGTATGCTTTCTCAAAGTATTGCAATTGAACCTCAATTTGCATTAATCACCACTCTTTGAGAAAGCAAAATGAACCTCTAACTTATTTCCTCCACTCCATAGTAACGGTTGCTAAGGACGTAAACAACGGTTGCTATGGTAAATATCCGAGCTTCGGTGTTCTTACTTCTTAGTCGTGAACAGTTCCGAAAATGGACCTCCAACAGACTTTTCCCACTCCATAGTAACGGTTGCTAAGGACGTAAACAATGGTTGCTATGGTAAATGTCGGAGCTTCGATGTTCTTACTTCTTAGTCATCAACAGTTCCAAAAATGGACTTCAAACTGACTTTTCCCACTCCATAGTAACGGTTGTTAAGGACTTAAACAACAGCTGCTATGGTAAACGTCTGAGCTTCGATGTTCTTACTTCTTAGTCATCAACAGTTCCAAAAATGGACCTCCAACTGACTTTTTCCATTCCCTAGTTACAGTTGTAAGGGATATAAACAACGGTTGCTAGAGATATCAACAATGGTTTCTACGGGAAATGTCTCTTTGATTCTTATAGAATCACATAAATATACAAAGCCAAATGATCATTTATCACGAATTATATGGGAACTTATCAAAAACACTATAGCAACGGTTGCCATGGCAATAAACAACGGATGCTGCTAAACACGTTCACATCTTTCGGAGACCGACCTGTGTACAAAATTTCAGGACGATCGGACTATTCCTTCCAAAATCATCGTACGACAAAAAAAAAGTCAGTCTGAAGCTGAATTTTGTATCTCCATAGCAACGGTTGCTAAGAGAATAAACAATGGTTGTTCCAAAATGAATGTGTTATCGATTCTCATCGATCGTCGCAAGAATTGGAGACCCATCGTGCATTGATGATGATTTTCGGAGCTTTTATCAAAAACACGTTAGCAACGGTTGCTAGAGAAATAAACAACGGATTTGGCTGAAAATTGAACTCGACCGAGATTTTGTAGCGACTAACCTGTGTGCAAAATTTCAGGACGATCGGACAATTTCTTCGAAAGTTATCGTACGACAAAAAAGTGCACGTACGTACATACGTACGTACATACGTACATACGTACGTACGTACGTACGTACGTACGTACATACATACAGACATTTTCGGATTTCCATGTTTTTCGACCCGTAGATTACGAAAATCGAGGTCCCGAAGTCCGATTCGGTGGGTCGATTTTTACCCCGTTACAAAGCTTTCTCTTTGAGAAAGCAAAATGCGTGTACTCTCAAATCTTTAAAACAACTAAATCCTCTATCCACAGCCACATTGAAAGAAAAGACAGGTTGGGAAGTGCTGACGAGCTACCTCAACCTGATGAAAATCACAAGGGTGAGGAGATCCTAGTTGAGATTGGAGGTGACAATCTCACCCTAATACCTAATGAGTGGGTGAATCTCAATAGCATGATGAATACGTCCTGGCAGAATTACCAGCCACAATGCCAAGGTCGAGGTCAGGGAATGACTCGATTCATGAACCAAGTACCACAAAAGTTGATAATGGGACTGACATGAGGGGTGATGTTGAGTCCCAGAATAATAATAAGAACCCTGATTAGGAGAAAAATAAAGATAAGAAGAGAAAAGGAAGAAGAGAAAGAAAATAAGGAAGAAAAGGAGTAAGATGAGAAGTCAGAGGGTACTATCTTGGATAAGCTCAATAAAATTGAGTCCATGGTCGAGAGCGTCAAGCAAACAGATAACAGTAAATTGAGAATTGTAAGCAACCGGAAGGTTGTACCCAGTCTCAAATTGTCGAAGTCTAATCAATTCCAATTACACCAACTATTTGAGTATGATCATAATGAGTCTCTTGAATTCCAAACAGTAACTAGAGAGGTAAAAGGGTTGCCACACTGGAGGCCAAATTAGCTGGTGCATCCAACCTCATTGATGGATTCTCTGAGAATACGTCAAAGTTGATTGACATAATAGAGAAAAAGGAAATTGTCAACAACCAACGATTCTCAAAACTCGAGGAAGAGTTAAAAGAAAATCAAAAGGAGAGAATAGCCCAAATTAACAAGTTCCGAGAACTTATGAACACTGTCAGAGAGGACTATGCAAAACAAATTGATAAGGTCAACGCAATTGTCAAGGATTTGGTGAACCTGTACAAAAATTCCAGTTCAGTAAAGATGAGAGAACAAAGAAAGAATTCAGATGAGGAAACTCCAGCTCAGACACAGAATAAAGATAACTCCGGAATTAAAGACATTCATGACACTTTGAAACTAGAATTCATTTAAAGTGCCAATATGAAAAGATATTATGAATTAACAAGTGAAATGAGATTTGAACACTTTTTGTAACCCGCTCGTAACCTCTCACACACAATTGATGAGAACAGCGCTTTGCGTGTGGATGAAACAGTTCTGGAGGATCACAAGTTCAGAACTCGTGACATCCTAATAAATCATCTAGATCAATCTTACTATTCTAAGATAATGCATTCAAAGGATCCTAAGATGATCATTGCAAAACTGAAACAAATCAAAGCAATCTAGGTAAACTTAACATCTTACACTATACGCAAGGCGCTGTAAAACATGGAATATATAATTGGAAAAGAAACGGCTGTCGAATTTTGTGAGAGATTCAAAAGTGTTGTAAGAAACTATGAAAACTTTCTCGGCGTCAAGCCATTATCGGAACATGAGAAGAGATATGCATTTTATAATGCTGTTATGGTATCAGTACCTACAGCTCAAACTATTGAATTTGTTTCAAAAAGACATAATGGCATAAGTACTTCATACGATGAACTGAAAGCAATTGTTGTACAGAAAGAGCGGGTGAGAAAATCAAACTCTAACACCATCCCAAGGAGAGCTAATCAGGCCCACGTATCATCGATCCGATGCTATGAGTGCCAGAGTTCGAGGCACATTGCCCCAACAAAGGGAAAGGTGTCTAGTGCTACAATTGCAACGGCTTGGGGCACAAGGCATTTGATTGTCCCAATTACTTCGGAAAGAAAGGGAGGTATGTCAATGAGACTGAGAGATCTCAGAACTCAAATGGTGGTGGGTCAGTGTGTGGTGCGAAAAGAAAGAGTAATAACGATGTGAATGCGAGGGGAGCGAAACATAGGCGAGTATCGAAAGGACGTGGGAGATCCAACTACCAAAATATCGGAAATCGAGGCAACAGCGGAGGCACCAAAAGGATCAAAATAAGCAACAAAACAAGAAGAAAAGTGAGAACCAAGCGGCGAGCGCTTATAACACAAATTGCGAACAAGATCAAATTTTCACCGAATTTCTAGCGGATTCCAGTGCTACGGAACATAACTAATTCTAAAATGATCTTCACGTCTCTCGATAAAAGCGATTGTGGCGTAATAAAATGCGCTAACAGAAACAGCTCAGCTGACATGAACACAGAAGTCGCGGGTACAATGATCGTTAGAATGAATAACGGTGAAATCCTAAAAAAAAGTCATTTTCGCCAACGTGCTAAAAGAGAATCTCTTTTCGTTACGAATATTCACTGATATGGGACTAGCTATATATTTAGATAGTACCAAAATAAATATCTTTGACCCCTACTCAAACGAGATACTCCTATCAGGCATATACAAACGACTTTATTGGCTAATAAAAATAGAAATTAGTAAAGATTTGCCCAATGGCGAAACTGTCGCACAGAGAATGAATAGAAAAATATCTGCCAGTACAGTAGACGCGAATTCAGATGCGAAAAGATATAATACACGAAATATGACAGTTTAAGTCCAGTCTTTACCCGAATCTGTTCCGCTGTTTGGTAGCAGTGGAGAATTAGAAACCCAACAGATGAGAGTGGGAGGGCAAAGGTCGAAAAATTAACAGAAGATGAGTATAAATGTGAAGATGTGAGAATGGAAGATGTGAATGATGTTGACAACCGTATAACCGAGAACAATCTAAAGATACTTGATCCATCGAACTTCGATATCTCTATCACAGATAGAAAATTTCATAATATAGATGAGGCACCTATAACAGAAGTTAATCCTGTTGAATTCCCGTTCTCGTTAGACACAAAAAGATTTCTCGAAGAGAACAAAGCCATGTTGTGGCACGTGAGATTTGGTCATGCTTCGATTGCCTATCTCAAGGCATTATAAGCTAAATTCCCCAAAAATAAAGAACTGCAAGATGCGATTCTCGATGAGACATTGAAGGACTGCGAAATCTGTCTAATAGCCAAAACGAACAAACTGCCTCTTCCATCGATATGTACTCGGGCTACTGCTCCCCTACAAATTATTCATTCCAATACCGTGGGTCCAATCTCACCACATTCTCATCCCAAAAGATACAGATTCATATCTGTATTCATAGATGAATTCTCAAGACTAGCAATACCTTACCCTCTGACTCATAAGTGTGAAACTGGGTATTGTCGTGAAAGATATGTAAGGAACGCAAGAAATCTCCTAGAGTACGACGCAAAAGTGTGTTATTTGTGCTTGGACCAAGGGATTGAGTATACGGGTGGGTACACGATAGAGGTATTGAATAATTTGGGTGCAGAATCACGATTAGTGGCTCCAGACACGCCTAAACACAATGGTGTCTCAGAGCGTTTTAACCAGACTATTCAGAAGAAGGTGAGAACATATATTTACGATGCGAAGTTACCCGAAAATCTGTGGCGATATAGCGTTGGCAGCTGCTGTATACGCATATAATCGGACTCCGCACAAATCGAACAGAATGCTGGCACCTCTGGAAAAGTATGCTCCCAAGCATAATTTCGGTATTCATCAGATCAAAAGATTTGGATGCTTGGCTTATGTAATAGTTCAGAGGAAAACTAACCCAAAATTCAAATATGAAGGAAGGCGCGTCATTTTGGTGGGTTACACACCAACAGATTTAATCTTGTTGAAACCTGAAGAAAGGAAATTTTATGAAAGCCGAGATATGAGGTTTAATGAAAAACTGGTTTACGGAGACAAATATAACAAGAATGGGATAAGAGATTTTCCTGCAATAAGCAATGATCTGAATAAAGATGATTGGTTTATCAAATCTGAAATGAATAAAAGATGCGATGAGTATTCAAAACAGGAGGGAGAATCTATTTTTAAAACCGGAGGAAGAGATCAAGAGAAAAAGAGGGAGATCTCATGAAACTGTAAGTGTCGTTACTATAAATGCAGATGAGAATGGTGAGCCTATTAACGATGTAAATTTCTCGAATCTACCCCTTGATGAGAATATTAAAGCAAATGTTATGCTGTCCTGTAACATATCGGATGAGACAGATGAGAGTAAAATCAATTCTAATGATGAGATTTTTCATACCTTGCTTGCTGATATCACCTCTGATCCCTCAAACTATGAAGATGCGATGAATTCAGATGAGAAAAGTTGTTGGAAGTCAGCAATGGAAGATGAATTTCATTCTTTGAAGGAAAATGAAGTTTAGGAAATAGTCAAAAGACCTACAAAGATACATTGGTGTGTTTGTTTTGAAAAATCTTGCTAAACTTCCTATATGTGTGACTGAGTTTTTGTGTTCTTCCTTCCTATTGAATGTGTGTTGGTACATATTGATGTGGAATATTTCCGAAATAAGTCCTTTCTTATAATTCGCTTCGCGGTCTAAAATTTTAACGTTATTCCAATCAAATGTGTGTGTACTATTTTCTATTAAATGCAATAAAATTTTATCGAAAAACGACCAGATTTCTACAGGAAGAAGTTCCTTCAAGTCAATAACATCCGACTTCGGGTACAAAACAACAAAGAACAACAAAAAACAACAAAGATAATTGGTATTATCATTCAAAACTGTTACAATTGGTTCATGATAACTGAAAAATGAAATATATGGTTGTTCCTGCTTTAGTCGTAGGCTGAGCAATATGAGTGAGAATATCTAAATTAAGTATTTTCTTCATAAAATTAATAAGTTGCTGTCCTTCATTTGTTGAAAAATTAACGTTAAAATATCCAGATATTATCATTGGTATTTTACGAAAATTTTCTTCCAATATAATAGAACCTCTTTCCGTGTAAGGTAAAAGAACTCTGTGAATGAACTTCATAATATTTGCTAGCTTGCTGTTCGGCGAAATATAAATAGCAACCATAATAATTTTTTCCCCATTCGATAACCAATGATAATATCTGGAGATTTTAACGTTAATTTTTCAACAAATGAAGGACAGCAACTTATTAATTTTATGAAGAAAATACTCAATTGAGATATTTTCACTCATATTGCTGAGCCTACGACTAAATCAGGAACAACCATTGATGCTGTATTTGGAAGATTTATCAATCACTTAAGTTCTGATACATATATTTCATTTTTCAGTTATCATAAACCAATTGTAACAGTTTTGAATGATAATACCAATGATGTAAGCGATGAAAATGTACTGGCAGTGACAAATTAATTTTATAACAAATCATTGACTACACATATTTTTTTGAATATTTTTTGAAAATGTTCTGAGAATATTTTGTATAAATTAGCCCGCCAGCGCGTGTATCCAGGGCTCGCGCATATTGCACGTATACGATGTATATACAGAGCGAGAGAGAGAGAGAGAGAGAGAGAGAGAGGGAGATCGATTTTGACCGATGTCGACCGTTACCGCCGCGCTGTCGCCAGCGCATGCAGAGAGGGCAGGCGCACGGGGAGAGGGGGCACACGCATAGATCTACAGAGCAGAGAGAGAGAGATAGACAACAAGACCTTTGCCACCGCCAGCGCATGGAGAGGGGCGTTTGTTGACTACACGGGGAGAAAGCAAACACATGATTCATGTATTTTCTCCTCCTTTCTCCTCTCGAGAGGAGAAATATTATGGATCGAGGGGAACCTCTCTCACTTACGGTTTGACTCTCCATGCGCCCGTCGCTCGTGTCGCCCGTCGAACGTCTTAATAGAAGCTTTACTTCAAAAGTGCATAAAACCACCAATCTCTCGCGTGAATAATAGTTTTGAATTTAAAGAGCGAATTTCAAATTTACATGTCCCAGCTGATTAAGTGTTACTTTCACTTGACGTCAGCTCATTGTTTACAAACATACCGTGGGATTTAGTTTTGAACAGTTTGGATAGAAGATTCTCACATATACACAGTAGAGGTAAAATACCGTTCAATGAAATTATTCAAATCACCCAATTTCTTTTCGATAATACATTTTTTGCCTTTGACAAAAAATATTATAAACAAGTTTTCGGCACACCCATGGGCTCTCCTATTTTCCTATTGTTTGCAGACCTTGTCATGGACGATTTAGAAATAGAATGTTTGAACAAATTAAAGTTAGTATTTAATTGTGAACCGCTAATTTACAAGAGATATGTTGATGACGATTTCGATGCGAGCGCCACTCCCGCTCGATGGAATTTTTGCTCCGACTTACCCAGAAAAAAATATTTCACTTCATCTGTTTATATCAAGAAATGATCAATACCAATTACTAAGAGATTTATCATACTCATAAATTCTCTCTTGAACAAGTTTTAAAGCAAACTCACACAAAACTAATGATTGAATTTTATCTTAATGGACCTGGCCACTGGGCGAGGAGCGGGGCTTCATTGTAATTACCTCGGGGTGAAACGCCTGTACCATATCTGGAGCGGGAGACACCACCGCGCCTGAGCTCGAGGTGGTGCAAATTCCTCCATATCTCCACCGCACAGGTTGGTTCAGGTTTCACCCCGGTGCATGGCGCCCAACCGTGTTTTTGTGTGCGAAGAGGTGCAATTTATCTACATTAATTAAATTCTCGCAAAATTCCGACCCTGGAAGTCGATTGCGAACAGAAGCCGCATCCCGAGAAGCCGAAAAGGCACGCGCGCGGTAGAAATTCCCGCAATTCTCGGCAGCGCGACTCGAAAATTCGACAGGATCGGAATCGCGAAGCATAAAATTCGAAATAATATTCCGAGTGGAGATTTTCCACTTGGTCATAAAACCGACGAATTAGTCGGTGCGAGCGAGCGCAGAGGGCCACTGAAAGTAAACAAGGTCGAGGCATCGTTGTGTGCCTTATTCACTTTCAGCGCGTAAAGAGCAGCGAGCAGCTACAATAGCGGCCGCTGCGGTAAGACAACTGGAGTGCAAGAGACAGATGGAAATATTCCCGAATAATATAAGTAAGCGAGCCGACGAGGGACAATCCGCGAGGAAGGGAGAGAGCCCTCGGCAGTAGCGCGCGCGAATCCGAGCTTGCAGCCAGGCGCGGCAACAGGTAGAGGTGCGCACGCGGCAAGGTGCAAGCAAGCGCGGGGCGGTGGGGGGAGCTGGCTGGCGCGCAGTGGCCGCGCGGGCGCGTATAGAGACCGCACCCACAGCGCGCAGCAGCGGCGCGCGGGCCGGGACGGCTGCCGTATCTTTTCGGGTACCGCGGCGGCGCGCTTACGTGGACCGTAGCCGCACCGCATCAGGAACCGGAGTGGAACTTAACTAGGAACCGGAACGGAACCGGGTTAGGAACCACTTCCCATTAGTAAAATCTTTTTTTCGCTTTTTCATCCTTATTTCACATTTATCGAAATTCTTTCTCTTTCTGTCGTTGCTTTTCTTGCTAAATAAAGAAATAGTGCCTTCTGATAAGATTGAAAATTTTTTTTGCTAATATTGGATAGAATTGGGTTATTTTTTTTTAAATACATTTTGAGTTTTTTTCTCGTTCTTTCATATACAATACGCAGTGACCGAGCGAAGTAGGGCCGCAATTCTTTCCGCATCGACGGGTGAAAAAGCGTACACTTTCCACTTGTCGACGGCCGTAATCTGAATACCGGGGAAAATAGTTTTCTTTCTTTCTCGTGGTATTAGAATTTTCGGGAACTACGGTAAACAGCAACGCGATCACGAGCGTAGTAATTCCTAACTGTTTAGTATTATATCCATTGCCATAGTGAATTTAAATTCTCGCGCCGCGCCACGTATTATACCTAGTTATCTCTGCGTATACGCATTTTTCGCCAGTTCTCGTCTGATTGCCGATCTGCTCACCTCATGCGCACAAGTTATTTAAATAAACATATTTTTAAGTTAAATCAGGGTATATTTATTGAAAATACCTTGCTCACCATCAACAAACATAAACAATTGGTCCTTCGAGCCAGATATTTTTCTGGATTGCCAGGTAATCGAGTTGATTTTATCGGATTACTTCGGCGTGGAAAGTATGCACGAGGTGGACTGCAATCAAACTTTCCCGAGAAAATTTGATTTCCTCCATCGGTGGTCATCTGCGCACACCGGATTGACTCACGCCGCTACATTTTCCCACGACGAGTCTCATCACTCTTATCAAAGTAGAAAAAGTGCGGCTGGGACAGCCAACATCAGCTGAGAGAGAGAGAGAGAGAGGTTAAGTATTTTTTCCTTAAGCCGCACCGGCCGCCTCCTCTTCTCCGTCGTCTCCCGGTCGACCGCCACCCAGTGAGTGAAGTGTGCTACGCAGTGACCAAGCTGGGAAAGGACGAGAACGCCCGGATAACCTGCAGCTACGAGCCACGTGGCTGCCAGTGTTGTCTGGCATCGGATCAGGCTAAGCATTGCATTATTTATATCAATGTAGTGGTGTGCTTATGTCTATATATTCTCTCTATTTTTGCTGTTTGCTATTAAGTTCATTTCTTTTCTTGACAATAGTTCACTCTGTTTTGTAACCTTAAGTTACTCTTTGCTATTGCATATTGGCGCATAGCTTTCTCTCTTTATATCTTTATATTGCTTGACACTGAAGTATATTTGAAACTTCCAGTGACTATCGCCTCAAGTCTATACACTGCAAGCTACTCGACTCACATTGCATGCACCAGTTTGGCTTGGTGTACCTTGTACACTGCACAGCTTACTTGTTCGCACCTGACTTTCTTCCTCGCATCAAGGCCTGACTCTGCTGCTAACATCACAGCTGCCTCGTCAAGAGTCCCAGTCTAGTCCATCAAGCTACAAGTGCAGCCTGCTATCAGCAGGTAACCTACAGCTGTGTTCTGAAGGTAGTGAAATTTGATAATATTGAATTTAGATATCAGTGTTGAGTTTTCATGAGTATCGCCAAGCTAGTATAGTTGATAAAGTATTGTAAGAGTATTATTGAGTCATGTCAAGTGCAAGATTGAAAATAGTATTGGAATTCCTATTACTATTAAATAGTTATTCATTGTAAAGAGTAATTTTTAGTGTCTAATAAGCTCAAAGGTAGATGCGTCAATTGCTTTCATGAAGAGACTGACATAATTAAGGCTAGTCAATTATCGCATTATATTGCTGGCAGCTATTTTTGTAGTAGTTCTAACTGTGATTCAATACATGAATACGTATGGTATTTTCAGTAGTTACTTAGAGTATAAGAGCAACCGACTGTTGGAGTAGGCGAGTAGTCTTTGATATTGTTCATTAGTCTCTTAATTGCTTATAAGTGAAACTAGTCATTCGGTGCTACTCTCAAGTTATATATAACTGATTATCTTAATTAAAAAAGTGAATCTCAATTGGCGGCTGTGAACTAATACTAGCTCATAAGTAATATTAATGAATATGAGTATTAGACTGCGTTTCTGTAATCATATACATACTGGATATCTAAGAGGAACTATTTTCTTTATAAAAACCGCATGAATATATTTTTGTCATATCAATATTTGATAAAATCAAAATTTGGTTGCTATTGTTGCACTTATTTCTCATTGATTTTTGAGTAAAGCAATTGTTTGACAACAAAGTATGCGAATCAAATACTTCATCTATCGCACTTATAAAATCTGATACGAATAACATTTTTTTTCTTCATATCAAGCCAAACTGATTAAGCGGGTGGTCAATTCAAGAGATATTGACTCTGTTCGTCAACTCTCACCATAGTCCATCCGCATGGACTAACTTTTTTGAATTCATTTCCCCTCGTAAAGCTTGATTTGATATTGGTGTTCCATCTCTTCAGGAATGCTCTATTCGCATAAGCTGGAGATAGTGATTCACAGTTAGAGTGTCATTGATGACTATTTCTTTGATTGTCCCCCTCAAGGAATATTCTTTTGGAATTCACTTTCTTTGAGAAATTTTTTAATTTTTCTCATTCGATAAGCCTTCTGTGGCTACCTATGTACCACAGAAGGCTACCAGTGATTTTGTTCATTCTTGAGAAATAAGAGATTGAGTACCATATTATCAAGTCAGATTTTCCCTCTTTTGCTACAGATGACTGATTTTGCTCGCTTCAAGTAAAAACTGAGTACTATATCGCCTAGTCACTGGAAGATTGAGCTCTCCTAGTACAAAGGAAATCTTTCCATATTGATATATTTTCCAGGAAATTTATTTTTCCTTGTAACCAACAGTTGATTTTGCTTATTCTCATTTAGAGAATAAGTTCTATATCACTGAGTCATCCACTTAACAGGATTTAGAGGTCTTTTCACTGCTGTGTGAACAGGCTGATTTTGCTTATTCCTTGCCAGGAATAAGTACTATATCACGAAGTTCCTCTTCCCTGTTCCGAACGGTTTGACCATTCAATCTTGGATACTACTTTTTTCTAGTATCACTGTCTGAGCACAATTTCCCAAGTTACTATTTGTCACTGTTGCAGATATTGTAAATTATCAAGACCTGATTTATGGTCGAAAATTACTCACTTAGTGTAGCAATTCACTTCATATGATTCCTCGGCTTTTCCCCAAGCTCCTCCAAAAATCCAGGGGCCTACATTTTCAGGCAAACTTTCGGATTAAAATCAGTCCAGAGATCTCTACAAATCGATGATACATAGATCTGAAGACTTAGATCCCATTGTTAAGTTATATTATCTGCGGACTCATGTACAAGGCGAAGCTTTGGATCGTATCAAGAATTTGGAAGTGGTAGCTGAGAATTATACCGTTGCGTGGAGCAATCTCCATGACCACTACGAGAAATAGACCTCTACTAAACATAGACAGGTCAACCAAACTGTAGCCTCGCTTTTCGCTTGCACGGTTTCTCGCTTTGATGCCACAACCAGGAAAGATTGGGAGAAATTGCTTGGCAATACTTAAGAACCACCTACTATCGAACAGCTCAAAACTTTTTTGAAAAATCAAATGACTACGTTAGAATCAATTGAAAATGGTCTTAAGACCAGCCCTGTAGTCAATAATTCTGGCAACAAAATTACAGAGTCAACTAAATCTCATGCCGCATCCACTCAGCCACACGAGCAGCAGTCAACAGTTCCGTGTTGCCCCTTGGATAAAGAAAGTCATACCCTATTCCAATGTAAAACTTTCAGAGCAAAGGGCGTAACTGATAGAAAGAATTTTGTGGTTGAGAAACGCCTATGCTTCCAATGTCTAGGCTCGCATGCAGCTAAATACTGCAAATATAAGAAGAGATGTCAGACGTGCAGGGGCAAGCACAACTCGCTACTTCATATTAATACTCACAGTGACAATGCTTCCACTCAAGTCAAAAGATTGAAGAATAGTTCTGAGTCCACTGACAAAAACACCATCTCGAGCAACGCTTGCACTACTCCAGTGCAATGTCTGGTCAATATACAATCTTCTGGTTTTGTGTTGTTGGTCACGGCGATCGTTGAGGTTACCGGCTCAGACGGCAGTTCATATTTTGTCAGAGGTCTTATCAAGCAATGCTCCCAGTCTTCTTTTATCTCAGCTTCATTGAGCCAGAGGCTCGGCTTGGTGAAATCCAAAGCTTGCGTATCAGTCACTGGAGTGGGAGGTTTGTCACCGACCACCTCTAAAAGCGTGGTGGAAGTGTCCATAATGCCTAGATTCAATTCGACATTTTCTTGCATGGTAACCACACTAGCTCTTCCCAAGATTTCTGGCTATAAGCCACCCCAAGCGCCAACTCGTAACGATAGGACTCATCTGATTGGCCTAACTCTAGCAGACCTACACTATCTAGACGACTGTCCTATTGACATGCTCTTAGGAGCCGATGTACACGCCTTGATAGTACAGGGAGAAATAATCAAAGGGGAGCCCCATCAGCCCATTGCTACTAACACGAAGCTTGGTTGGATTTTTTCCGGTCCTACAGGCAGAGACCAGTCCCAAACTTCCACTCATCAATTGTGTAGATAATTCTCAACTCAACGAATCACTAAAAGGTTTTTGGAGGCAAGAAGAATTGCCAACTTTTGGGAAACTTCTCACCCCTGATGAGCAGTACTGTGAGAATCATTTTTTACAGAGCTATTCACAAAATTCTGAGGGAAGATATGTCGTAAGACTCCTATTCATACAAAGAGCTCTCGAAAATTTGAAAGTTAATCGCAATGATTCATACGACATAGATTCATACGACACATATTATGGTTGCTATTTATATTTCGCCGAACAGCAAGCTAGCAAATATTATGAAGTTCATTCACAGAGTTCTTTTACTTAACACGGAAAGAGGTTCTACTATATTGGAAGAAAATTTCCATAAAATACCAATGATAATATCTGGAGATTTTAACGTAAATTTTTCAACAAATGAAGGACAGCAACTTATAAATTTTATGAAGAAAATACTTAATTTAGATATTCTCACTCATATTTCTGAGCCTACGACTGAAGCAGGAACAACCATATATTTCATTTTTCAGTTATCATAAACTAATTGTAACAGTTTTGAATGATAATACCAATGATGTAAGCGATGAAAATGGCCTGGCTGTGACAAATTAATTTTATAACGAATCATTAACTGTACATATTTTTTTAAATATTTTTCGAAAATGTTCTGAGAATATTTTGTATAAATGAATAAATTCAATATTAATATATAGATATTGTTATTTATTTTTTTTTTTCAATAACTGACACAAAATTTAACTATTATTAAACACTTTCATTTTGTATGAATGAATGAATGAATTATTTTTTGAATCATGTTAACTGCAATTAGGTTGACGGTAACATGTTAATTCGTCGCCTGGGGGGAAAAAGCAACGATCTCAGAAACGCGATAAAGAAAGATCTATTTCGATTTAAGCGAAATAAAAAGATCTATTTCGATTTAAGCGAAATAAAAAGATCTATCTCGAATCGAGCGGAATAAAAAGATCTATTCCGAATCGAGCAGTATAGAGAGATCGTTTTCAAATCGACTTTTAAAGAAAGATCTAACTCAGATTTTACATTATAGAAAAATCTATCTCAAGTTTAATTTTATTTTGCGGCGTTTTTTCGAGTTCGGAGTTGATGCGGTACGCGCGCACTTGAGTGCGATTGCTTATGTGCGTGTGTGTGTCTCGTACAGTTAGCCAAGGATTACGGGCATCTGTTTGTGCAAGCAGTTCCTATAATACTGTCAGAGTCGTACGTCGATGATTTTATGTCTGGGGAACACAGCATTGAGGAAGCTTACGATAAGCAGGTTCAGCTCATCGGAATCCTCAAGGTGGGTGTATTTGAGTTGCGAAAGTGGGCAGCAAACGCCCCGGAGCTCGAAGATTGGTTACCAGCAGCTCATCGCATAAGAAACTCTTCCATATTCGATTCGCATTGTTCCACGTCGATTCTCGGTCTATCTTGGCGGCCAGATGAAGACAATTTTCTTTTCAAAATTGTTCCTCAAGAGTTTGAGATATCCAAGTTAACCAAAAGAATAGTGCTATCTCTAACGGCGAGAATCTTCGACCCGATGGGCTGGCTAGCCCCAGTTGCAATTACTTCGAAGATCTTCATTCAGGCTCTTTGGTTGCGTAAGTGCGATTTGGACGACTCACTTTCAGAACAGTACGCTGAAAATTGGGTCAAGTGGTATCGTAAATTACCGTGTCTTGAGAGTATCAGGATACCCAAATAGTCAGGTTACATCCCAGCCGACACCAAATATGAGTTGCACGGATTCGCAGCTGCTCCTTCAAAGGCTCACGGAGCCGTTCTGTATCTACGATTGTTGAGACAAAATGAAGTAGTAGTTTCGTTGCGATGTTCAAAACCTCGCGTTGCGCCTACTCAATCTATCAGTATTCCCCGACTAGAGCTATGTGCAGCTCATCTTCTGGCCAAGCTTGCAAATCGATTCATCGGCCTTATGCCTCTGGAAACTTTTGTTGTCCATTTGTGGTCAGACTCACGAGACATACTATATTGGATGATGCTCAGATGCTCTCATATTCAGACGTTAGTTCCTACTGCTTCTTGGCACCATGTCAGATCCAAATGTAATCCAGCCGATATCATTTGTAGAGGTATTGAGCTCGATTTGCTTGAATCTTGCTCTCTCTGGTAGAACGGTCCGGAGTTTCTGCACGAGCATTGCCTTCCTTGGGACACCGAAGCAGATTCGATTCTTATTCAGCCTCTTGAGGAGAAAACTTCCTCTCACATAGTCTCGTCCGACTCAGGCACGCTAGAGCAAGAATCGGATTGGTCAATTGTAGAGCGATTCTCAACACTTAATAAACTGCTTCGAGTTACAGCTTATTTTTTAAGGTTCATGAACAATATTGGTAGAAAACTGAGCATTAAGCTCAGAGATAAGATTCGTCTCTTCAAGTTAGATCTTCTCCAGTCAGACTTCACTCGTGAAAAGTTTCTGTGTCACCGAGAATTAGTGAATTAAGAGTTGCTGTGGATATTCGTGTACCAACAAGCTAGTTTCGCTAAGGAAATTGAGTATTTGGAATCGAATCAAGTTCTTTAAAACGCTAGTCTCATGAAATTACATCCTTTTCTTGATAAAAATCTATTACGAGTGGGAGGTAGACTACAGCAATCTGCTTTAGACTACGAGGAGAAACATCCATTGATCCTGCCCAGTCGAGGACAGCTAGCTGTTCTTCTCATCAGAGACGCCCATATAGAGTCTCTACATGGTGGCACGCAGTTGACTTTGAGCATTCTTAGGATACGCTACTGGAAGTCAAGTGACGTCAGTTGGTGAGAAATTCTATCAATAAGTGCACAACTTGCCTCAGATACTCTGCTAAGATGCAGACTCAATTGATGAGCAGTTTGTCCAAGGTAAGAGTGGAACTAGCTTTTCCTTTTAAGCGCTCAGGAGTTGACTACGCGGGCCCATTAAGCTTCGGCTAACTAAGTCGAGAGGTAAGGGCACGAACCAGGGTTATGTTGCGGTGTTCATCTGTCTAAGCACGAGAGCTGTACACCTGGAAGCAGTGGAAGACTGCAGCACCAAAGCCTTCATCGCAGCCTTCAAGAGATTTATCTCTCGAAGAGGTCACTGCTCGCTTCTCATGAGCGACAGAGGCACCAATTTCGTAGGAGCAAGCACGATTCCACGACGAGGCTTCGGCAGAAAGTCAGCAGTTAGCTTCCACCTTGGCCGACCTAGGAACGCAATGGCAATTCAACCCTTCAGCCGCACCACACTTCGGTGGCATCTGGGAGGCAGCAGTGAAATCAGCGAAGCATCACCTTTGCAGAATTGTCGGTGAACACGTTTTGACATTTGTCGAAATGTCCACTTTACTCTGCCAAGTCGAATCATGCCTCAACTCCAGACCTCTTTCTTCTCTTACTGATAGTTCCTCAGATGTTGAAGACCTTACACCCTCTCATTTTCTGATACAACGACCTTCATTTATTCTTCCGGAAACTTCTTTGTTAACTAGGTATGTCCCATTGGAGAACGTTGGCAAAGAGTAACGCAGATGTCACAGCAGTTTTGGTCCAGCTGGTCCAGGGACTATCTGAAGTCCTTACAGGAATGAGGAAAATGGTCCAGGTCCACTCGCCCTATTTCCGTAGGAGATGTTACGCTACTTCGAGACAACCTGACACCACTATCGAAGTGGCCCTTAGCACTTGTCACCAACGTCTTCCCAGGCAAGGATGGACAAGTTGAAGTGGCAGAGGTCAAGACGGCCACCTCTACATTCACTCGTCCTGTGGTCAAGTTGATATTGTTGATACCTGCTCAGCATCTCGAACATCCTGAAGATTCCTAGTTAGCGCTTGATAGTTTCAACTATTTCACTTCTGTAAATTCTTTGAATTGTTAACTTCAGTCATTTATAATTCTAATAGCTTTGTTTTTTCTTTTCTTGAAATTATCACAGCATAACTGTAGCCTTAAGTAACTCGCTTTTTTCAAATCTTTCATAGGGTATATTGGGTTATATCCACTCAAACTTTTACTTAAGTTAATTTTCAATTATTTGCGTTCTAAGTTAAGTTAATTGATATTGTAATCAATCAAGGTGGGCGGAATGTTTAGTATTATATCCATTACCCTAGTAAATTCAAATTCTCGCGCCGCGCCACGTATTATACTTAGTTATCTCTGCGTATACGCATTTTTCGCCAGTTCTTGTCTGATTGCTGATCTGCCCACCTCGTACGCACAAGTTATTTGAATGAACATATTTTTGAGTTAAATGAAGGTGTATTTATTGAAAATATCCTGCTCACCAGCAACAAACATAAACACTAACACTACTACGACGCAATCGCAGCGAGCCTAATCAGCACAAAAGGAGCAATTAGGCTGATTTAACTATATTGTTTGTTGTTTGATTTATTTCAAAATTTTTTTTATCGGTATCCTGTCTCTCTCGCTCACGTATAGGGCAAGCTACAGGTGATAGAGAGGTAGTTTTTTTAAGATTTGTAGTATACTGTACGAGGGCCGTACACGAGTAAGTAACAGACATCCTGCACAAACAACAAATCCATGTTTCATTGATTTCTGCGGGATTTTCATATCTTGAAACCACCAGGAGCGACTTGGTGGTGCGCATATAGTCTTAGATTGAGCAGACAGGAGCGCAGACCTGTAGTTTCCCCTAAGAACCTGTCAACATCGCAAGCGAGCGGGATGCAACAAGAGCGAAGATGCCAGCCAACGATCAAGACATGACCAGCTCACTGGAGAGCTGGATTACGTACTTGAACCAGGAGAATCTGCAAGAGACTTTAGGGTTGTTGGAACTGCGTACGGACGGCAGTAGATTCGCGCAACACCTGCGCTTAGAGAAATTGCTCCTGGGCGACTACTCGGTTTCGGACTTTGCGCCTATCGACGAAGAGGAGTGCGCAAAGCAGATCAGGTTAGTGAGCCTACGAAACGAAGTAGTCGCAAAAATCGTCATGGAGTGGACGGGCAGCACGATAGCGGATCCTAACGTGCAGCTGAACGAGACACACCCGCTCTAACCGATACTGGTCGACCAGGAGGTTGCGACGGGCACCTTTTGCCCCTGCGCACTGGCAACCCCGCCTTGCCACCTCGCCCCTGTAGCACGGCAGTACCGCGCCGTCAGCTGGTGCCCGCCCGCACCGCGCGGAAAGGTCCCCCAGCTCGCCGCGCTCCCACCACTCGCGCGCTCTGCCCACACCGTGCGCCCGGGCCCCCAAGCGCGTCCCCACTCGCGCGCTCCCACTCCAGCCGCCGCAAGAGAAGGGGCTCGCGCCGCCGTGACTCTTGGCCGCAGCTGCTAATGCTGCGCGCAGCGGAAAGCCAGTTGACTCCAGACCAGCCTACCAGCAACAACTCTCCTCTCTTTACGGAGCACATCGCGCCGCGGTGCTCTCCCCCCGCGCTTCACAGAACGAGAGGAGGCCTTCCAGATCGTCAACGCGGTTAGCTGTCTCAAGTACCAGGTAAGTGGCTCACACAGGTGATAGCTTCGAGCGATACCTGTGTGAGAATCCCTACACTGGTTGGGTCTGAGGCCTTACATCTCCTCACAGGGATACCGAGCGATGCTGTATAGGCTAGCTCGATATCTTAACCTGTGTTGTTAGTGCGGGCAGCCCAACCTTATCCCAAGTACACACACACACACACACACACACACACACCCGCGTTGCGCAATTCGATCCTCGCTTCCTCCCTTTCGTGGAAAATTTTAATCAAGTTTTTTTTTTCTTTTATTTATTCAATCTGATTGAATCCTACCGTGTTTCGCGCTCACGCCCTTATATCCGTATACGATTATTCCCTCACGCATTGACTCCGTGCGATCACGAGCGGTTGACCCCGTCGGCTTACCCCGGTGTTCATCGTGAGGTTGACCTCATTTAAGTTGCGGTAAGGAAGCGTTTAACACAAGCCGGTTCTTCGTTCACGCTATTGCTTTCCCAACACGACGTGCGCCCTAGAGACAATTCCTCTGCCCTTGGTATGAGTGTGGCTACACGTCTGACATCGGAGGAACGCTCGCGTACTAACCGGTGACGGTTCCCATCGCCTCCCGGAGTGAATGTTGAATCTCTATATTTTTTTTGAGTTTCTTCCTCACCGTTTTCTTTTTAGTTGCCCTAATTTCGCACTCCAACTAACCAGGACCAACGAGGAACTCCCCGTCAATCCTGGCTTCGTTCTCAGAGAAAACCCCTACGATGATTTCTCCCCTGAGCGAGTCAAGGAGCACCTTGGTGCATTAATTCACCGGGCTTTTTCTGCTTAACCGAGTCAGTTTTTTTTTGTTTGATTCTTTGTTTTGCTTTGGATTATTTGAGAACATTACGATTTAAAATCTATTTTTATTTTCGCACTGTGAGCACATTTTTAGTTATTTCCCCCCCCCCCCAGTTAATTGATTTTTTTCTCAAACGTCAGAAAATTTTCTTTTGTTGTTTACTTATTCTCTTGACGTGCTCTCGGTTTTTGCAAATCGGATGTTCGTAGCTTGTTCCCTCATTTGCTATGATGACGAAAACCTAGCTGAGGCTTGTGGCTAGTGAAGCAGGCAATATTCTGAGCGAATCCCGAATAACTCAATAATTGCCGAACTTTCATTATCAAGCTGTAGAATCTCGCGTCCCAAGTTCATTTTTTCTCCTCTCTTCTAACATAAAATCTCTTTCGTGTTGAACGACCCTGAATCCCACACCCATCCTTCATCTAGTTTCAATGCGAGCATTTATGCTCCTCCTCTCCCAAATAACAACTAATAATAAAAGAAGGGTCGTCGCATAAATGGTACTCCTGGCGGGACTTGGGATGCCTGAAGTACGTACGCTAACCGGAAATCACCCTTACGCTTAGTAATTTCAAATCTTTCTGTTGGAAAAATCGTTCTTCGCTAAAATTAGAGTGACAACGCCTATTTATCATTTTACGCAATCCGTTGTTTTTTTTTCTTAACTTATTCGTCTGTTTTTTTTTATTGCCAACGATCAGACTGCGGATTGGAGATAGTGACCGTTATTAATTTACTTGATTTTCGTGTTTTTTCTTGTTCTTTCTGCTTACGGGTAAGTTAACCTTGCTAATTGAACAACGTCGTTACAATGGCTAACTCTACCCCCGAAAACTCAGCCGAAACGGCCCAAGGAACAAGTCCACAGGCTACGGAAAACAATCCTTTGGCCGCGAGCGGAACCCATAATTCCCAAGAAAACGGCGCAGTAAGAAAACGCACGTCGCGGAGAAATCTGCACATGCCCCCGGAAAACTCCCCCTTAGAGACACGACAGAGACACCGGAGAAACCCGAATTCTCCCATGCCTCCCATGCCTTTCGAAGCAGAAAACCTGCCCGCGCAAGAAACCGTAGTAGGTTTTTCATCTGCCCTGAAAAGCAGCAACTTTGTGCGCTGATCTGTCGATTCCGGCACGTCTTTGAAAAAAGACCTGGTCGATTTCGCTCTTATGAACACAGGCTCATCATGACCTCCGAGGAGCCGTTCTTTCAAAAGCCTTATCCCGTGGCGCAGAAGCA
Organism: Aphelinus atriplicis; assembly: GCA_020882685.1. NCBI lineage: Eukaryota > Metazoa > Arthropoda > Insecta > Hymenoptera > Aphelinidae > Aphelinus > Aphelinus atriplicis. Next base: position 35,383 of record JAJGQD010000055.1, read on the forward strand.
TAAAGCCAGAGTTGACGCAGAGATTGAGAAGATGCTCGAATTAGGCATCATTGAGCGCTCCGCCTCTCCCTATATCAGCCCACTGGTGGCCACGGTCAAGAAGGACGATTCGGTTCGTGTCTGTTTAGATGCGCGACGACTGAACCGGCAGTTACAGAGTGACCACGACGGCCCGGAGGATATCGAATCGGCCTTTAGGAAGTGTGGTAATTTCCAATTAATGTCCTCTTTCGACCTCACATCCAGTTTTTGGCAGATTCCCTTGGCCCCGGAGTCGCGAAAGTACACCGCTTTTATGTACAACGGAAAAACATATCAATATCGCGTGGTTCCTTTTGGTTTAAAGGTAAGCACAGCCGCATTAAAAAGGGCTGCGGAAACCATCATACGGGAACTGACCGCGTTTGTAATCGATTTCGTCGATGATTGGCTCCTTTTGACGAGAACTATCGAGGCTCATCTACAGCTTCTCGAACGACTATTCATCAGCGTTGAGCGGGAAGGGATTACCCTGAAGTTCTCGAAGGTAAGATTTTTCCGCAAAGAGATCAAGTTCCTCGGCCACATCCTAACGATCCACGGGCTGAAGCCGGAGAGAGAGAAAATTGAGGCGATCCACAATTTCCCACGTCCACGGAACATAACAGAAATAAAACGATTCCTCGGCCTAATCGGATTTTCATCCAAGTTCACGGACAAGATCAGTAAGAACAATCAACCTCTCCTGGAGCTCACTCGCAAAGGAACCAAATGGCGCTGGACGGAGGAAGCGGAAAACTCGTTCAGGGCTCTAATCGGATTTTCATCCAAGTTCACGGACAAGATCGCTAAGAACAATCAACCTCTCCTGGAGCTCACTCGCAAAGGAACCAAATGGCGCTGGACGGAGGAAGCGGAAAACTTGTTCAGGGCTCTTAAACAACTGTTTACTGAGGATGCATTTTTGAGCCATCCCTCACGTGAGGTGCCTGACATCCTACAAACGGATGCGAGTTCGTATGCTCTTGGGGCGATGCTCGCCCAGCGCCCTAAACAGGACCTGCAGATCGTGCAATTAGCGAGTCGCGTTCTGAAGGGGGCTGAAATGAATTACTTCGTGACTGAATTGGAACTCCTGGCGATTGTCTGGGCGTTGGTCAAATTTAGGACATACATCTTGGGATGCAAGGTTATTGTCGAGACTGACCATAAGGCCCTGTCGTTTTTATTAACGTGCCGGTTCCTAAACTCGCGATTAACTCGTTGGATGCTCGCCATTCAGGACTACGATCTTGAAATATCTTACATCAAGGGCACCGAGAATAAAATCGCTGATGCACTTAGCAGAATCGGAGAGCCGGTGAATAATGATGAACGGGTGCTTATCGAGATAACCCTTTCACGTAAACCGAAAAAAACATTGATTCAGGACCTGAAGGAAATCGCGGTGCGACACGCCGAGGATGGCAAACTAACAAAGATCATTAACTCCGTAAATGGGGGGGGCCGCCCTCCATACCGATTGATAAATTCCATTCTCTTCAGAGGCTTACCTGGTAAGGAGAGAATTGCCTTACCTTCTCAGATGGCAGGTGAGCTAATCTTAGAGACATATGACTTGTACGGTCACCCAGGCGCGGCTAAGGTCGCAAAGATGCTTGCGGAAACCTTCTACATTCCTCAACTCCGAAAGCGAGTTAGCGCATGCCTGCGCTATTGCGACTCTTGTCAACGGAATAAAATATATTCTAAAAGCACGCACAGTGAGACGACTCCCATCATACCAGCCGGCATTAATGATTTAGTGTCCATAGATTTTTTTGGTCCGTTGCCTGTATCGAGGGCAGGAGTTAGATATATATTATCAGTCATTGACGCGTTTTCCAAGCTTATCACGCTGTATCCTATCCGCCGAGCCGATACAAGCACCGTAACTAACAAGATTTTCGGTGATTACGTGCCTCGAATCGGTCGCCCTAATAGAATTATCTCCGATAATGGGACCCAGTTCTCTTCTCGTAAATGGGTGGATCGAGTCAAGGCTGAAGGCATTAAGCCCATATTCGCGGCGATTCGCCACCCACAAAGCAATCCGGTCGAAAGGATTCATCGAGAGTTGAGTCGACTCCTACGGACATTAATCTCGGATAAACATGAAGCTTGGGCAAACGTGTTGCCTTTCGTGGTAGACTGTTTAAACGAAACCCACCACGACACCACGGGACTTACTCCTGTAGAGGTGCATTTTGGCAGGAAACCCACCTGGATGCTCCTCCTCTCCCAAATAACAACTAATAATAAAATAAGGGTCGTCGCAAGGTGCTGCGCAAACTGCAAGCCGTGCTCGGAGTCCCCGCGACAGAGAACGGGCAGAGCATAGAGAACACGCGTTCCAGCAGCCAGACGCCCCCCGGGAACGATAACCCGGGCGACGTAACACGGGTTCAGAACACCGCAGATCTCCTTAACCAAGCTGGCGTGGAACACTCTTTTTACCGACCATACCACGCAACCCAACCTGGTTGGAAGAGTGAATAAGACGTGGAAAAAGATGATGGAGTCCTACCTAGAGAGCAATCACAAGAAGTGGGATGAGAAGTTACCTCAAATGACTTTCGTCTATAACACAGCGAAGCACGAATCGACGGGCTTAAATCCTGCGATGATTACATACGGGCGGCAGCCGCTGCAACCAGGCACTTTGCACAGGGAAAAAGAGAGAACCACGCAAGAGGAAAGCCAGGCGGCAGCGTTTGAGAACTGGCAAGAGATAGTCAGCAATCTACCACAGCTGCAAGCCCGTGCCGTCGAAAACTTGGCGCGAGCGCAGGAACACCAGGCCCACTGCGACAATGAAGAGAGACGAGAGTACGATTCCGAAATAGGCGAACTGGTCTGGAAGACCAACCGCGTACTATCGAACGCAGCTAAGGGAATATCGGCTCAATCGGCACCTGACTTCGCCGGTCCGTTCAAAATCAGCGAAAAGGAACAAATACGTTCGAACTAACCGACGGGGCCGGGAACGTATACAAGCCAATAGCTTTGGCCCACTTCAAGAAATACTACAACGAAGGAGACATCATATTCACAGAGTCAGAACGAGAGGATGTCCGAGACCCACCCACGGAGTAACATCAATCCCCAGCAGCCGACCAACGAGCGAGCGAGTGTACAAACTACCCTAGCGTCAACGCCCCGTGTGCACCAGTGCTGAGGGGGGGGGGGCGTCGTAGAACCGCGTGGCAGACCGCGCCACGCAGTCCGCGTAGTACGAATTGGGAAGCGAGCACATGGTCTCACGCGGGATAAAGAGGTCGCGCAAGCGAGCGCAGCGCCGCTGGAACTCTCAAACGTAGCGACGCAGGAGCCCCCGAACACTGCGACGCAAGAAGCTCCGAGCGCACCGGGGGCAGGCGAAGACCCCACGAAACGCTGCCCCAGAGGACCGGAAGGCACGCGCAAGCCACCTAGCGCTATGGTACCTATCTGGTATATACCTATACACGTGGGAGTGATCTCGTTCCCACGAACGAGATCACAACGGCTGTTCTGACCGTTCGCGTCCGAAATTCCTGAACGGTAAGCCAATCCTTCTTCCTTCCCACTTTCCCACAGGGGGCAAGCCTGATATAAGAAGAAAAATTACGAAGGCGGCACCGTCGGCAACGGCAACACCACCCCCGCCACCACCTCCGACCCCAGAGAAAATCGGGTCAAGAAGGTGAAATCTTTCGGCGCTTAGTTGCTAAACTGGGCGCAGGACCAGGCCCCGGACACAGAGCCATAAAGGGCGGCTAGTCGCCTTCCTAAACTGCTGGTCCGGCAGTTCGACCCCAGTTGGCCCGACGCCTAATAGAGGGAGTTCTGAGGACGGTGCAGCTGGCCCAGGGAGGAGACTGCGACGACGATGACATCACAGAGGTCGCCATCATCGTCGAAGTCGGCAAGAGAACTTCGGCGGCCAACGCCTCCCGGATCCTAGCCGCCGAAGAGCGACAACCGACCGACCCTGCCCAGCAGCCACTCGACGACGCCCCAAGAGGGGACGATCGCGAAAGAACAGCCAAAGAAGATCAGGGAGGAGCTCCCAGCCAGGGGGGGTCCCCAGCCTTGTACAATCTGGCAATAAACTCTTCACTAGAACTAATCGTTTATATGGCTCCATTTTTCTCTTCCTCTCACTCACCTATCCATCTACCCGCGCCGGTCAAACGTCCCAATCGCCCTTAACGATAACGAGTTGGCTCCGGGTAGCCAACGTCTGCGAGGAGAATGTAACGAGTACTTCGCAAGCACTCGTTAACGCGCGATCGCAACGTGTTGCGCCGGTAGCATAGGCGAGCGTCGCGGCCCTTTGGGCTATGCGCCGCGAAAGAAAGAGAGTGAGATATCATGGAAAGGGGCGGACCTCCCAACTCACGAGGCAGGCGAGCCGCGCGAGGTCAGGAAGGATCGACACTCTCGCGCCGACCCTCGCGATAATGAGCACGCGCCGCTAATGACACCTCATCCGCGCCGCGACGTGGACGTCCGACTTGTGAGCGTGTGTGTGTGAGTGTCCGCCCCACAGCTAGTGTAGCCGCGACCGCGCACACCCCAGACGTCCACCAGTGCGTGCGCCTGGATCAGCGCCAGCGTCACCGAGAGCAGCGAGTGAGCCCACCGACCATCCTACGGGCGAGAGTCAACGAGGACCGCCAAACTGTAAGTCGCGCGCTTTAATTTGTATTTCCACGAGCGAGCGAATACTCGGCCTCGTAGCCGAGCGGCCCTCTGCGCGTGCGCGCGTTCTTGGCGGGCATCGGCCCACCAACGCAAGTGTACTTGCCTTGCTTTTTCTATTACCTCAATAAAGAGGCTTAGTTTTTGTTCTCCGAATTAATAGTCACGCATTTTTATTACTTAACCTCTCCGCACCTGCGACCGAATCCCCCTCTCTCCGCGGCCGTGAAACAGAAGGTTTCTCGGCTTACTGAGTAGCCGCGTTCGCGTATTTCCGTTAGCTTTAAGTGCGTAATCTGACTAAGGGCTTATTGCACGTGGTGATTACCACGGAGCCTCAGCAATCGGCTTGAGCCGCAACGGTGAACCGCGAGCGCCGAGTCGAGCCCTTATAACCCCCTTCCCCCCGCTCTTCCCAGTCCCAGGGAAGCACCCACTCCACGAGCAGCGACGGTCCGTACCTGTGTACAGACGGCTGGGGGTTACTTCATTTGGCTCCGCAACTTTGTTCAGAAAATAAATTTTCTGAGGCACTTGAAACTTTGTCCCCTGCGTGATCGCATCGAACGTTTTTATGTCATTCTTGAATAGTTTAAACCAAGAAAAGAAGTTTTGGGAAAAAATCGCAAAGGTATATAACTACTTAAGATTTGAGAGGCTATGAGGTTTTTCAGTTTCACGTTGTCAGGAAGTTGGGGTTCGGGTTGGGGTTGGGGTTTATAAGTTTGAGGCACTAGAGATTATGTGAATTTTGGTTTTACAGTTTCTGATTATTGAAGATTCGAGATATAATTTGGTTTTCGGGACTATTTCTTAGGATATGAATACCCTTGACGTGGTAGAATTGAACTGACCTCGAATGATGATTCAGCCACCCACAAAGCACATACGGAATATAGCATGATCATTCAAAGGATTTTCATTTCTGGAGAAGTTTTGTATTGCACAACCAATATTTGCTGTCTTTCTTTCAACAATATTTCAGCACTATACTCTTCTCTTGGTACAGGAATTTTTTCGACAACGGATGATGGGTATACATTACCATTAGCTTTCATAACCAGGGCAGATTTCTTGATGAAGCAGAATGAATATATGTTAGCATACCTAGATTTGAAATCCCTCATGAAATATGGTGTGCCGTTCATGAATATGTAAGTACTATTCAATGACCATCGCACTCGAGAATTGAGAATATATTATCCATTCACAAAATTGCGTGGAATATAATCTTTGTGCTCTATCCGATGAATCTTTTAGAGAAACAACTTTACTCCGACATTCTCCATTATTTTAATGGCTTGTACTGTTGAACAATCATCATCCGACAATTGAAGAAGATTCGATTCTTCTCTGACTTTGGTTCTTCCATCGGCAAAATTCGCTCTGTTGATGGATTAAGATGGGCAATATTCTTCCCTAGATATATGAGTATGAACAGAGAAAACGAGATGAGGAACCCTTCAACGTCTTCGAAGTTTAATCATTCACAATTTGGATGAAAAAGGCTCAGATGAGGTGCGAGAGAATTTCTCTGAATTCTGATTGGAGAGATTATCATATTCTCCTTGAAACGGGGCTAGTCTGGACCCCCTCCTTGCAACGAGAGAAATTTCTGTTTCATCAGTTATGAATTGGGGAATAGAAGCATGGAACATTCAAAATTTGGATTTCAAGCGCTTCACTATTCATGAGTGCCGCCTGTTATGCGGATGAGCTTGATTTGAGCGCACTCTTTTCTCTATAATGATCAAGATAGAGGTATGCTTGTACCTGGGTGTGCTCAAACGTGGATAATTCCTACGTGCTATGCGTCGAAGATGAGTTTGCACGTGAGTGAGCTTGAACCCAATTAACTTCGTGATTCGAGGGTGTAACGGGTCAGAATTGCACGTTGTTATTTTCAAGTTCTTTTCTCCTTCCAATGGTGGCCAATATGAGTAGATAGAATTGTTTCCAAGAAGTGCAATACGACCCAGACAACAAATTCTATCAATGACAGTCGTTACCAAGAAGCGCACTGCGACCCGGTCTCAGACTTGAATGAAAATAATGAGTTTTGGTTATAGAGAATGATACTCCCAAAGCGCACTGCAGTCAGAGCTATCAATCTCGGTTAACCCATTAACGCCCAGGATTGCAGTTTTTCATGATCATGTTTGATTGGTCGCCAACAACGCTAGGTTGATAGGAATCTAGCAAAACACTGCACCCTACTATTTTCGGGTATGCTCTTTCAGATTTTGATACTTAAGAAGCTTGAAAAATCGATCTTCACGGAAATTTTCCCAATTTTTTCCAAAATTCCACAAAATTTTAGGATACATTTTCTGAAAAAGTAATTTTTTCGAAACCTTATAACACTCGGATCTACTCGTTTCCGTGAAAAGTCGTGCAATTTTTATATGTATTTCGAAACCCTGTATTTGCAGAAAACCGATTTTTGAAAATACTTCCAAAATGGCGGCTACAAAATTTTGAAATTTGGAATAACAACGCATCATGTGTGCAATTCTCAGAAAATCCACCGATTTGGACTAGACTGACTAGGAGACCACTTGGGATGTGGGTCACCAATCTTGACCAAAATTTTTTTGGTGTTTACTCGTGGAAAGAATAGAGTGTATCCAAAGTTTTAGGGTCCAACGCTCCCAAACTTCCAAGATATTAATTTATGTATTTTAGTTAAAAACACTGATCTCGTCCCAAATGACAATATGTCATCTGAGACATATTCCCCTCACTGCACTACACTTTCACTGCTATAACTTGGATCCCACATCACATTTTATCCTCAAAACATATAAAAGGAGTAAATAACGTGTATACTCAACAAATCTGATTTTCATGTCTCACTCACATAGAGTGAAACATGAAATATGTGAAAAAAATCAACGCTAATCAACTTTTCATGCTGTGCTTGGATACTGAAGCAATAACAACATGTGTATAAGCACAAAGACCACAAATGTAGTATCATAAGACAACAATTCAGTGTTAGACTTGATTTTTATTCATGGAAACTTCAATTCTGAACATTTGTCGACCAATATTATACTATAACACACACATATTGTGCTCCAGTATCCAAGCACAGCATGAAAAGTCGATTAGCGTTGATTTTTTTCACATATTTCATGTTTCACTCTATGTGAGTGAGACGTGAAAATCAGATTTGTTGAGTATACACGTTATTTACTCATTTTATATGTTTTTGAGGATAAAATGTGATGTAGTGTTCAGTGAGAACAATGGAAGTGTAGTGCAGTGAGGAAAATACGTCTGAGATAACATATTGTCATTTGGGACGAGACCAGCGTTTTTAACTAAAATACATAAATTAATATCTTGGAAGTTTGGGAGCGTTGGACCCTTAAACTTTGGATACACTATATTCTTGCCACAAGTAAACACCAAAAAAATTTTGGTCAAGATTGGTGACCCACATCCCAAGTAGTCTCCTTGTGAGTGTTCTCACGTTTTTGAGGTCGCTGATTCCGAATCTGAGGTCCGATTTCCAAAAGTCAAGATGGCGGATGCAATATGGCGGACAAATTTTTCTTTTCTCAACCGATTTGGACTAAATTTTGTGCAAGTACGTTCTCAGGGTCGCTGATCACGAATCTGGAGTCAGATTCTCAAAATTCATAATGGCGGATCCAGTATGGCGGGCGGAATTTTTTTCCAACCGATTTGGACCAAATCGTGTGTTCATACGTTTTCAGGGTCGCTGATTACAAATCTGGAGTAAATCTCCTTCGCTGCTTGATTTTCGATTCTCATTCGATAAAACATTGTACGGAACTTCTTCGTAAAGGCTTTTTTGTAAAGTCGTTACGTAAATATCAATTTACATATTTATTCGCAATGTTCAGTTGAACACCATTTGCCAGGGTATATCGATTCATACCCTGTTGCCCGATTTTCACCACGTGGAGGTTGCGCTCTCGAGAATCTTGTTTTGTTTTAGTTTCTTTTTTTTTGTATTTTCCCAATGTGACTCCAGATTTGTAATCAGCGACCCTGAAAACGTATAAACACACGATTTGGTCCAAATCGGTTGAAAAAAAATTCCGTCCGCCATATTGGATCCGCCATTTTGAATTTTGAGAATCTGACTCCAGATTCGCGATCAGCGACCCTGAGAACGTACTTGCACACAATTTAGTCCAAATCGGTTGAGAAAAGAAAAATTTGTCCGCCATATTGCATCCGCCATCTTGACTTTTGGAAATCGGACCACAGATTCGGAATCAGCGACCTCAAAAACGTGAGAACATTCAGTCTAGTCCAAATCGGTGGATTTTCTGAGAATTGCACACATGATGCGTTGTTATTCCAAATTTCAAAATTTTGTAGCCGCCATTTTGGAAGTATTTTCAAAAATCGGTTTTCTGAAAATACAGGGTTTCGAAGTACATATAAAAATTGCACGACCTTTCACGGAAACGAGTAGATCCGAGTGACATAAGGTTTCGAAAAAATTACTTTTTCAGAAAATGTATCCTAAAATTTTGTGGAATTTTGGAAAAAATTGGGAAAATTTCCGTGAAGATCGATTTTTCAAGCTTCTTAAGTATCAAAATCTGAAAGAGCATACCCGAAAATAGTAGGGTACAGTGTTTTGCTAGATTCCTATCAACCTAGCGTTGTTGGCGACCAATCAAACATGATCATGAAAAACTGGGCGTTAATGGGTTAAAATACTCCTCGAGCAATTTTTCTTTTTAATAGTAAAAAATGAACCTTTGAAAAAGGTATACGTGGACGACAAGTATGTTCAGTATCCTTTGGTTCGTAGTCGGATAAACTTTAATTTTACTCAATTTCTTGGAGAAGAAAGAACTTTGAAAATGTCTTCAATTTCAGTCCATTCAAATGCATATAAGATAGTATTGAATAAATTTTTAGGAGACTGAATTTTTCCATGCAAAAAGAAATTTGGAAATGTCTGTTCAATCTCAGTCCATCCATGTAAGATTAATTAATATGATTCAAATCTAATATATTTTTTGTAAATACAGATCCATCACTTCAATAAACATATTCACCAAAACACTATCGTTATATATTCCAGTTCATTTTTTCATTGATGACATGAGAAAGTAGCGAAATCTAGCATCAACTGACAAGTATCCAACTAATGTGATTAGCCTTATACAGAACTAATATTTTTTCAAAGTATACCTTGAAGCAATTGTTGCACGACCTGTTATCAAATATCAATGCACTCCAGATCAATTCATCCATGTTCCGATAGAATATACTGAAATCAAAAATCCATGTCAAGTAGTTACATACAATTTAAATCATCTACCAATGTTGAAATAGAAAGTACTAAAATCACAATTCTATGTCAAGTAATACCACTTTGTAAGGTTTCAGTATCAAATTCATAATAATTTGAAATCAAATAAAATACTCGATAATCGAAATTATCTTTCTCATATAGTACAACTGACGTTATTCTACTAGAATCTCAAATCCCAATGATAACTACATGAATGGAATTTTTACATTACAATTCTTAATGTTTGAATGTTACAATTGTACATCATGATATTATTTTCATTCTTCAATTGAAATGTATTTATTTTGTTTGCCTCCTTTTTTTTCATTTTTTTCAGTCAATGGAATTAACAAATACATACTTGCCACGGGCCCGTTTCTCACAGATTCTCGATGGGCAGTGTATTTGTTTTTTATTTTCACTTTACATACAAAGAAAAGTTAACACTCTATCCTGAAGATGTTTTTTCATGAGACTACATCAAAATAATATCTAAGGAATATCGATCTCTCAATAAATGTTCTTGCAAATCAGAGATAAAGAAGTTCATAGCTAGAACATACTGTTTTGCAAACTTTTGAAAAGAATGAAATTCTGTTACTCAAATGATGTTCTAGATGTTCTTCCATAGAAGTGAGATTACCCAATGTAAACGATGAACATAGAACTAAAGATTCTACCAAGGGACGTTTAAGACATGTTTGAAGGATGGAAATTCTTTATTCCTTCTGTTACTTGCGGAAAGGTAGATTCAAGAAGCATTGAGCATCGAACGTTATCCAAAATTTTCATGCTTTACTTTCCGTGTTTGATCAGCATTTTGTATATTACAAGTAATGGCTAGTTTTTTTTGCATGAAATGATGTATCTAAGAAACGTATTGTAGGTGAATTTCATCGGAATCTGTGAAAAACGGGCCCGTGGCAAGTATGTATTTGTTAATTCCATTGACTGAAAAAAATGAAAAAAAGGAGGCAAACAAAATAAATACATTTCAATTGAAGAATGAAAATAATATCATGATGTACAATTGTAACATTCAAACATTAAGAATTGTAATGTAAAAATTCCATTCATGTAGTTATCATTGGGATTTGAGATTCTAGTAGAATAACGTCAGTTGTACTATATGAGAAAGATAATTTCGATTATCGAGTATTTTATTTGATTTCAAATTATTATGAATTTAATACTGAAACCTTACAAAGTGGTATTAATTGACATAGAATTGTGATTTTAGTACTTTCTATTTCAACATTGGTAGATGATTTAAATTGTATGTAACTACTTGACATGGATTTTTGATTTCAGTATATTCTATCGGAACATGGATGAATTGATCTGGAGTGCATTGATATTTGATAACAGGTCGTGCAACAATTGTTTTAAGGTATACTTTGAAAAAATATTAGTTCTGTATAAGGCTAATCACATTAGTTGGATACTTGTCAGTTGATACTAGATTTCGCTACTTTCTCATGTCATCATTGAAAAAAACCGCTGCCAAGTGCCTTAGCAGTATGCTTTCTCAAAGGGGCTTCAACGTCACCCACAAACGCGTCCCAAACCTGTATTTTCACCTTTCCACTAGCGTAGATACTATCATCTATTTTTCAAAAATTACAAAAAAATTATTTAATCAGTTCAATTCGTATCTTTGTGACTGTGTAAAGTGTCGTTCTTTTTCAATTGACCGAACTTTGTCGCGACTGTTGATGTCTGCCCGGGCTCTCTTATTATTTGATCAAATGCAACAAAGCAAATGGTTCTAGGTTCTACATGATGCGAAACATTTGGACCTGCATAATTTTTCGATCAATTCATCTTGTGACTGTCATACGGTTTAATGGCGGTCAAAATCGATCCGCCCTGCCCTTAAGTCCGTATTTAGCATACTTGAAGACTCATCCCTGCTAAAAATGGCGGATTGAAATGGATTGGGAAATCTCAATCCGTCTGAATCACGATTCTGGATACCGATTTCAATGATTTAGTATTATTCAACCAGGTGGATTAGGAAATTAATTGAAATATATAGAAAAAGTCTCATTGAAAAATATTGAAATTGATTAATGAAATTCGACCGAGAATCAATTTGAATCACAATAATTGACATTCATTCAATACATTCTAATTGCATTCTATTAATATGGATGAGACGATCTTTTTAAATAACTTTCAATGTTGTAAATGATGATCCACAATCGAGATTCCAAGAGATTGGTTATCTGAATTTATCCGTTTTGATCAAATTCAATACATTTTTATATTTTCATGTTACGTATGAATTTGAATGAATTCCAATCAAAGTTCGAATCATAATCAATGCTCTATCCAAATGAATTATTTTTAATCGGTTCCTATATTCTTGTAACCCTATCGATTCCAATCTTCAATTCTGGCATATATTTGAATTTATTTCAATTGGGTTCGATTTAAAATCAATCGCCTTCAATCAATTTCAATATATTGTTATTTAGTGTCAATCTTATCGCACTCAATTCGTTTTTTTCTATATATTTTAATCGACTTTTATCCTTGTTTATGCAATCAATATATTTTCAATACATTTCAACGTCAATTGAAATACTCACCACCCTATCGAATCCAATCCTTATTCTCGTCATAGATTTGAATATATTACAATGCATTTGAATCCAGATTAATTCTTTTGAATCATATTTAATTCCTCATCATTGAATTGCACCTTTATGATATTGTATTCCTTTTTTACCTATACAGTTCAATCCATTCCAATCCTTCTTTAAGCAAATGAATTATTTTCAATGAATTTTCAAGTTTTCCTAACTCTATCAATTTTAATTCCCATTCTTGGCGTAGATTTCAATCTATTTTAATCGAGATTTTTATTGAAATTAATTGCTTTCAATCGATTTCAATGTTTTGTTGTTCAGTGGCATTCCTATTAGATTAAATTCGATTAGTACTATAAAATACAAACAATTTCAATCCTTTTTCATGTGAATGAATTATTTTCAATAGGTTCCATTGTTAATCGAGTTTATTATCATTCTATCAATTCGATGTTGCCATTTGTATGAACTACAACCTAGTGTGCGCGTGAAACCAGGGAGAGGATTCTGATTTCTATATAGATGAGAAAATAGTACGATAGAAAAATTCAGATTATACTTTTTATTATATAAACTCGAGCTGCATATTCATTTTCATTCACTGACATCGCTAGGAGGATAATATACAGTTTCCACTTCATCTTGTTGGTCATCCGGTATATCACCTAAGGGATCTTGGTGATCATTATCATCCTCATCATCTTCTATTGAGGTCACATCTGTCATATCCCCATCGTCTATCATTCGCGATGATTGTCCTTCCAAATCATTTACTAAAATTATCGATTATCATTAATTAACTTATGGAATCACATATATAGTCATTTAGAAAAAATATTAGAAACAATTTTTTCACCTTTTTCAGAAACATCAACACCTGTCTTTTCCGTATCATGTACGTCTGGGTTTTCATTTTGATCTGAACCACTCAAATCGGATTTTTTTTCCGTTTTCTTTTTTCCCTGGATGTTTTTTGGGTTTGGTTCTTTTTTTGAGCATTTTGCTGCGAATACATTAGATCATTTTAAATTCATATGTTTATTTCCTTATAGATTAGAAACGATTGAAACCTATTAATTCATTATTCGATGTAATTGATTGAATTCAATGGATTAATGAAACAATTCAACCCCCTGAACCCAAAAAACTAAAATTCCTAAAATTAAAATTCCTTCCCCCTCTGATTTTTGATTGAAAAGAATGTGCTCCAAAAAATCACATTTTTCATTTTAATTTGTTAATAATTTATTGAAAATCGAAATTTTCGTCTTTTTAACCATTGTTCTGTGTAGAGCATACCCGAAAATAGTAAGAATGACTTTTTCGCAATAAACCTTCTGTCTTATTCATCAAATTATCCAACCTTGAAATTCCTGCAATTTGGGACTCAATGGGTTAATAGAGAATTAATTGATTTCAATCTATTATTTTCAACAAAGCATATTCAGCGATTGTATTACTCACGCGTTGATTTATCTTTCAGATAAGATATTTTTCTAGCCATATAGGTATCGAAATCTTTGCTGTATGTTAAGAGATGACTTTCTAATTGTTTTGGCGTCAAAGCATCTTTGTGGATCGTTTCGAGCCAATGTTTGTAGAATTCTGGAAAATATATATATGATTGAAAAAATTATTTGGCTCAAAAATTTTTTTGTGAGTTCTAGGGCATCAAGCCGATTACCCAGAATTTTTTTAGATTTTTTCGAGCACTTTAACCCCCTTTAATAAATAGGCAAAGTTGCTGATTTTGCTGTTTTTGCATTTTCAGAGGCATTTTAAACCTTCATTTACACCCTGAAAATGACCTCTGAGGCAAAAAATGAATGGGACACTTTTTTCTGCAAATTGCCTGAATTTTATAGAAAAATTATCTCCAAGGTCATTGGAGCACATTAAGTACTCCACATTACCAATTGGAGCCTCTATTTTTGAACCCTGGGAGTTCGCTCGTCAAGCCCCATACCACATGAGTACTAAAAGTTGGCCCAACTCATACCACATACAGCCTATATAGTGAAAAAATGGGCCTGGACTCTGGAAGCTCCCAAAAAATTAATATATTAACTAAAATAGGGGTAAAAACAGACTAAAATGACTATTCAAGGGGAGCCTTGTACCGCCAACACTTCCAATACTTTCCAAACACTTGTCTGTGGTATTATTACTATTATCCACTGTAAAAAAACTCACATTCTATCATACTAATACATATCCTGAGTTGTCAATATCATATTTATATAGATCAAGCATTACTATACTACTTGACGCCACCTAACTTCCAGTAGTTACATGTATTGATGTCAATATATTGGCTCTATTGTGTTAAAATGTACAAGAAACTACTAATAAAGTACATTGTCATGAATTGCATTCACTCGATAAGAAAGATTAATCCAGAAAGTAAATTGTAAGCTGTGCATTACACGTACACCTTATAACACACTAGGCAGTGCATAGATATCATATGATTTTTTTTAATATCAACAAGAAAATGTTGAAGTTCACTAAACATGGGTAATATTCATGAATGTGGGACTCATGAAATCCACTCATATTGTATAAACTGCATAGCTGAGGTCCAAGCAAACTATCGCCGGATGGGCTCAAACTACAACCTCAAGTTATTTACTCATGAAAATAGATAATATGAATCAATCCACTTGAAAGTATGATCACTAGATGCGCAATTTGATAAGGAATTCAAATATATATAGTTTGTCTGTGTTTAAATGACTTTATAAACCACTTTGTGAACGTTATACTTGCCTATACTGGAGACTTGTACGACCCATGTATGGCACAGGTTAGGTTACCGACCATAGATTTTTAGACATGCAAAGCTACTTTGGAAGCTCAAAACTCATTTCTGGACAGGCAAACTATATATATTTGAATTCCTTATCAAATTGCGCATTCAGTGATCATACTCCAAGTGGATTGATTCACATTAGCTAATTCCATGAGTAGATAACTTGAAGTTGTAGTTTGAGCCAACCAGGCAATAGCTGCCTGGACCTCAGCTATGCAGTTTATACAATATGAGTGGATTTCATGAGTCCCACATTCATGAATATTACCCATGTTTAGTGAACTTCAACATTTTCTTGTTGATATTAAAAAAATCATATGATATCTATGCACTGCCTAGTGTGTTATAAGGTGTACGTGTAATGCACAGCTTACAATTTACTTTCTGGATTAATCTTTCTCATCGAGTGAATGCAATTCATGACAATGTACTTTATTAGTAGTTTCTTGTACATTTTAACACAATAGAGCCAATATATTGACCATCAATACATGTAACTACTGGAAGTTAGGTGGCGTCAAGTAGTATAGTAATGCTTGATCTATATAAATATGATATTGACAACTCAGGATATGTATTAGTATGATAGAATGTGAGTTTTTACAGTGGATAATAGTAATAATACCACAGACAAGTGTTTGGAAAGTATTGGAAGTGTTGGCGGTACAAGGCTCCCCTTGAATAGTCATTTTAGTCTGTTTTTACCCCTATTTTAGTTAATATATTAATTTTTTGGGAGCTTCCAGAGTCCAGGCCCATTTTTTCACTATATAGGCTGTATGTGGTATGAGTTGGGCCAACTTTTAGTACTCATGTGGTATGGGGCTTGACGAGCGAACTCCCAGGGTTCAAAAATAGAGGCTCCAATTGGTAATGTGGAGTACTTAATGTGCTCCAATGACCTTGGAGATAATTTTTCTATAAAATTCAGGCAATTTGCAGAAAAAAGTGTCCCATTCATTTTTTGCCTCAGAGGTCATTTTCAGGGTGTAAATGAAGGTTTAAAATGCCTCTGAAAATGCAAAAACAGCAAAATCAGCAACTTTGCCTATTTATTAAAGGGGGTTAAAGTGCTCGAAAAAATCTAAAAAAATTCTGGGTAATCGGCTTGATGCCCTAGAACTCACAAAAAAATTTTGAGCCAAATCTAATTTTTTCATGTTCGATCCCACAGAGAATTGCCCATATATACACGCACACACGCACACACGCACGCACGCACACACACACACACACACACACACACACGCACGCACGCACACACACACACACACAGTCGACACACACACTCACGTAGACAGGATGCCTTCTTAATAGGATCTAGCTTCTCTACATCTCTCTCCTCCCCATGTGCCCGTGAACGATTGCTGATTCTGCCTGTAACAGTACTTTTTAATAGTACGCTCTCGCCAAAGACGGCAGTTCCAACGTTTCCTACGAATTGCATCGGAGTCTTCGAACTTGTCACGATATTATCGTGTGTTGCTCTGGTTATCCATAAACCCCCCACCAATGTGAATCTGAAATGAAGAGAATGCAGAAGAAGAGATGATTGGATCGTTCGAAGCAATGAAAATCGTTCTTTTCATCCAGTACATTGATTATTATTGTTCACTAAAGTGGGAGGATCAAAGAGGACGGTTTTTGGCTAAATTTATATTATGGTCAAAATATCTTGAATAATCACTGTTGTATATATTGATAATAATAATCATAAATCGATTTCAGTCGGATCAACCTTAACCTTCTGGCTATCACCCTAAACCTCCTTAAATACTGAATATTTCACAACTGGCCAACTGTACTTTCCGGAAAATTTGTTTTCAATTTCCTCTATTCTTTTCGTGATTTTTCACCCTCTCCCGCCTTCCCCGCTTATTGCAAAACGAAAGAGGACAGAGAGTTCATACGGAGAGTGGGAGCGGTTCTTCAGAGATAATTTCTATT
>JAJGQD010000056.1:0-50615 GCA_020882685.1 Aphelinus atriplicis
TCTGATATTGATTAAGATTTGATAGGAGGACGTGAAGAAGCCTCTCTGAAAAGATCAAAAGCTATCCATTCTAAGGTATATGACACAAACGACTTATTCAAGTGAATATTTTATAATTCATAGTTGAAATAAATAATGAGTACTTACCATTAATTTTCAATATAGAGTATCCGAGCTCAATCTGGAGATATAACTGTCAAAAATAAATTTTCACGCGAGCATCTCAAGGACAAGACAGAGCGAGACGCAGGACACTCAGGTTCACTGGTAAAGATGATGAGAAGGTTGTTGAATCAAAAAAATTAAACAAGTTCTTTTCTCCATTACCTAACATAATATCAATATACTAGCATAAAATCACTTGATCCATATATAAAGTTTAAAACTGTATGTTTCCATTTTGTAGAATCAAGAATTGATTGAAGGCTCCAATATTTGGATCGATAAGTACCAGCTTGAAATGATACTGTCTACAGCCAAAAGGCTGACTGATTTAGCACAAGCACTTCTAGTTCATTATTTTACGGAAAAGGCTTTGAATGAGTGTTCCTTGACAGGGCGCGCACCTGTAGGCAGAAGCAAACTTTCGAAAGAGTCCGTCCGCCCTGGACTGCACTAGATGCTTCGACGCCGGTTAACGCCGGAGCTGACCCCGCTTACGCGTTTGGACTGCGCAGCGCCCTCTCAGGAGTCTCGCACTACTAACCACTTTTCAGTGTATAATCAGCATGGACATCATTGATACTAAAATTATCTTTATTACTCAGACTGATGCCTATTTGTGTCCTTATTTTCATACCTTTGACAGATCTAGGATCACCATGGCTAGACCACCCAAATACGTGAATACCTCGATCCAATAATACTGTTTTTATATACTCCGATCTTCTTAGTACGTCGATGGTGGAGAAGTTTTCATCACTTCCGAAAATGTTCTATTCAAAGCTCGGCGCATCTTTTTCGAAAGGTTCGACCATATAATAATGCAGAAAGTCGATGGTTTGTGGTATTTGAAATAATTTTGAGTTTTTTCATCTAAAGATAAAACATAATCCACGAGACTATTGGTCCCTGAATCATACTGAATCTTAGGTATTTTCCGGTCTTCAGAAACAGAAATATATTTAGTTAGATTATTTTTTTCTATAAAATTGAGTAACTGTTCATCACGGCATTTTCTTTCTACCATAGGTTGAGATTTTTCTTCTATGACACGGTATGCTGTTTGAATTGAAGGCAGAGGGATATTTGACGATAATTTCTGGTACAATATTCGGCCACTGACCATTTCCAAATAAGCTGAGAATAAATATTCTGGTCATATCTATTACCTTGTTTCGACTTCAATTCGGAATGATTGTAAAGAGCTGTAATCAACATCTTGAGAAATTCCAAAGAAGTATTATTTTCGTTAATATTATAATTGTGCGATGGTTTATACTCATCAATTTCTTCCAATGTCTTTTTCAATATAAAATTGTTAGCAATGTAGAATATTTCCTGCTTCTTCTTGGATAATTTGATTATCTGTTTTATTATCAATTTTTCACCAATAGAAAAAGAAAAACAGTTTTTTTTTCAACTCTTCTCCAACAACAAACCAAAACTCGTCTCTGTGTATGGACAACGTTTAAGAAGACATTAGTAATAGAGACTCTGACTCGTTTTCTAGAGGAAATTAGTATCAAATATGATTTTTGAAGTCTACTGTCTAAAATATAACCTCAATATGAGTCTCAAACATACCCAGTACGTAGTACAGCATATATTACAGCACGGAGAAAGTATAATTTTCATCGATTCAGATTTTCACTTCCTTTCTGCCTTACGTAGAACATCGACGCCTTCTAAATCAAACAGTCATAGTCAGTTATCTGTTTGCGATTTCTGAGTGGCTGTTGTGTTGTGGGGATTTAAAAAACTATTGTGAGTCGCTACGTACCGCCGGTGGTCGACAAGCTGGCCAACCGGTATATACTTACGATGAAAACAAACACTTGGCCAGAAGTGTGTCGTATTGTCTCGATCTTGCTTTTCTTAATAAATTGAGACATGGTGGATGAAGATTGATTTTTTAGCTTACCAATGTACTTGAACTGATTAAATTTGAATAAAGCTCCCTAACCTTAAATTCGTACGCTAGAATTACGCGTCCATTCAAACGAACATGAAAGTATGTAGAGATCAGCGACCATAAATTTCGTTAAATAGATAAAACCTTGCACTGTTCTTTGAAAATATTTGAAGTCTGAAATCTAAGCAATCATTCAAATCAATTAATTTCGCGTGTTGATCGTTTTATCAGTTTTTGAACATTCAGAACATTCTTCACGCTACCATCTACAGAATTTAGTTAATATTTGGTATTACTTACAGATGAAATCAAGACATATTTGAGATTTATTTGAGAAGCGTGACCAACAAATTCGTTATATACTTCGAAATTAGATTAACTACATAAATTGTTTTGTAACGGTCACTGAGTTCAATTTGGATATAAAGTTTCGAGTCGGTACAATTGCCAGCGCCAACACTCCTACGCTATTACCGACTGGTAGAAGGAATTTCAAGCTGTAAAACCAGGCTTTTTGATAAATTGTATATTAACTCATGTCAAAGCAGAAGTAAAGTGAGTGTTTATGTGTAGTAAGAATAAGTGTGCGGTCGTTCTGCACGCAGTTCTTTACTACTTTGAAATCTGTACATGGGAATGAAAAAGCTAATGAAACGTTTAATGGTAAATACTCGATTGAAAATCATCGGTTAGTCTTTCATTGCTCTCTATTAATACTGATAGTAACACATAGAACTGGCCCTGTTTCCTCAGAACTCTTTTCATTTTTTTAGTACTCCGTGGAACTCTTCAGTACTCCCTTATTTTTGCAGTACTTCGCGGTACTCCATGTTACTCCTTATATCTTTTAGTACTCCACGGTACTCCTTATATTTTTTCAATACTCCATTTTATTTCATGGTACATCGCATGGGAGTATCAGAGTTAGAAGCCCCTCGCATTTTTGACTCTCGAGTAAATCGTACGATGTGAACTAACAAAGAGGGTATCAGATCTTCGGAGTACCATTCTGGACCAAACTTTGCAGTATGTTCTCTGAGACTATAATGACTATACGCAGAAAGTTTTAGCTCCTAACGCCTCTTCAGTGCCAAGATATTGACACCACAAGCTTGTTTGACTTTATATGTATAATGATATTCACCCTTATTAGGAGACACTTGAACCGCGTCTCGAATCTTGACCAAACTTTTTTTGATGTTAGTTTGGCTCAAGAATAGGCTGTCCCCACAGTCTGGGAGACTAACACTTCCAAACTCCCAAAAGATTAATTAGAATACCTGTGTTGGAACTGTACTTCTAATTGATTTTGAAACATATGCAGAAAGAGTGAATGCATGTATAATCATCAATATTTAATTTCACGTCTTACTCACATGAAAAAAATCAAAATAAGGCACAGTTTGCGACTTTTCACTCTGTGCTTGGATACTGAAGCAATGTCAACATGTATCCAAGCAAAAGTGACACTCATACACTAAGATTATATGATAATTGAGTGTCCAGATTGAATTTCATCTATAAGAACTTGAATTCTGAACACTTGTTGTCCAGAATCAGACCATATAAGATAATAACAAAAATTCTCTGCTTATAGTTATCCGCTATTTCCAATCAAACGTCTGGCCTTGTACAGCTTACCTGAGCAAGAAATAATCAAAATCTTAGAGAATATATATATATATATATCCACCGATCAGGATTATCTCGAACGAGTCCAGTTTATAGAAATTTTACCAGTTTATAGAAAGCAACAGTTGATGCTTCGACGAATGGATCGACGTTCGCGAGCTTGAAACAGTTGGCGCGGAATATTAAGCATGTGGTTCGCAAAATTTTTACATCTAAAATACAATATTTCAGAATTTTTTTTGGAAATCAAATAAATATCCTTCGTTTTTTTGACTCGCACCATTGCAAAAAGTTTTAGCGTGCTTTTGACTTCATTGTGTCGGGCGAGTATGAGGCCATCGGTGGTAGTTCGCCTACATAATTTTGATTTTCGGGTATATTGAATAAATGGGGGAACGTACCTTCTTCAATGGCCTCCAAACCAAAAGCTTCGGGCAAGGCAGCTAGCGGCATATGAAAGTAATTAAGGCTGTCGATAAACTTCATTTTATTTATCCGCATAATGATTATTTTAGAGCCGTTCATGATCAGAGATGGCTTGTCACGTAAGTCCTTCATCTTTTCTACTAAATATTTCGAAATGAATTGAGCATCGAATCCTTGTGCGTTATGCGCAATGTAAATGGTTCCAACAACAAGGCTAATTGGAAAAGTTCACCGACTGGGTCTCTTGTGAATGCATACTCACGAACCCCACACTGTGCACAAAGGTTTGCTATATCATCATCCACGAGACAGAATGTGCAGACTTGGTGGACAACGCACAAGTTCGGAATATGAAATCTCACAGAGTCGTCTCTAGCGAGTGTCTTGTTCATCTGTGTTTCAAAATGATACAACAGAAATACCACTCTCTATTTGCTCTTATTATTCTTGACCGTTTGCATATAACATTGATGTCCGATAGGTAATTTTTGTTTAAAAATTTTACAAAACGCGACGTCGCACTCATGGATCTCTCGAGAGTTTACCATAATAATTTTATTGCATTTCTCGCACGATTTCGCCCCCTCGCACACGCTCTTTTTTACGTCGAGAGATCGAGGTGTCAAGTGATTCGCGTAGCATTTCTCGCCGTAAAAGATCCTGAGACAGGCTGGACAACTCATCATGCATTTTTGAGATCATTCATGGCCGCTCTCAGGCATGTAAGCTTTATTACAAATTTCGCAATACCCTCTACTCCCCGCTGCGGCAATCAAATTTAAAATATGCTGGAAATGATTAGATTCTCCATAGTACATTATCCTTAGAGAATGTATTATTTGGTAATCATTTTCAAATACAAATCTTGTGCCATCAAAGTGTGGACGTTCGTCACGACCGAATTGCTGGAACGAATATACAATGATGGCTATGCCAAGAGGTGCATAATATTTTTGAAAATCTCGGGTATTCCTCAACCTGTTGCAGGTATCGCCACGTTGGCACTTCGGACAAGCGCTTTAGCGCATTCACTCTGATATTGGCCATCGCTTTTTCTCATTTTTTCCCAATCTTTGTGGAACTGCCCAGAACGAATCTGACCGCGAATCGCATGACAATGCGCGGCTGCAAGGAAACGCAGTAAACACAGATTGTCTCTATTACTAATGGTCAGTATGGCCCTTTTTGATACAGTCTCATGACTAAAGATAACACGCCCTCTACCCTGGGGAACCTCAACAATGTTGCAGTGAATCGAAAGGGTGTCGCCTATATCAAACGCATCCGAGCTGCAAGCCACTCGCTCGATCGCACGCCATATATCATCGCGATTTAGTTCACTCATAGTAGTAGGGGAGCTGGTGATAAAAAACTCTTTGGTTTAGTTAAGGCTAGCTTTTGGATATGATGCAGTGTGAAGGGTGTACATGAGTCAGCACCCACTCGCGAGGTCTGGTGACGTCGCGTTTGGCGGGGGCAGGCTTCGACGTATGTCAAATTATGATGAGCACTGAATATAATTTAGTTGTAGTTGCAAGTTGGCTGTAAATTGGTTCATGGTATAAAAAAAATACGAAAAACTGGTCAGATCCAATTTTCAGCCATAATTAACTCATTTTTCCGCATCGTTTTTACGACAACTTAACGGAGGTGCTGACTCGCCACGCAACACGCTTATGCGGTCTGACTGCTTTCTTGTGTTTTGCTATATCATGAACAAGTTTACAACCGATTTTGAACTATAACTAAATCATATTCAGCGCATATCATAATTTGACATACGTCGAAGCGCGCCCCCGCAAAACGCGACCTCACCAGACCTCGCGAGTGGGTGCTGACTCATGTACACCCTTCACACTGCATCATATCCAAAAACTAGCCATAACTAAACCAAAGAGTTTTTTTACCACCAGCTCGCCTACTACAGGATTAAAGGAAATTCAGGCTGGCCCGTGCACAAATCTCGGCGTGGGGATTGTTATACCAATGATATCGGATGGCGCAGCGCCGGCGATCAGGTAGTCGTACAGCTCCTGCATCGCACTCTCTAACCAGCTAAAGATGTCGATAGCTAGTGTTAGTGACGGGATTATACTGGCCACAATATTGCGGCCCAAGAGTCGAAACCGATTGAAGTAGCACGCAGATTCTAATTTGATGGTGATGTGCCGCTCACCAGACGGCTCATTGATTTCGCGTCCATAGCCGTGCTGTAAATTAACAGTTATATAAATGGTATGAAAGCGTGTGTATCGCAAGGGTTTCAAAAAGTACCCTTAGGTCAACGGGGTATATAATTACAATCTATTGCGACGCTATTTTTGATAACGTCAACCGTCGACACATCCGCAGGCTCTGAAAAATTGAATTGGGTCTTTTATTAATAAAAGAAAAAACAATCAATATACCATCGGTAAGAAATTTACCGGTAAAAGATGCCTCGATCATTGCGAGTATTACATTGCCGACCGCGTCGGTCATCATATCGTCTGCTAGCTGGAGGGCTGTCGATATATATTACTATTATTTCCAAGAAACAATAAGTGTGGGCATAGAAGACGAGTTTAATTAAAACGGTGAATAACTCTTCAGTGAGTGATTGCTTCGGTGGTAATGGTGGTGATGGTGGTGGCGATGGGGGTGGGGTTTGGGATGGGGGTATGATGGTAGTGGTAGCAATGCTACGTCTACCACAGGGTTCGAAATGATGTCCATAATTTCGGTGACTATTTCTGGCTTTCTTTTGTGAACCCCGCGTGCTTGGGCCTCCTTGATGATAATTAGAATGATTGATCGTTTGCTGGCCCCATTCATCATCTCGGCAATCTTATTGGCCGTTTCAAAAGCTGCAGAAATTTCAAAATATTCGAAGTTCAAATGTCCCAAGATTCAAGATTAGGAAATTTCAAATTTGATAGGAGTTGACGTTCATTGTTGCGTATATTATAATAATAGAGACCGTGTATGATTTCCAGGATAAATATTTCTCGAAGACAGGCTCAAATCCCGGATCGTTTAGTTTTTTTTCAACGTTCTAGAATGATTTTAATTATCTGATAACATTACAATTTCATTTTTATTTATTATTAATATTATTTACTATTTTACAATTAACCATCTGACAGAATCGGAAAGAATTTGATAAAATCATATTTGCAATTAAACCGGCAATAAATTTTATTTTTGTAGGGAAAAAAATGCATTTGTAACGACGGCAATAGTCGCCAATTTCGTTAGAAAAATCGAAAAAGCAGAGAGTTCTATTTTTAGTTGCGGTTTGGAATATATATATACATATATATATATATATTTTTTTCAAGTGCGTAAAGACACGTACTGAACTTTTTATTTGAAACGTAGTGTTTCAGTGAATCATGCGCCTGGACACATACAGGTCCAGTCCCAGCAGTAAAGGAGAAGATCTCAAAGACTTCCAGATTGAATTATAAAGGGTTTATTCTGTAACTGAATTACAGAGAAAGGGTCTGAGGGGTCCAAGTATATGGGAATGACAAATATTTGAATAAATTAATACGTATTTTCCTGTACCTTGGTGTTGCGTGGTCTCGAAATGGGAGATTGATGTTTTGATTGTAATCAGCTTCTAAATAATCAAATGAAATTCCAAAAATGATCCTCGAATAGAACCCAAGCGTAGCTTCCAATTAATCTTTGATTTGAATTTGGCTTTCAAATGCTCCTCAATCCCGATTTGAGTATAAATGTAGCTTCAGATAATTTTCTGTCACAACTTGATACAGCTTCCAAATAATCCAAATAATTTGTATGTAAATATAACTTCAATTAATCTTCAATAGGACTGTTATGGACTGGGTAGTGTACGCGCAGCCTTATTTCTTTAGACTTTTTCTAACCTGCAGCCGCGCTGCAGTGCTTGGAATTTTACACGTGGTGGATCACGTTTTGAATCGAAAATAAATGATTTTACGGGTCGCGCGCGTATTTGGGAGAGAATTGGGGTCTTCCTCTATCCAACGGTACAGTTTAAACCGAAGTCAGATAAGTATTCGGGTTATATTGAGGTTTTCAAGTGTGAGCTGGATACTTTGTGAGAAGTTTATGTTAATTTTCTACAGATGCTCTCACAGTCAACTTGAAATTGGGGCAGTGATCAAGGAGAAGTAATCACAGTACGAGAACAGGTATGTATTGCTTGCGCACTTGTTCAATGTGGGACCAGTTACACTAGTCGCACTAGGTGTACTTTGCTGGGAGTTTTATCAAGTCGCTTCTTTCTCAAGAGATTGATTACAAAGTGTGCGTTACAGCACACCAGAATGCTGCTTCGTCTCCTCGGATAACCCAGCTTCTTTTATTCTTATAATTTCATCTCCATGCACTGTCTTAAGGGGCTACATACACCTTAAAATTGAAAAAAATCGATTTTTTTTTTCCATGTTTTTTATGTATTTGGATCTCCTCTTTCGAATGCCAAAACCCGTTTTCAAAAATTCGGCGTCCTTAAAAAGTTATGCGAGATTAACTCAAGTCATGTTTTGAGGCAAAAACCGCCAAAAATGATGATTTTCGATAACAACGCTGATTTAATTTTTTTTCTCTGCAGAAAAATATTTTATATCAATTTTATAATGCTTAATTATCAAAAAAAAACAATATTCAACTGTAAAAAAAAATTTCCTACCTATTGCCAATTATGATTCAAATTATCACAAAGCATGAGCCTATAGAACATTTATTTAATATAATTCGCAATAAATGACTCGAGTGCCAATGTTTTGTGTTTCCCGCGGCAAGGTCTTGACTATTTTCGGTCAAAGCGATATGTGCCGCCATTTTTAGTGTAAGAATGACAATACTTTATGTGAACAGACCTTCAAAATTCATGTGTGAAACTGAACCATGGGTGTGGAATAGCCCTTACTCTCAAGTTTGTTTTGATTATCAGCTACCGGCTATTCTAGGGTTAACCTCTTATTTTCTCAAAATAAAAATAGAAATATAAAAGAGAATAGTTCATGTTGCTAAGTCATTAGTAGTAAGTATCTGTTTGAATTCATAATTGTTTGAATAAATATTGAAGACAAAAATTTATTCATGATTTCATTTTTTTGTTTTGAAAGCTATGTCAGCACAGGAGAAAAAAAATAGAAGTTCCCCGGTGGCAAGTTGTAATGATGGTGCTAATGTTATTCTAGATGTGATGAGTGCATTAGGTATTGTTCCTGGTACGAGTGCTAGTCTCTATTCTCCCAAGAAGAATGAAACTAGGATTCGTGTAATGGATAGTTGAGTGGAGGCATCAACTCTCCAAGCTCGCACGCTGAGAAGAAGACTCAGGCATGGAGTTCTGATCATTCCTATCAAGCAGGGGCATACTAAGGAGCAATTTCAGTAGTGAAGTTATGTGATATTATAAGTGACTGTGATTTGTTCATGAAATTGAACTTTAAAATGTGTTTTTCTCAAAACTGTGATTTTGACATATGTGATGTACTTGCCGTAAGATCCAAAGAGCTGAGGTTGACGTATACAACTTTTGTAAAGTAGATTGTGTCTGTGACATCAATACTCATATCCGGAACCTCAGTCGCCAAGATCCAATCAAGTTTGACCCCATAAGCGTGTGACCAAACCAGTGAAATAGCTGTTTTCTTGATTTTTCATCATTGTATTCGATAAGCCTACAGACTTGGGTGGTCAAACTTGATTGGATCTTAGCGACTGAGGTTCCGGATATGAGTATTGATGTCAGAAACATAATCTATTTGGCAAAAGTGGTATACGTCGACCTCAGCTTGCTGGATCTTACGACAAGTGTGATATTAGAGTTAATACAGATATATAGCTATATAAAATATTCCAATGCACTTTTGGGATATATTTTCTGTGGAAAAGTTTCAAATTAGTGTACAGAATCTAGAAAAAAAATTTGTTTCAAAAAAAATTGAAAATAGTTATTTTTTTCTGTTGTACGAGAATCATTAATTTTAAGGTGTATGTAACCCCTTAAGCACGGATACGACCGTCAGTGAAGTAGGAAACGGAATCGCAGCAAATCACTGACACGAACGTTTATCATGTTGCAGGGTGTTGGGTGCGCAGTTAGTAGAGTCGGATGATATCATTCCAGGATTGCTTATAGAAAAAACGGGAAATGTAACAACCAGTAGTACAACATGGAAGCTTATACAGAGGATAAACGTGGAAGATTTCTTTCAACAGGGGGATGAATTGGCAGCCTCATGGCACGGATTAAGTTACCTGTGTGAACACACAAACGAAGTAAAGAAATGCGGATACGAGCAAGAGCTGAAGGCAATCTTTAATCAAATAAAGACGGTAAACAAAGACGCAGATAGGGTAATAGAGATGATAAGGGGACATGAATCGAGGGAACCGCAGAAACGGATATACATGGGTTTCTAAGATCGCTGATTATGAATCCGGCCTCAGATCTTTAAAATTCAAATTAGATTGAGCCTGTGAGATTGCCGTCCGAAAATTTGGAAAGATAATGGAATCTAATGAAACTTGGTATACATGGGGTCTAAGGTCACTGATTGCACATAAAGCTTCAGATTTAAATAAGCCTAAATCTTCAATATCGTCAACCGTAACGAGGAAACATCCTTTTAGAAGGTTACTCAAATAAAAAGCCATCTCATATTCGACTTAATAGAAAAAACCGTTTCAAGGGTGATTACATTTCGTCGCCTCCGAGCAAAAAGGGGCCAACTCAGCGTCCCGAACAAGAAGGGGCCAACTCGCTGGCCGGGCAAAAAGGGGCCAACTCGTAGTCCGTGTAAAAAGGGGCCAACTCGCCGTCCGTGCAAGAAGGGGCCAACTCACCGTCCGTGCAAAAAGGGGCCAACTCAGGCGAGTTTTGAATTTCACATAAAATTCAGTTCACGAATCTCTTGAGAAGTCTTATGCACGCTATGCGATAGCCGTAGTACGTCTCTTTCAATGA
This sequence comes from Aphelinus atriplicis, assembly GCA_020882685.1. Lineage (NCBI taxonomy): Eukaryota > Metazoa > Arthropoda > Insecta > Hymenoptera > Aphelinidae > Aphelinus > Aphelinus atriplicis. Next base: position 11,085 of record JAJGQD010000056.1, read on the forward strand.
TTAGGTGATTTTCACGTAATTTACATGTCATCAGAATGTAATATGTCAAGTTAACTATTTACGATAAACGGCTTTTGCTCGATGGTTTTTTTTAGAAATTGGTATACATATGTTTTTGACGTCGCTCATAGTGGATCCGGCCTGAAATTCTAAAAATTCAAATTAGAGCCTCTAAGATCACCTGATAAAAATTTGGAAAAAAAATTGAATTTTGTTGAAAATTGGTATACAAGGATTTTCGAGGTCGCTGATCACGAATCCGGCCTCAGATTTTGAAAATTAAGATTAGAGCCTCTAAGATCACCTGACAACAATTTGGAAAAAAATTGAATTTTGTCGTAAATTGGTATACATGGGTTGTCGAGGTCGCTGATTACAAATCCGGCCTCAGATTTTGGAAATTCGAATTAGATCAAGCCTCTAAGATCACTTGACAAAAATTTGGAAAAAAAATGAATTTTGTCGAGAATTGGTATACATGGGTTTTTGAGGTCGCTGATCACGAATCCAGCCTCAGATTTTGAGAATTAAGATTAGAGCCTCTAAGATCACCTGATAAAAATTTGGAAAAAAAATTGAATTTTTGTCGAAAATTGTTATACATGGGTTTTTCAGGTCACTGATTACGAATCCGGCCTCGGATTTCAAAAATTCAAATTAGATCAAGCCTCTAAGAACACCTGACGAAAATTTGAAAAATAAATTGAACTTTGATGAAATTTGGTATACATGGGTTTTTGAGGTCACTGATTACGAATCCGGCCTCAGATTTAAAATATTAGAATCATAGCCTCTAAGATTGGTGACCGAAAATTTGGAAAGATACTGGATTTGAATAAAACTTGGTATACATGGGTTTTCATGATCGCTGATTATGAATCAGGCCTCAGATTTTTAAACTTCGAATTAGATTGAACCTGCAAGATTGCCGACCGAAAATTTGGAAAGATAATGGAATCTAATGGAACTTGGTATACATGGGTTTTTTAGGTCGCCGATTACACATAAAGCTTCAGATTGAAATAAGCCTAAATCTTCAACTACGTCGACCGTAACAAGGAAACATCCTTTTAGAAGGTTACCCAAATAAAAAACCATCTCATATTTGACTTCATAGAAAAAAACTGTTTCAAGTGTGATTACATTCTTCTAGTTTTCGCTCGTTTAGAGTTAATACATGCATTCGTGTGTATATTCCCAATTATAATTTTATTCATATACGATGCAATGATCTCTCGCTCGCTGTCGCTCACTCGAGTCTTTCGAGTGGATTTTAATCAAAAAATCTACAAAACATTCTATGATCTTCAATATTCAATCCAGTTTTGAGAAGTTATACTTTTAAATTACTGTAAATAGATATAAATCGACATCATGATGCATATAAATTATAGCCCTCGATCTTCTCTTTCGATCCATCACACCACATGTTCTTCAAATCGTCATTTTCTGAGTTGTTTATCAGATAGAAAATTGGAAAAAATGGTTTTCGGCAACGCGGCAAGTTTTCTAAGACGTATATTACGCCCCCACGTCTGTTTTTCCGGAATTTACACCTCAGATTATGAAAATGCTCATTTTACTCTATAAATCTGCAAGATCAGATTTTGAATAGATAGCCCAATTATATTATTTTTTTAACGTTATCCTGGAATCAAACGTCGAATAATTGTCTTTATGGCCATTACGCCCCCACAGTATCAATTTTTCGAACACATTGACAGTTCAAATTGTAGTTCTTGACCTCCTCTTCCGAACCCATTATACCGAATTTTGTTCAAATCATCATTCTCCAAGTTGTTTATTACTTCAAAATCTTTCGTATGACGAAAATTCGGCTACACATGATTTTCCACATAATAGATCACGTCCACGCGTCTATTGATTTGGACTTTTTACCTTAGATTATGAAAATGCTTGGGCTCCTCTATCGTAATTTGTGTACGGATTAATTTTAATATAATGTAGATTTGTTCTACAAGTTCCTTTGAAAGAACGGAACAAATGAGAACTAGAAAATTGATATACAGTGTTTAGAGTGAAATACCGTGAAACTCTATTTGCGTAACAGCATAACCTGTGGTACAAGTATTGAAGATTATACTTGCCACAAACATTTTTGCTTATTCTGATCGATATGCTTATTACATTTCCAACATAAGTTTATTTTGAATGGAATCAACCGACTTTTGCTGACACCAGAGTAGAAGAAATGCCTCTTTATTCAGTAAACCATCCAAACGGATGCTTCTTCCTTACCATCGATGATGTTGAAGGTTTAGGCTTATTTCCATCCAAAGCTTGAGGTGTAATCAACGCCCAAAAGAACCCATGGATCAGCGTTGTTAACGTAAACTGCATTGTATAATATACACTGTATATTATACAAAATATACGTATATTATACACTACCGTCAAGGAGTGCCAACACTGCCAACCAGCCGTTTCCCGCTCTGGGCAATGACGAGGTCTAGCGGCGGGGGACGAGCGCGACGCCTATTGGCTCCGCCGCGGCGGCCGCGCCGCTGTCCCGCCGAGCGGTTTGGCAATTATGCCGCGCGTCCACAACACAACGAGCACGTGTCGAACACAATATTTTTATTGAAATTATGATTAGGTGGGTGGGTGAGAGTTATACAATGAGCACTCAGTACTCATTTTCAATACTTTCGGCACCGCACACAGCCGATAAATAAGTAATTCTCTTTCAGGGGTCACAACTCAAATATAACATCTGAGCTATATATTGTAAAAGTGCGCCGTGGCCTCGTGGCAAAGCTTTTGCTCCGCGATCCAAGGATCGGTGGTTAGCGCCCGAGCTTCCGAGTTTTTTTTTTCTTTTTTTTTAGTTGTATCTGATGGAATCATCTGATATTTTGCCTGTATCTGATGCCTTGAAAATTTATTTATTTTAAATCGTATCAATTTCTACCTGCAGAATAAATTACCTCATGTGCCCTGAGATCAAGTAACCTTAATTAAAGAAACTTTGAACATTATTTCTAAATATAAAAGATCTACATTTTGGTTAAAGAAGTTTATACTTCCCAAAATATCTATATACTTCCGGCACCGCACACAGCTGATAAATAAGTAAACCCCTTTCAGGGGTCACAACTTAAGTATAACATCTGAGCTATATATTGTAAGAGTGCGCCGTGGCCTCATGATAAAGCTTTTGCTCCGCGATCCAAGGATCGGTGGTTCGCGCCCGACCTTCCGAGTTTTTTTTTCTTTTTTTTTAGTTGTATCTGATAGAATTATCTGATATTTTGGGAAGTAAAAACTTCATTAACCAAAATGTAGAACTTTTATATTTAGAAATAATGTTGAAAGTTTCTGTAAGGTTACTTGATCTCAGGGCACATGGGGTAATTTATTCTGCAGGTAGAAATTGATACGATTTAAAATAAATAAATTTTCAAGGCATCAGATACAGGCAAAATATCAGATGATTCTATCAGATACAACTAAAAAAAAAAGAAAAAAAAACTCGGAAGGTCGGGCGCGAACCACCGATCCTTGGATCGCGGAGCAAAAGCTTTATCATGAGGCCACGGCGCACTCTTACAATATATAGCTCAGATGTTATACTTAAGTTGTGACCCCTGAAAGGGGTTTACTTATTTATCAGCTGTGCGCGGTGCCGGAAGTATATAGATATTTTGGGAAGTATAAACTTCTTTAACCAAAATGTAGATCTTTTATATTTAGAAATGATGTTCAAAGTTTCTTTAATTAAGGTTACTTGATCTCAGGGCACATGGGGTAATTTATTCTGCAGGTAGAAATTGATACGATTTAAAATAAATAAATTTTCAAGGCATCAGATACAGGCAAAATATCAGATGATTCTATCAGATACAACTAAAAAAAAAAGAAAAAAAAAACTCGGAAGGTCGGGCGCGAACCACCGATCCTTGGATCGCGGAGCAAAAGCTTTACCATGAGGCCACGGCGCACTCTTACAATATATAGCTCAGATGTTATACTTAAGTTGTGACCCCTGAAAGAGGTGTACTTATTTATCAGCTGTGTGCGGTGCCGGAAGTATTGAAAATGAGTACTGAGTGCTCATTGTATAACTCTCACCCACCCACCTAATCATAATTTCAATAAAAATATTGTGTTCGACACGTGCTCGTTTTGTTGTGGACGCGCGGCATAATTGCCAAACCGCTCGGCGGGACAGCGGCGCGGCCGCCGCGGCGGAGCCAATAGGCGTCGCGCTCGTCCCCCGCCGCTAGACCTCGTCATTGCCCAGAGCGGGAAACGGCTGGTTGGCAGTGTTGGCACTCCTTGACGGTAGTGTATAATATACGTATATTTCGTATAATATACAGTGTATATTATACAATGCAGTTTACGTTAGCAACGCTGCCATGGATACCAATTTCATCAAAATCCAGTATTTTTTCAAATTAGCGGCTCTAATTTGAAATCTTCATATCTGAGGCCGGATTCGTAATCAGCAACCTCAAAAACCCATGGATACTAATCTACACTACTATACTATACTGTAAAGTTAATCCTCCCGGAAATTTCATGGAAAGATTTTTCAATGAAGGAGTTGACTACCATAAAAACAAATAAAACGGATCAAAGGGAAATTGCCTGCGGTATCATGTTCCGCATTGAAATTTATAAAAAAACGATGCGTGGATGTCAAAAATGGTAAAATTCAAGTTGCGTTTTTTTTGGTATCCTCATTGGAAAAAACTGTGAAATAGTTGTATGGTGCAAATTTGAGTTTCACTGATTTATAAATCAATCGAAAATCTTTCCCATTCTATGGTGGAAATTTTGGAAAAAATGATGCGTGGGCGTGAAATATGGAAAAAACGGACTTTCATCAATTTGTACCGCATGAACCGTTGGAAAATGTATGAAACAGCGTCGTGATGAACATTCTGATTGGAGGTATCGATAGAGCTCATTTAGCGCTTCAATTATTCATCGTGAAAAAATCAAAAATATTGATGCGTAGGCATGAAGTATGTAATTGAAAATTGGTAGTTTACTTTGCGATTTTTATGCTTTCAGATAAATACGTGAGATTATGATCTGGTGCCATTTAGAGTATGTTTGATCGAAAGAATATCTAATGGGCTTGAATATTTACATTATATTAAAATTAATCCGTACACAATTTATGATTCCCATATTTTTCTCTCGGAAACAATGTTTTGTTAGAGTATTTTGAAATCGGGTCTGGCAGATCGATAGAGGAGGCCGAGCATTTTCATAATCTGAGGTCAAAAATTCAAAAAAATAGACGCGTGAGCGTGATCTAAGTTGTGGAAAATCATGTGTAGCCGAATTTTCGTCATACGAAAGATTTTGAAGTAATATACAACATGGAACATGATGATTTGAAGAATACTCGGTATTATGGGGCGAAAGAGGAGGTCAAGAGCTACAATTTGATTTGGCTATGTGTTGGAAGAATTGATATTGTGGGGGCGTATTGACCAAAAATAATTATTTGACGTTTGATTCCAGAAAACGTTGAAAAAATAGTATAAATGGGTTATCTATTCAAAATTTGATTTTGCAGATTTATAGAGGAAAATGAGCGCTTTCATAATCTGAGGTGGAAAATCCAAAAAAATAGACGTGGGCGCGTAATATACGTCATAGAAAACTTGCCGCGTTGCCGAAAACCATTTTTCTCCAATTTTCTATCGGATAAACAACTTAGAAAATGATGATTTGAAGAAAATGTGGTGTGATGGATCGAAAGAGAAGATCGAGGGCTATAATTTATATGCATTATGATGTCGATTGATATCTATTTTCAATAAATTAAAAGTATAACTTATTGAAACTGAGTTGAATATTGAAGATTATAGAATATTTTGTACATTTTTTCAATTAAAATCCACTCGAAAGACTCGGGCGAGCGACAGCGAGCGAGAGATTATTTCTAGTTTCCATAAAAATACAGTATATTTTTAATATTTCGGTCGCTAATCTTTGAGGCTCTAACTAGAAGTTTTCAAATCCGAGGCCGGATTCGTAATAAGCGACCTCAAAAACCCACTTGTACCACTTTTCGACAAAATTCAATTTTTTTTTTCCAAATTTTTATCTAGTGATCTTAGAGGCTCTAATTATTTTCAAAATTTGAGGCCGGATTCGTGATCAGCGACTTCAAAAACCTATGTATACCAATTTTCAAACAAAATTCAATTTTTTTCCAAATTGTTGTCAGGTGATCTTAGAGGCTCTAATCTTAATTTTCAAAATCTGAGGCCGGATTCGTGATCAGCGACCTCGAAAACCCATGTATACCAATTTTCGACAAAATTCAATTTTTTTCCAAATTGTTGTCAGGTGATCTTAGAGGCTCTAATCTTAATTTTCAAAATCTGAGGCCGGATTCGTGATCAGCGACCTCAAAAACCCATGTATACCAATTTTCGACAAAATTCAATTTTTTTTCCAAATTTTTATCAGGTGATCTTAGAGGCTCTAATCTTAATTTCCAAAATCTGAGGCCGTATTCGTGATCAACGACCTCGAAAACCCATGTATACTAATCTTCATTAGAATACAGTATCGTTTCGAATTTTCGGTCGCTAATCTTTGAGGCTCTAATTTGAATTCTTCATATCTGAGGCCGGATTCGTAATCAGCAACCTCAAAAAACCATGTAAGCCAATTTTCATAAAAATCCAGTGTATTTTCAAATTTTTAGCCTACAATCTTAGAAGCTCTGATTTGAATTTTTAAAGTGTGGGGTCGGATTTAACAATCGATTCGGAATAGATCTTTCTATACCGCTCGATTTGAAATAGATCTATCGTTAGCACTTTTCTGAAATCGTCTCTTTTTCCCCCCAGGCGACGATATGGGAAATACAATTACTTTTGAAAGGGATGCTTCCTTCTTCCAGTTAACTGTGTTGAGGGTTAGGGCTGATTTCAATCCGAGGCCGGATTCGTAATTAGCGACCTCAAAAACCCATATAAATCAATTTTCATGAAAATCCAGTATATTTTCAAATTTTTGGCCTGCTATCTTAGAGGCTCTAATTCAACATTTGAAAATCCAAGGCCGGATTCGTGATCAGCGAACTCAAAAACCCATATATACCAATTTTCAACAATTTCAATTTTTTTCCAAATTTTTGTCAGGTGATCTTAGAGGCTTGATCTAATTTGAATTTTTTAAATTTGAGACCGGATTCGTAAGCAGCGACCTCAAAAACCCATATAAATCAATTTTCATGAAAATCCAGTATATTTTTGAATTTTTGGCCTGCAATCCGTCCCGTGGCTAGTGCCACGATTATTCGAATCCTCATATATTGAATAGTCACTATTCAATATTAATATTATATACGAAGACCGAATACGGCAAGCATCCGGCCGAGCGACATCACGTTACGGAAAGTCAAGCGACAGGATCCAACGCGAATAGCACCGACGCGCGTGCAGGACCTGTCCGCCCCTTGTCGAACAGGGGATGAAGAAACCCCCACTCGCGACTTGACTGACTTACCCCTACGAACATATGAATATGACCACCGGGAGCGGCGGCGCTCACTCGCCACCGTGCCTCCGAAGTAGTAACGTCGCTTTAGCCACAGTGCTCCCGTACCAGTAACACCGCGACCGCCACTGTGCATTTCACCGCCATTTGAGCTACTCGGTTTCACGACACTCAACCTGACGTATTTATACTTATATTATTATTAAAATTAGGAATACACACTTTTTCGGCCATCGTACGAATCATTTCAATATACGCCTATACATTTAAACTATGTATCCATCCTGACATTATTTATTTCACGTTCACCTACCCTTCACGAGTAATCTGTGTTCAGCTCGGTTGCACAACCGAAATATCGAATCCACGAAATTAATCTACGGATCTCAATATTCAAGCCACGTAAGAGTAGAGTCAAACCCAAAATTGCAGGCGCTGCGCTAGACGTGCCAACGCCAAAGTCCAACGATCCGTAGACGGGAGAAACGGCGGGAGGAGTCTGATTCCAAATTTTTAGCTCTCGGCTCTCGAGCTTTTGCAACTCTCGGCACTCGAGCCGTCGCCCTAGCCCCTAGTTTGCCGACAAACACTCAGCGTGGCCCTCCTTGTCCCTAATACCCCCCTATATTAGTGTCAGAAGTGGGATTTCGTGTCGTGTAAGGGAATTTAAAATCGTGAACGGAATTAGAAATTTTTTTACAAAGTACGCGGAAAGTTTACGCGATCATCCGCGCTGAGACTGAGTGTCGTGAATCAAGAAAGAAGAAACCGAGAACCTGTAGAAGAACGACTCCTAGTCAAGGAGCAAGCAGAGCAGGAGGAAGGAAGGACAGGAAGAGGCCCAATGCAGTCTTTCGATCCGAGTATGAACTTCTACACGTTGATCCTGCTAGTCGCCTACTGGTAAGTACGGGGCACGTTAAATATTCTTTGCGACTGGAATTTAAGAATATCATTAAATATTGAAACAAATCTCTTAGAGTTTGCAAATAAACCAAAATATCTATTTCTGAACAAGTTTAAGAAAATTATTCAAGATTATTGGAAAAAAAACCGCTGCCAAGTGCCTCAGCAGTATGCTTTCTCAAAGTATTGCAATTGAACCTCAATTTGCATTAATCACCACTCTTTGAGAAAGCAAAATGAACCTCTAACTTATTTCCTCCACTCCATAGTAACGGTTGCTATGGTAAATATCCGAGCTTCGGTGTTCTTACTTCTTAGTCGTCAACAGTTCCGAAAATGGACCTCTAACTGACTTTTCCCACTCCATAGTAACGGTTGCTAAGGACGTAAACAATGGTTGCTATGGTAAATGTCGGAGCTTCGATGTTCTTACTTCTTAGTCATCAACAGTTCCGAAAATGGACCTCCAACAGACTTTTCCCACTCCATAGTAACGGTTGCTAAGGACGTAAACAATGGTTGCTATGGTAAATGTCGGAGCTTCGATGTTCTTACTTCTTAGTCATCAACAGTTCCGAAAATGGACCTCCAACAGACTTTTCCCACTCCATAGTAACGGTTGCTAAGGACGTAAACAATGGTTGCTATGGTAAATGTCGGAGCTTCGACGTTATTACTTCTTAGTCATCAACAGTTCCGAAAATGGACCTCCAACTGACTTTTCCCACTCCATAGTAACGGTTGCTAAGGACGTAAACAATGGTTGCTATGGTAAATGTCGGAGCTTCGATGTTCTTACTTCTTAGTCATCAACAGTTCCAAAAATGAACCTCCAACTGACTTTTCCCATTCCCTAGTTACGGTTGCAAGGGATATAAACAACGGTTGCTAAAGACATCAACAATGGTTTCTACGGGAAATCTCTCTTTGATTCTTATAGAATCCCATAAATATACGAACCCAAATGATCATTTATCATGAATTATATGGGAACTTATCAAAAACACGCTAGCAACGGTTGCCATGGAAATAAACAACGGATGCTGCTAAACACGTTTACATCTTTCGGAGACCGACCTGTGTGCAAAATTTCAGGACGATCGGACTATTCCTTCCAAAGTCATCGTACGACAAAAAAAAAGTCAGTCTGAAGCTGAATTTTGTATCTCCATAGCAACGGTTGCTAAGAGAATAAACAATGATTGTTCCAAAATGAATGTCTTATCGATTCTCATCGATCGTCGAAAAAATTGGAGACCCATCGTGCATTGATGATGATTTTTGAAGCTTTTATCAAAAACACGTTAGCAACGGTTGCTAAAGAAATAAACAACGGAATTGGCTGAAAATTGAACTCGACCGAGATTTTGCGGCGACTAACCTGTGTGCAAAATTTCAGGACGATCGGACAATTCCTTCGAGAGTTATCGTACGACAAAAAAAAGTGCACGTACGTACGTACGTACGTACGTATACGTACGTACATACGTACGTACGTACGTACATACATACAGACATTTTCGGATTTCCATGTTTTTCGACCCGTAGATTACGAAAATCGAGGTCCCGAAGTCCGATTCGGTGGGTCGATTTTTACCCCGTTACAAAGCTTTCTCTTTGAGAAAGCAATAGTGAAATCCGTTAAGAAAAGTAAATCTAAAAATAAGAGAATGACTTCCCAAGAACAAGAAAAATTTGAATTTCCACGTGATATTGAAGGATTATTAGATGAAGGGATACAGGAAAACGAAAAACAATCAAATTACCCCGATAATTCCCCAGAAAATATATCGCCCAACAAAATGACACATTTTAATCAAATAAAGCAGGAAGAAAACACGACAAATGACCCGGATCCACATAAGAATATCAGCCCCACCCGTTATAAAATAGATTCCCAAGAATTACTTCAGATGAAAGAATACGAAGCCGAAATGGAAAAATATTTCAAGAGTAAACGCGACAAAATAGACGGTGTGAGTTTTGAAGAGTTAGAAGGAAGTCTAGCAATATAATATTATGGTCAGGGATCGCGAATCATTTTTAGCATCTCAGAGAAGTAAATCTAATCCAATAAACGATTTTCCCGCGAGAATAAAACAGGAAAATGTAACATTCAACTACGAACCTAGAAACACGGATATGAATAATAAAACCACGACCTATCAGACCGGTGATAATAATCCAAGAAAGGGACTAATTATAAGGCAAGGAAATCACAGCAGAATCTCGACACAAACAAGACTAATTTCTAAAATACCGGCTACTAGCACGCCAAACAACACTCTTTTCCAGAACGATCCAAATTACGCGAATAATCACAGAAATAGACAAGATAGACCGAATTTACTCCCACTGCAACAACACCCCAATAACGTAAACTACGATAAACAACAACTAGCGATCCAAAAACCTAAAACGGCAATGGAATATGAAAATGAAATTGATCGATTAAGGGGGGGGTAGGGTTTTGAAGGCAGAAAAAAACAGGTTCTTACAGATTTTTTTTTGGGCGTACGGGGAAAGTACATTCATTTCTGATTATTGTACATTAAAGAGTAGTAATTGAACTATATTCTGTGAAATATTGGTTGAAAAATATTGAAAATTGACCGAATGGCAGCAATTCTTCGCAGGCGCCTCAGAAAAAATACATTTTGCGGTGCACATCATACCTCAGCACTGGATCATCTGAAATGAAATAACCAAAGTTTTTCCCTTAATTTTTGTGTCCCTCTAGGTATCCCTGTCGAGTTTTTCCATTTTTTTTAAATTTTTGAACTTTTTACAAGACTTGAAAGTGAAAATACCAATTTTTGGCCTAAATTCATGACTATTGTTGTTAATAATAAAAAAAATAAAATCAAAAACGAAAAAATCTCAACAGGGTTACCTCATAAATTATGTAAGGAAATACTGTAAAAAATTTGAGAACGATCGGTTGAATAGATTTTGAGATACAGAGTGCACCGACTCATTTCTGAGGCGCCTGCGAAGAATTGCTGCCATTCGGTCAATTTTCAATATTTTTCAACCAATATTTCACAGAATATAGTTCAATTACTACTCTTTCGTGTACAATAATCAGAAATAAATGTACTTTCACCGTACGCCCAAAAAAAAATCTGTAAGAACCTGTTTTTTTTTCTGCCTTCAAAACCCTACCCCCCCCTTAAGAAGAGAATCAGATGCATTCAAGAACGGAATAAAATTACCAGAGGATAGAGTTGGATTCTTAAATGACAACGCGACACATAATGCGATAGAATTTCAAGACACATACGACGAAGAGGACGAACCGCTCATACATAATCAACCTTACGAACCCCACGGATATAATAGAGAAATTTACGATAAACGGACCCGAAGTAGAGCCGGATACGGTCAGAATGGAATCGATAATGGTCAAGATTTGAACGGAATAGGTCGTGAAAATAATATGCAAATCAATCTATACGATCCTCAACAAGCGAGAACAACTGCTAATTCAATACCGAGAATGAGATTGACATTAAACCAAGCGTTATACGCGATACCAGAGTACATGGGTAGCCCCGATATGCTACCGATTTTTGTTGAATCACTACGGAAAATAATTCGCGAATATGGGCACGATTCAGAAAAATGGATTTTGCAAACGCTAGTACATAAACTTAAAGGGCTAGTCGGAGATGGCTATATACCAAGATTAACTCAATATATATCAGTAGAAGCATTGATAAATGATTTACAAACACAATATAGCGGCATGGGTGGAGCAGACGTAACTCTGGCAGAATTAAAAATCGTCAAACAGAAGAAAAACGAAAAAGCTGCTGATTACTGATTACAAGGAATACTGATTTGCTAAAGCTTCAGTTGAGCCCAAAGAACGTCGGCAGCAAAGGGTGATACTCGTATCTGGATCTCTTCTGTGGAGACGATACGCCCATTGGACTAATGGTGCAAGAGTCACCAACTAGCTTCCTCTTCTCGGCTCGTACTGCAGCGGCTTTCTTAGCGAACGATGTCATGGTGACTGATGTCTACGGATGCATCGGCCAGTGTTTAAACAGGGCGTTTGTTGGATGAGCAGAGGGAGAAGCGCCAATCACAGGGCTTAAGATGATTGTGCAAAAAAAAAGCACCATTGTGCATGGGAAAGGAAATGCATCAGCATTTTTTGGTCTGGCTTCATCTTTCCTGGTATGGCGAATAGATAAGAAAAATCTTCGGCTGCAGAGGTTAAGAAAAAATGCTGAAATCTGATGTGTCTAGACATAGTTCTCTTATTACAGCACGTGCTAAGGTATCAGATATCCACACTTTAGCAAGTTACAATTGAGAAGGATGCTTCTGCGATTTCAACGTGACACGTCGTTCGCGTTCGCTGATCTTGCCTGAATTCTAGAACCGTATCGTCTAGCTATTTCGTCATTACTGCGCACATTGCGTGAGAAATTTTCGAGAAATCTCTTGATACCCATTCCCGTAGACATTAGTAGATATGTAGTCACTTTGGGGAAGAGAGCAATGACCTCCTCGTGAGGTCAAGGCTCTTCCCCAAAGTGCATTTTATATATTGATATACACACATACATACACACACACGCACATATACAATTATAATAAGCAATTTTTACCAAAATTTCACGAAAATTGTGTTTATTAATATTCTATAATCATTTATCAATTGGAATTATTTTAATTACAATTGGAATTTATTTCAATATAACCAGTATATTTTAATATTATCAATATAATCGCCGGATCAATCTTGTAGATGGCTGTTATTTCCTGAAATCGGAAAATCAAACCATGTACTTTAAGTTTTATTCGAATATTAAATATCTTATCGAGCTATATTACTTACAGCAGACATGTGTGCATTCGGGACATGTAGCACACCGGCATGTCGGGCACACAACTCCTCTTGACCGGCGCAGACCGTAGATTCGCCGGCTGCATACGCTGCAGTAATCAACCTTATTTTTCTTCGGGAATGCTCTATTTTTTCTATCCTTATTGAATACACGTGCAAGCTGCAGTTTTCGTTTTTTGATCGCCTGCATAGCGGACGCTGTGTCTTTTTGTGCCTGTCGCCGGATTATGCACCTCATATCGGTGAAAACAGCATGCCAATAGTTTTCACGTAATTTACACGAATTTTGAAGCTGCATCAGCTGTTCGTCGGAATTATACAATTCTTCAAGAGTACCGATATCTCCTCGGTCTATTTCGGTGATCTCATCTGCATTCTCCACAGCCATGTTGTTTACAGCATTTCTTTGATGTACAGGAGGCACAAAATCCGGATCATTGTCACTGTCATCGGGATATTCTAATTTGCAGGCTCGACACTCACAACATGTCGAGCAACGATCGCTATCATTGGAACGATCATTTTCTACCGCATGGCTAGCGATATCATTTTCCGTCATAGCATGCACGTGTATTTGTGGTGAGCCGGGGCGTTGAATATTGAGTTCCTCGTTAATAACGGTTTCTGCATCCATAAATTCATCCAACGTCATGGATGCAGGTAAAAAACAGAGGCATTCGGTACCCAACTGTACCATATTTTTACACCGGATGCACTTAGCAGCCGGTGGGTCTGGGATATTACCGATGATATCGATTTCTGATTTTATATTCACTGTATCACATGCTTGAAAATCACCCCCGAACACGCAGTCTTCAGGGCACGTGTAGCCGTTTATTTCACTGACTGATTTTACGCGTAACTTCATTTTTTATATCTGGCGAAGCTTTTTAAAATTGATTGGTTGTCACGGTATGATAATCAAATCAAGACTGACCGCTCGTGTCAGCCAGCCCTGCATCGTCCTGGCTTCCCCCGCCAGAACTGTATTTCGTTCTCACGGGCGAAAATGCAGAATTTGCCGAACTTTTCGGCAGCCGGATGCATAGTCAAAGTTTAGCTCAGCACATTGCGATGGCAAATTCGTGAGCGTCGTGTGACCAATCGATCGCGAAAAGGCCTTATTTCTAGATATCTCTCGTTACTCGAGAGAAACTGAATACCCTCGCATTCGAATTTCGATTGACGTCAATCGCTACATTTTTTCAATCCCTGCAGATACTTGAAACTCTAATTCATCGGAATCGGTAGAGCAGTCGTTTTGGCTCTCACCCCAACCGATTCCGCCGATACGAAAATTTTGAGGCACGTGTACTTCCACACAGCCTTAATAATACGTGTGAGATATACTTAGTATAAACGTATGCATCTGCAAGTCACATACGTATTGACTAAAAGCATGTACTTGATCCAATATATGCATCATATATTGAAGCATGTATCCGCTAATGCCGATATCAATAATTGGTTATACCGAAATTTGCATAAATTCGGCGTAAACGCGCTCTTTGCGCCGAAAAAGTATCAGGCGATCATGAGCGCGCGCGAGTAGGAGGCCGTAGCGTATAATTAACGCCCACCACCAGCCATTAGGCGGAGTAATTAATCTCGCGAGGCCCTCCCACCGCGGCGCGCCGCCTCTCTCTCCCACCGCGGCGCGCCGCCTCTCTCATTCGCTAGAGTGTTGTTTTATTACGCCGAGTGGCAACCAGCGTACAAAGAGCTCAACATTGAAATAGAATTTCACGAAGGACTACCAAAGAGTTCCGACTATGCCGACGATGCGCGCCCAAAGCTCATGATAATTGACGATCTCATGCGTGAAGCCGGTGGTAGCACAATTGCCAATCTCTTTACAAAGGGCAGCCATCATCGTAACATCAGTGTGATATTTATCACCCAAAATCTGTTCCATCACGGGCAACGTGAAATTTCGCTCAATTCCAATTACATTGTGGTTTTCAAGAATCCGCGAGACTCGTCGCAGATTCGTTTCCTCGCACGGCAAATATGCCCTGACAACCCGCTATTCCTGCAAGAAGCCTATCAGGATGCCACTAGAGGACCGCACTCGTATCTTCTATTGGATTTACGTCAGGATACACCAGACAATTGCCGTTTCCGTACATCTATATTTCCGTTTGATGAAAACCAGTACGTTTACGTACCCAAAAAGACAAGATCGATAAAAGACGGCGGTGGAGGCAACGACGTGCCAGTCGTGCGGATGTAATGGCTCCGAAGAGATCAAGGTCCATCGGACAAAAAAATCTCGACATCTTGCGAGGTCTTTTACGTCTGGAGCCATTGCAGCGGGAGGCGCTATTGCGCAAAGCCAGCGATAAACTCGTGATTCTCGTGTGCGAATGTGCTCTCAATATCTTACGTGGAAACGTGCCATTGAGCAAGAATCACAAATCAAAGTTGCGACCACACGCACCAGTGTTGAGACAATTGATTTCACAGCGGAAAACTATCAAAAGTAGGAGACAATTGTTGGTGAAAAACGTGCATCTCCTCACCTGCCTGTTGACTCCTGTGGTCAAAACATGGAGCATGCACGTAAAATGATTCTTGTACCAGAGGAGAGTATCGATGCCATTCGAGGGAAAATATCCTGTCAGAAGTCACTGGAGAATGAGACATTTGTAAAACCAAATATACCATGTGTAATTGGGAATACCGTGCAGACTCCCGGCACGGCACTGACCAGACTCGACCAAGAGATGGCAAGGATTCTCAACTCGACAACACATGGCAATATTCATGAAAAGCACGCTCAGTATCAGCAGGTTTTGCAGCGATTCCTACACCATGCAAAAATAGGTGGTGATGATGATGATGATAGGGGCGAGTTAAGAGAGCGAAAAGTATTGGGTAAAATGATCAGAGAACAAGAAGAAGAAGAAGAAGAAGAAGATGGTGTATCTGGGGATCCCGATGACGAGTACATTATTGATACAGTACCGATTAAATTCAAAGCCAAAGCTCGAAATCTTGTCAATTTTCTCCGTCGAACCAATGCTGTCGAGTGGGATTCAGCCGGAGCTGTACTCATAGATGGCGTTGCCATTAAAGGGGCAAACATAGTCGATCTTGTGAATGATGCCATGAGGTTGCGTAAAAAGAAGGAACGCTCGATAGGGTACGAACAGTTTGCTCGTGCACTTGGACAAGCATCGGTCCCTTGTGAGTTTATTGATAACGAGGCTCTCTGGAAAGCTATTACTTCTCAAACGGATGATGTTAAGAAACCTGAAAAGGAAGGAGAAGAAGAAGAAGAGATCGGGACTGTGGAGAGAAAACCACCGCTCAGAGCCTTGAGAAAAAGAGAATTACAGGGCGACTCGGATGAAATACCCTCGAAAATCCCAAAGACAAGCCCCCCTGCAAAATCAGCACCAATAACCGAAACACCCAAAGCACCGAGCAAACAATGTCCTGTCTAGAAACCGATTTGGGACAGACTACCGGAGATCGATTAGACACCCCAATGCTCGCACATGAGATGGAGGAGGAGGAGGAGGAGGAGGGAGAACCGATATCGGGGGCAGTAATGAACTGTGGGATCATTGACTTGATCATTGATTATTTACCATTCGAGTTACACGCACCGGGCTATTGCTTCTGTGGACCAGGAACACGACTCGACGAACGATTGGCCCGTGGTGAACGAGGAATCAACCCGTTGGATGACTTTTGTCGCGAACACGATATAGCTTATCGTAGTCGTAGGCGACGGGGGGAAGCCGATCGTATTTTGGCCAAGCGAGCCTTTTCCCGATTTTTATCAGAAACTGCAGACTCGAACGAAAAAACATTTGCACTCATCACCACGTGCTGTATGATCAGTAAAATTTACTTTGACAAAATCTACAAAGGAATCAAGAAGATTAAGAAGAAATTCAAAAAACTGAAGCGTCGCAATGGATCACGTACTTAAACGGTGGTATTATTCACCAGCCAAACCCGGCGCCTACGCTGGCATGGATAAACTTTTACATGCGACTCGGAACAAGTTCAAACGGAGGGATATTACCCACTGGCTCGAGGCTCAAGATGCACATACGCTGCATAAATTTGTAAGACATCGTTTTCCTCGTCGACACTACACCGTTTCCATGCCTTACGAGGTATGGGAGGGTGACTTGGTCGACATGAGATCTCTCAAGACACACAATGACCAGTACACCTATTTACTAGTCGTCATAGATGCATTGTCAAAATATGTATGGGTCGAGCCTCTGTTGGATAAGTCGTCGAAAGCTGTAGCTGAGGCATTTCAACGCATCCTGGCTGGGTGCAAGGGTCAGGCGCCTTTATTCTTTCAAACAGATAAGGGAAAAGAGTTTACAGGCGGGGCTATGCAGGAACTTTTAAAGTCTGAAAACATAACACACCGAATAGCCAGAGATCCCGACATCAAGGCAGCCATTGCCGAGCGCTTCAATCGAACGTTAAAAGGCAGGTTGTGGCGATTTTTTACACACACAAATACACGTCGGTATATAGATGTCTTGCAGGATATTGTTAAATCATATAATCATACGTGGCACTCGGGTATTCGAATGATTCCTGCTAAAGTGAATATGTTTAATGCCGCTAGAGCGCGTCACAATCTCATATCAAGATATTCCGCCGTCGATACAGTCATACACAAGCCTAAATACAACGTTGGCGATGTGGTACGCGTCACTCGAAACAAGGCTGCGTTCCGGAAAGCATACGAAGGTGACTGGACATTGGAGCTCTTTCGTATAATACGTGTATCCACTACTCGACAGCCACCTGTTTACACTTTGGAGGATCTGGCTGGGGATGAAATTGACGGTGTCTTTTACGAGCAAGAATTGAGCCGTGTGCAAAAGGATTTAGATTCGGTCAATTTTGAGATTGATGAAATTTTGGAAATTTTGGAGACAAAGGGTGTTGGTCGTAATAAAAAACATCTGGTCAGCTGGCGTGGATACCCGGAGAAATTTAATTCCTGGATACCAGCGGGCGAACTCGAGAATCTACAATGAGAGACAGTTTCTACATGGTGTTGTCCAGCAACGGAAGCAGAAGTATTTTCACGGAAAATACACCCACGTGTTTTACGACTCTTTTACCGCAAAACTTCATTTTACAAGGTGATTGGTGTGTGGCTCTAACGGAAATCCAAATACCTCTCACTTTTCAGCACATATTGCGATCGAGAGGAGACGGTATCGTTCGTCTCGCCGTTTCAAAAACTGAATTTGTCGAGCATGTGCCGGAAGGCGTTTACGACAACGTCGAATCTCTCCTGCAAGAAATCAATTCTCTGTCTAGTATAAAGGATCATCTGGAATTCCGACTTATCAGTGGCGGTTTTGTAGAAATGTCACGTATCTGCAATGAAATATCGTGTGAATTTTATCCTCACGATGTGATTTTATCAAAGAAGCTTGCAAAAATCATTGGTTTTGAAAATCATGATTTGAGGTCTATCGATAGTCATTTACCGACCATCGGTAATAGACCGGCTAGTCTCTCTATCGGTTTACCCGAAACGTTTTCTGTTTACAGTGACATTTGCGAACCTTATGTAACTGGGGATACTCAGACCCGTCTTTTACGAGTCGTACCCCTTGCACTCGACAGCTACAAATATGGCGGCGTAGAAATTAAGAACTTTGCGGTACCTATGTATATACCACTCTTATCGACATCATTTCGGTCGATAGAAATCGGTATAAGAGATGCTCTTGGAGGTTCCATACCATTTGATTATGGTACGCTGACGGTGACACTTCACTTTAAGAGAATCGACTAACCGAAATGAGAGATCAGTCTCCCAAGAGTTTCAGCGATATGGAAAAGTATACCTGGCCCGGACGGGTCCGTCAACGAGGATCGGGATTGGGTTGTGTTTTAAGAGGTGTTTATCGCATGGCTGTGCCACACATCAAGAAAAGTGGCAAACACATTGCCAAAGCTATTGGACAAGAGGTCGTTAGAGCGGGTGTCAATGTTGCAAGTGATGTTGCCGCGAGAGGAGTACCAATCAGAGAGTCTTTCAAGAGCCGCGCCAAAGAATCCGGGAGAAATCTCAAGAGAAAACTTGATGAAAGGGTGGATGGATTTTTGTCTGGTTCGGGATATAACCACAATCAGCGCATGCTAGCGCCTCAGTCTTCTGCCTACACTGGAGACGCAAACATCTCGGGGGCCAAACAAAGAAAGAAGAAAAAGGCAATCATCAAGAGTAAAAAATCTTATCAGGGCAAAGGAAAAAGAAACAAGGTCCGTACGACAAGAGATATTTTTGGAGAGTAAGAACAATGGCGTTTCTGCATACCAGTTCTTGCGAGTGTGGCAAATCAGAAATGGATTTATTTGCCATACCACCAACTCAAACGGCCATCGAAAGTTCGTATTACGTGGCCTACAAACCAATCTCATCATTGGATGATGGTTCCGTCATTGAGTTTGCTGTTCCTGGTACATCCGAATACATTGACATGGCACACACATTATTGGGTCTTGAAGTAGTAATAGAACCAGCATCGCCGCCTGCTGATAAGAAGGAGTATGATGCATTAACCGGCCGAGATAAAGTAGGCCCCGTCAATAATTTAATGCACTCGCTATTCAGTCAAGTGGATGTGTTACTCAATCAGAAACCCGTGACACCACCAAATAACGCATACCCTTACAAAGCATATCTTCAAACTCTGTTAAATTATGGACCTGCTGCTAAAGAGTCCCACCTCACATGTGTCGGGTATTCCAAAGACACGGCTGGAGAAATGGATGATACAAAAGATGCAAATTTGGGGTTGGTAGCGAGGCGAAAATATGCAGGTATCGATCAAACTGTCGATCTTATCGGACCCATACACACAGAGATAACATCGATGGATAGATTCATGATCAATGGTGTGGAGTTTCGTATGCGACTTATTCGATCCCGCGATACTTTTTGTCTAATGGACACTACAGGCATCTTTACGGCAAGAATAAAGAATGCTACATTACACGTGATGAAGGTACGAGTCGGTAGTGCCTATGCATTGGAAAACGAGAAAAGATTGGCGAGTGAAACTTTGAAGTATCCTATACGCCGAGTTGCCGTGACGACAAACACTATCAATGAGGGTGTGAACGGCGTGACGCTCGATAATGTTATTTTGGGCCAGTTACCAAAGAGAATCGTTGTCGGTTTTGTCGAGAATAGAGCATACAACGGTGATAGGAAATTGAATCCATTTAATTTCCAGAATTTCAATATAAATTTCTTATGCTTGTACATTGACGGTGTCCAGGTCCCCTCCAAGCCGCTTCAGCCAGATTTTAAGGGAAAGAAAAACTATATCGAGGCATACCACACCCTGTTTTCGGGTACGGGTATACATTATCTCGACGAGGGTAATACAATCTCACGTGGAGATTATCCCAATGGGTACTGCCTTTTTGCTTTTGATTTGACACCGGATTTATCGGCAAATCAGGATTCTCATTGGAATCTAATAAAGCACGGTAGTGTGAGAATTGATGTGCGCTTTGGTGACACATTGAGAAAGACTATAAACTGTATAGTTTATGCAGAGTACGACAACATTTTGGAAATCGATTCTGCTCGTCAGATATCGATGGACTATAGCGGTTAATAATCACTGCATATAGCATGAGATATTACGCCCCCCACCCCCCACAGCCGTCATTATTCCAACGGCATCGCACAAACATCGCACCAGTGTGTGTTCAGACTTTGGACTGGTCAGTCATGGATGTCATAATTGATTTCCAGTGTTTCAAGGATAACCACGATAACATTATTCCAAAAGAGGTGGCTATATGTGCTGTTGATCAAGACTTTATAGGCCACTGGATCACATTACCATTCTGTCGACCAAATGAGCTTGGCCCTGCTATAAGACAGCAAAATGACTGGCTAACTCGTAATCATCATGGGATCGAATGGTGTGATGGTGATATATCTGTGAAGAAGGTTTATCGGAATTTGGAAGAGGTGTGCCGCAGTGTAAATAGAATTTACGTTCGTGGTCAGATCAAAGCTGAATTATTGGGTAGAATAACGACTAGATCGATTATTAATTTGGAGACCGATACTGATTGCCCACCATTCGCCAAATTGCCATGGTCCGATTCGCACTGCATTCGGCATGCTCTTAAACCAGGACATTTGCGATACAGCTGTGCTTTGAACAATGTCAAACGCGTTCAACTGTGGCTGAATACACGTAAGAAATCGACGTCTGATCAAGATCTCAATATTGAAATACCCGCAAATCTTTGCGATGAACAGCTTGGAAATTCGGGATATTCTGTATCGAATTCCTGGTCATACTACGGGGGTCTATGCAGCCGATCGGATTCCCCTGGTGTGGACGAGACCGACAGCATTTGTCTTCAACACACAGAGGCATAATCAATCGGGTGAGCATTGGGTAGCTATCCACGTGTCAAAAACTGGCGACGCATGGTATTTTGATAGTTTTGGATTGCCGCCTGTTATTCCCGAGCATCTTAGTCGCATTCGTCTAAATTGTCGAACTGTCAGATGGAATTTGAGACGCCTGCAAGGTCAATCTTCGAGTGTATGCGGCCAGTATTGTATCATGTTTCTACACTATATGACATTCGGACTAGGGGTCAAGAAATTTCTCCAGAATTTTTCATGCGATCTACACAAAAACGATCAAATTGCTGCAAACTACGTCAAACGGTTCAGGTTTCTGCGTACGTAGACTACTGACTCTATATGTCAGCAGAAATGTGAGAATCCTCTGGAATCTGGCTGTCGTATGACAATGGAATGTTTCATAGTTTTGACTTCCAGCCTGCTATATAACGACCGGCAACTTTGGCAGGAGCACTCAGTTGTTTCAACTGCTCCTACAAGTACATATCGTTCCGAAGTCTCGTCGAAGATGTCGTCCAAGTACGTTTGTCATCCTCTGCAGGCGTCATTCTACGGCCTCAACAAGTCATTCACCAAGTTTGTTCTCGTCGGCTTGGAGAACGCTTATCCTGGAGACGAGGTGTACAAGCCTGTGATACGCATCATAGGCGAGAAGGCTGGTGGATACATTTCTTTATCAGAGGATGGCTGGAGGAGATTGACCGAACTGTTTGGGGAGATGGACACCTTCTTTGAAGGAGGTGCTGAAATGGAAGGCGACGTCGTTCGAGGTATCGGCTTTTGCATACGCTACGTATTCTGCCATTCGTCAAAGGGCATTGAGCTGATTGATGGTTCTGGTGATGTCCCTACCAATAAGGATGAGAATGGTGAACCGTTGAAGAAGAGGGTCAAAGGATCATATAGACGATCACTTATTTTTCAACGGCAAACGATCGAACAATTGAAAGTGCTGGCTAAATGTATTGATGGTAAAATTGTACACTTGAATATATTGGCGAATGGTATTAAGATCTTGTATAAAAAAATCGCAGATTATGTGATTGAGAAAATTGAAATGAATCGTGATGCTCAAACTATGAGCGTGTCGTGTCATGAATTATCGCAACACACAAAAGACATTGGTGAAATTATTAATTCCGAAAAATATAGAGAAATTCAAACGGAGTTGCATTCATCTCTCACATATAGCGATGTCAAAGGGGCAATGTTGGAAATAGTTACTCTTCATTTACCAAATTTGCGGAATGTAATTGATAATATATTAATGTCGCCAAGAGTTAAAGATGCTGTATATACCAATGTATCTTAGTTTTAAGTTTGGGATTAATAAATATTATATCAAATGTAAAAACATCTTTTCAATCCAAACCCACCAACATGCATGCATTTTTTATTCTCATCAAATAAATAATTTTTAAAAGTCTCAAAAATAATTTCAAATTTACGATAAATATATATTTTTCTTGAAAAATAATTATTAGAGTCTGAAAAAATGAGAGGGGGACCTCGACGAAATTATTATTAAATATAATAAAGATTTTCATAAACTCAGCAAGGTCATTGACCTAATTTGTAAACAAGGCCAACCAGGTCATCCCCTTTCTAAGATCAACTGGAGGGGGTAACCCCTTCCTTAGAGGTCATTGATCTCTCCGAGAGGTCATTGACCTCTTCCCCAAAGTGACTACATATCTACTGACATATAATGTAGGAACATAAGGCAATATTGACCGCACACATTTGAAAAATCACTTTGGAGCGATTCCTTATTCCAGGTGAAAGCGTGACAGTTTCTAGCGATGCGATCGCGATATTCGGGGATCATAGGTGGCCGTCAAAACTGTCATAATACCAGCCGCGACCTTCTTTTGACACGTAGATAGCCACCCAATGCGATCCACTTTTATTGTTTCTCTCGGTATTGAACACAAACGCCGCTGGTTTCGACCATATGCGGGGTATCTGATCTGCTGCAAAGACCCCCACTGTATGTCCACGAATGCGCGACAGAGCACTCATAATCTCCAGGTTGTTCATCGCAAAGATCTGTAACGAAATTTATATCTTGCTCCGGGGTAAACTTTTCGCCTGTTCTTAACAGTAATTTGAGACGGATAACGTTATTCAAGGCACACGTAAATTTCAAATAATTGGATTCGAAACTGTGCTGGAGACAATACGCATCTGTCCAGGGCAGATTCCGTAAAGCTGGAGAATCCTGCTCCTGTTCTAGATTAATAATACACCGTGTCGTAATTTTCTCCAAGAGGGCAGCTTTCACCTCACCTCGAACGTAAATTTTATCCGCAGTATTACACACGCTCTCTAAATTTTTATAAATTTTCTTCAATGTTACGTCACCTTTGCGCCATTCGAATCCATGATGGTATCGAGTCAACCAATCGTTCTGCTTCTTCACTTCTTTACAGAGTGAATTAGAAGAACAAGGCGGTAAAACTGCCCAGTGGGCACTGAAATTCTGATTCAACGCACACACAGCCACCTCTTTCGGAATAGCCTGGTTTTTATTATTTCTGAAACATTGGATATCAATTATTAGCTCCATCTCAACTGTGTGTGCGTTCCAAAGGTCAGGCGGTTACTGAGGATAATGTCGAATCAGTCCAAGCATTGATTAAGAAATTCACGCCATCTATGATCATTTCTAGCTGCTATAGTTGATTATGACTTGTCGAGCAGAATCGATCTCTAGCATATTATCGTATTCGGCATAAATGATACAATTAACAGCCTCTGATAAGGTGTCATCAAAGCGTACTTCAATCCTTACGCTACCATGCCTAATAAAATTCCAATGCGAATCCTGATTAGCCGATAAATCGGGTGTGAGGTCAAAGGTGAAAAGACAATACCCGTCCGCATAAGCTTCTCGAGAGATCGAATGGCCCTCGTTGAAAAAATGAATACCCGTACCGGAGAAGAGTGTATGATAAGCATCAACAAATAGTTTATTTTTTTTGAAATCGGGTTGAAGTGGCTTTGATGGAACCTGTACACCATCCACGTAGACGCATGAAAAATTGATATTATAATTTTTGAAATTGAACGGATTTGATAATCTATCATCATTGAACGATTTATTATCAACGAAACCAATGACGAGTCGTTTAGGCAATTGTCCAAGAATGATATTGTCAAGCGACTCCCCTTGAATATTGCTGTGTAATGTGACAGCTTTGACCTCTACCCGGGTGAGCGGGTACTTAGCTGTCTCACGAGCTAATTGCCGTACGTGGGCTAATGCGATTCCAGGGCTGAGTCTGATGCGTCTCACAAGTAGAGTAGCGTCAAGGATACGCACAGTAAATAGCCCCGTAGGATCTATCAGACAGAAACTATCGCGCGACTGCAAGAGTCTAACGCGGACTTCTACGCCATTGAGTAGTAAGCGCTGTCCAGTGAATACATCGCAATGTAATGGCCCAATCATATCCACAATGGACTTAGGATTCGCAAGTTTCCGACGTTTCACAAGGCCTTCATTGGCCGTACCAACGTCATCCATCTTCCCCGGTGTATCCTCGTACCATAAAGCACTCGATGAATGTGATTTTTTTGCTGATGGTGAATAATTTAGTAGATTTTCGATATACGACCTGTACGCGTACGCCTTACTCTGTGGAGAGACGGGTTTTTGATTGAAATAAACGTCTACAGAATTGAACATAGAGTGTAAGAAATTATTCACCGGACCGACTCCTGAAGTGTCCACCTTTGTAGGGTCTTCTATAGTGGCTGTTGGTCGAATGGCAACTCGCACGCTAATCATTGTATGCGCTAAATCAATATATTCGGCCGTACCAGGTATCGTGAATTCTATCGTCGAACCATCCGTGAGCGAGGCAATCGGCTCATATTGTACATAGTACGACGCCTCAACCATCGTCTGAGTTGGTGATATGGTGAATAAGTCCGCTTCGGACTTTGTACACTTGTGGGATCCGGTATGAAGAAACGCCATTATTTCTCAAAAATATCTCGGGCAGTTCGAGAATTATTTTTCTGTTTTTTTCTAGTTCTCTGTGGATTTCTCTTCACTGCTCGTTTCTTCCTTATAGAGGTGTTCTCTCGTTCTGAGTTATCGGACAACTGACGTGGCTGTATCTCGTCAGCTATATTATAGTCAGGAGGTCCTAAAATCTTGTCCAATTTCTCGTTAGCCTTTCTCTTGAGATTTCGACCAGACTCGCATAACCTATTACGAACCGCAGTCCTGATTGGTAGACCTTTCGATGCAACATCATTTATGATATTTTTGCTTGCATGTCAAGCCTCCCCTCCAATTGTGTTACCCCCGCTCTTCAAATAAGGTAAAGCTGTGCGGTAGACACCTCTGAAAAATCCCTCCAATCCTGACCACGCTGGATTGGCGGTCTAATTTTTGAGTATCCACCACCGCGACCGCCACCACCCCCACTGTAGCATTCAAAATTATAATCTGTCGAGAGCTTCATGTTATTCGATTCTTCTAAAATGTAGCGTTACTGTCAAAGTCCCGTAATCGAATGGTATGTTTCTCCCCATTTCATCTCTTATATCTATTTCTATTGAGCGAAATGACGGCGAAAGTAGCGGTATGTACATCGCAGCGGAAAAACTTTCGATTTCCACATCACCGTAAGCATAATTGTGAAGCGAGAGAGGCACTGCTCGCAATAGCCGTGTCTGACCGTCCCCTGTCACGTAAAGCTCACAAATATCTGAATAAACCATCAACATACCGGGGAGTCCATTGATGAGACTAGCCGGTCTGGTTCCGTTGATCGGCGTAAAGCGAATATCAGTGAGGTCCAGATCCTCGAATCCAAAAATTTTTTCAATTTGTCCGATATGATAAGGCTGTGTCTATGTCCATCGCACTTATCGTCGCAGATTCGGGATAGTCTGGCAAATCCACTAGGCTGTATTTCGAATAAGATATGGAATTTGATTACAGCGAGATTATTCATTCCAGCCAACAACGATTCGATACTCTTGTAAATTCCCGATGGCACCCGATATGTAATTTCATTCTCGACATCGGGTTTATAAATCATGAGGCAGACAGTATCCTCCTTTGATGGCTGGTGAATATACTGAAACGTGAGAGGCACTTGGATCTCGCGAATAGCAACCGACCACTCTCCATGTAGGCTAACATTTTGCGGTAGTAACGTGTTGAAACGAGTAGCCGTATTATTTGGGAAAACGTCTTTGCTGGTGTTGCTGCGCAACACCATGTAAAACTGATCCCTCATTGTAAACTTTTCAACACTTTGGCGGATACCCAGGAATTGAACTTTTCAGGGTATCCTTTCCAACTAACTAAAAATTTTTTTGTGCGACCACGACCCTTACTTTCTGGAACTTCGCCTATCTCAAACACGTCGGAATCCAAGTTTTTACGGACTCGGCTCAACTCTTCCTCGTAGAATAAACCATCAATTTTATCACCAGCCAGATCTTCCAGCATGTACACCGGCGGCTGCCGAATGGTTGAGATGCGAATAATTCGAAATAATTCCAGAGTCCACTCGCCCTCGTATGCTTTCCCGAATACAGCCTTATTTCGTGTGACACGGACAAGGTCTCCCACAGCGTATTTAGGCTTGCGCTCGATGCGACAGTCGTATCGCAAAGCCAGATTGTGTCGGGCTTTAGCGGCATTATAAAGATTCACTTCGGAAGGAACCATGCGAATACCTGAATGCCAGCTGTTGTTGTAAGCTTTAACGATATCACCCAGAACATTTAGATAACGTCGTGTATGTTGATGTGTAAAGAATCGCCATAGACGCCCCTTGAGTGTTCTGTTGAAACGCTTGGCGACCGCTGTTTTGATATCGGCATTTCTCGCTATCCGATGAATTATTTTTTCTTTCTTCAACAAATCCTGCATCTCTTTACCCATAAACTCTTTGCCTTTATCCATCTGAAAGAGAAGTGGTCGACGACCATTACAGTGCGATAGTATACGGGAAAACGATCGAGAGACCGATGAAGCCGTTTTATCTTCCAATGGCTCAACCCATGCGTATTTAGATAAAACATCGATCACAACCAGTAAGTAGGTGTATTCGTCATTGTACGTCTTGAGAGCTTTCAAATCAATCAGATCACCCTCCCACACCTCATCAGGACTGTAAACATTGTAATATCGTCGAGGATAGTGACGTCTAACCGGTTTATGCAACGTGTGAGCGTCTTGACCCTCGAGCCAATCGATAACTTTGCTGTTTCTGTATTTTTTTACGTATTGCGCGTAAAACTTGGGCTGAGCCGCTATACGCCGATGGTTAGGGTGGCGCATAATATAAGTTCTCGAGCACCTTCTCCATTATTCCCGACGCCTGAATTTCTTGAATCTGCGTTTTATCTTTTTCTTGATTTTCGAATAAATCTTATCGAAATAAATTTTACTAATCATGCAGCATGTGGTAACGAGTGCCACTGTTTTTTCACTCGAATCAGCCGTTTCCGAGAGCATGCGTGAGAATACTTGCTTGGCAAGAATCCGATCCGCATCCGAGCGACAATGACCAATCTCACTGTAGGCTAAATCGTGTTCGCGACAAAAATCATCCAGAGGATTGATACCCTTATCACTGCGCTCTAGCCGCTCGGCGAGATGAGTACCAGGCCCACAAAAGCGATAACCTGGGGGGTGCAATTCAATTGGAAGACAGTCGATAACTGTATCCAGAAAGCTGTGCGGAGGCTCAATTATCTCATCGCTTTTGTTCGTAGGTTCCCCCTCCCCAGGTATTTTTCTCTCCATCGCCGATTCTTCGTTTAGTGGTCTTGTGGCTAAGGCTCCCGCCTTGCGACAATGCGGGCCGAGGATCGATCCCTGGTCCGATCAATTTTTTTTTATTGTTTTAGGGTAATTCACAGTATTTGCCGGTTGTACCTTTTTTTTTACATGTATTATCAAAATTATTTCTTTATTTTACACTATGAATTCTTAAGAAATGGAATTTTGTAAGAAACTACATATATTCAAAATCATGTTGTAGATATATTTCATTTACACGTAAAAAAATATAGGGCTATACGTCGTAATTTAGCAGAAAAAAAAGTTGAGATAAAACAGGAGATTCTATGTTTTAATTTGAAATATATGTATATTTATTATATAAATACATTAGCCCATATGAGATACATTATTTGCATGATCACCAACTGTTATTAATATTATTGCTCGTTTTCACACTCTATCAAATCATGAGATGAGTGGAAGTTTGTTAAAAAAAACATGTATTCATAATCACACCGTAAATAAATTTCATTCACGTATGAAAAAAATGCAAATGGTTCTATGACAATAGTCGGAAATTGATCAGAAAAAATTTGAGCTGATATGAAGGACATTATTAACTCGAATTTTGAGATGATTTGGAAATATATGTATACCTATTATGGAAATATGCGCGCTCTCTATTTCTTCACCTTTAAAGATCGCGACAAATACGAATTTTGAAGAAATAATATATTAATTATGAATGAACTTACCAGTCAAGCGTCGATATTCCATCATGATCTCTCGAACAAGCGGCGATTCTTCAAGATTCCGGGAGACAATAATATCCTCGATCATACTAATGACATCTTTATTGTCTTTGAAAACGAAATTGAAGCAAACAAGCAGGCTACGATAAAAGTAGTTATGACTAGATCCAGGAATAGAAAAGAGTGTAAATTGGAAAAACCCCCAAGATTAGGGAAAAGAGAACGGCTCATTGATGATAGTAGTTCGGAAAGCCAACAGGAGAGGAAAAAACGCAATACCAACAACTCAGACGGAGATGATGATTCAGAAATAGACGAAGAAACACCGAGTCAGAGGAAGAGAATATATAGAAAGAAATGTCAAACAGGATATGAATTCCCTGTGAGTCAACCAATTTCGGAATCACAGTTTGGTGAGAAGATACTTAGCCAACAAAAAACGGAAGGGCCACTGGCTTATATCCAAAAAGATAATAACATGATGAAGGGAGTGCGAGCAGCAAGTACACCTATTCCAGGAATAACTCTCCCGGTAAAAGAACAAAAATGGAACCCAAGACCTATTGCATTGTCGAGGGGACAGATAAGAATTGGTAACGCGCATAGGATTAATGGAAACGGCAGTGACACTAGCCTAGGAAATACTTCTGACGACTCTATGCCCGATAAGGAAATAGAAAATTTCGGAAATAATGGGGACTTAAAAGACGAGACACCCGAACTGCGGATAAATAAGCCCAGAATAATAGAGGACATGTTGATAAAGCCCGCGGATAGGATCGAAATTAGGTACCCGATGTCAAGGGAAGAACAAAAAATCGAATTGGAAAAAGAAACAAACCCTACAGAAATCCTGATGGATAATGAGGAAAATGAAAAGAAGAGGCAATATTTGGTAGACGTTAGCGAAAAAAGCAATTCAAGGTGAAGTAAATATTCAAGTTAACATTCGCGGAGGAAATAAAAATTCTACGATCAAAGTCCCAGAGATGTTAGAAGAAATATTAAAAGATGTAACAGTAAGCGTGAACGAAAGTATCAAAGAACAAATGGAATATAATACACATGCAGATAACATTCACGAACGCGAGACCGTTAAGATGGACGAAACTTTTTCGAGCAATGAGAGTCGAAGACGCGCTGACGAGATGATGAACCACGAACCACTAGCGACGGTTGGACATGGAATAAACGCGGGAAGCATACATGAACGGGAAACTATTTTGATGGATAATTCGCGGAAAAGTAGTGGAAACATGATGAACACTAGTGGAGAACTGAAGAACGAAATATTATACTTCACGGAACAAGTAAATGCCTTCAATTTTCAAACAAAGTTCGATGAAAATAACGATATGTCCATAGATTTAACTCCGAAAGCAATTATCGAGAAAATGCCGACGATCAGCGAGGAAAATACGGTGATAGACCCGCCGACCATGTGAAACGAAGACGCGATCGACTCTCTAAATATTGAGTCACAAACTAAATTAGATGAACCAATATATTTGTATTCTGAGCACCCGGAGTGCGCCAGTCCAAACGTGACGTTATACCACTATAAAAACATACTAACGAAACCCCCTGGAAATTGCTTATTTCATTCACTTATAGAGATCATGAATTTGAAACTAAATACAACGGAATTAAGACAAGAACTTTTATCATGCCCAGCAATAAATAATATACATGATAAACAATCAGTTCGCGAAATTTCAACGTCTAAATCAGAATACGGAGATGTGAATTGCATATACTTATTCTCCCAACTTTACAACACTAACGTATGTATACATTTCCACTATGGAGTAAACAAAGTTTCTTATAATTACGTGACGGCTAACGAAAGCTCAGAATATATACATTTGCACTTGGAATCAAACCATTTTACTCCGTATATAGTGGAAATAGATCAAGAATACGGACCACCACATTTACAAATAAATACTTCTCCGACTGAACAAATAACAAATATAGAAGAGGCAGAGGAAAATTTAGTTGTAGCCCCTTCTAATACGAACGAAGGCTCAAATGCTGATTCACATACAAAGAGAATAAGGAATGAAACGGTGGCAACGGAAAAATATGTGAGTAGCGCAATGGCAAGATATTTAGTCGCCGACGCACGACCGTCACATTTGAAACCTCCCTGGGTTAGAGGAACAGGACGTAGAACAATTCCATAACGTGAGAATTTGGAACGAACAACCATTTGCCCACCACGATAACTTGGTTTACACTCTAACAGCCGATATACAATTGAATACGGAGATTATGCATGCTCTTTTTGAAAGATGCTATATTTATCTAGACGAAATGAACTGTCAGACTCGTGATATAGGGAAAGTGATTCAAACGGGATGTCGTAGTAAGAAAATGTTCGGATTAATTGTGAAGAGTTTCTTGTGTCACGTGGCTAGCCCCGCGATTATTAGAATCGCATTGCGCGGGGCCACGCCACGAATATCGGAACGTTCTAGAAGGACGATGTCGAAATCGTGACGCACGGAGCGTAACTCGAGACGGCGGGAGGCGACTGACCGCCTCCCACCGAGCGCGCCACCAAGGGGTTGCGACGGCACCCCCACGAGGGATTAAATACGACCGCCTCAAGGCGCTCGGGGCAGTCGGACGGCAGAGACACGGTTAACCACACGAGTAACGCGGAGACGGTAGACAGTCCGACGCTCATATTGTATACTAGTATTTGGAATAATCACACGAGCTCTCTCAGTAAAGTGAATAGGGAATAAAGGCACATCTAATCCAATTCCTGAGTACTGAGTTATTGATAACCTGATTCGACACGTAACAGATCCTTACCGAGTAAAACGTCTACGGTCAATACCGTAGCCGAGATCTGAACCCAGCTAATTAAGGACCACGCCACGTAACAGGAATTAACGTGCGCCGCTACAGGTCCCATTTCATGGTGGAGGAGCTGGGATCTCGTTTCGTGTAAGAGTGTTTAAATCGTGAGTCGAGAATTTGGACAATTTTTTTTTGGAGAATTCACACAATCGCGTCGGAACCAACCGCGCAAAGTGAGCGTTGCGACAAAGGAAAGAAGAAGACGATAGCGAAGCAGATTACATCAACAGCGAAGCAGATTACACCAAAAGCGAAGCAGATCTACATCAACAGCGAAGCAGATAGACAGGAAGGAAGGAAAGGAAGGACGACTGCAAACAATAATATACATCCAGGCAGGAAGGATGACCAGAGCTAGCCGTGTCAACATATTCTTGGTCGCCTTTTTGTAAGTACATTCAGATTATACCATATAGTCCCGTGGGAATCGCGAACGACTGGAATTTAGAAGCACGCGAAATATTAATTTTACAAGTGATTTAACAATCCAAAAAAATAACGAATCATTCAGACAATATTATATTCTGCGACAACTTGGCAAATAAATAATACGAGTCAACGAACCAGAGACTGAACTGTAGTTTCAGGCGCGACAAAACGCAACGTAGCAAGATTTTTCGGGGCATTGTAAAATCACTTCGTAAACGTAAAGCTAAGCGAAACACAATGGCAAAACAGAACACCGATACACTGCACGACGAACTCGAAGGATTAGGAATAATGTTTAATGATAAATTTAATATCGAGGAGGGGGCGCAGAACTATGCTCCCCCAAGTGATACGAAAGGGAATATTCCATCACCCCCACCACCAGGGACCCTACCGCATGGGAACGGTACAATAAAGAAAACGGTATATCCTACGCGAACACGCCAGGCGATAACTGAATCTGATCCGAAAACGACACCCGAGAAGGATCCGGTTGACGAAAGTCTTTTGGAGGAATATACAAGTGGGAAACAGAGCGCGGTTTTGAGAGTGCTTATGGCGTAACCGTCCATAGAAGCGAAATGGATGATGGTAGCGGGACTTATAGGAATAGCTCAACTTGACGACGACAATGAACGGGATTTTTTGAAAGCATTTGAAGGAATTGAGTATCTATTATCACACGAAGCAGAGCACTTAGAACCAAAAGACATTGAATTTTTGGTAGAATCAAGGGGAACTATACGCGATAAAGTTCGAGAAAAACGGGATCAGCGCAAACGGGAACAGGAGAGTAGGCGAGCTAGAGAGTTACAAGAAGTGATAGATCGCGAACGGGCACACAAAATATTGATACAAAATATCGCGGAAAACCACAAAAGAACGGCTAAAACTGTACAGGAAAACGAACAGAACCAGAACGACGATGACTATTATCCAGAAGAATATGTGAATAAAGAGACAAACCCAAACAATACAATGGAAACACCGGTCGATTTACACCTTGAATACCGTAATTTCGCTCCAAACTTAGGGGCACTTGCGATGGGAAAAGAGGAAAAAGAGGAGATAGCAAGAGCGAAAGCGGGACATAGTCAGGAGTACGTAAAATCTCAGGGGGGACAGCTGGATATAGTTAATTATGAACGGAACAATCAAGCATATTTACCAAAAATTAAGCAAGAACCAACGTCGCAGTTAGCGCCGGAATATGGATACGGAATACAATATCCAAATCAGAAAAACGGTTACGAAATACGGAATCCGAAGGGGGGACAATTGGACATAGTCAATTACGGACAGGACAGAATTCTCAGCAATCAGGCATATTTATCAAAAATTAAACAAGAGAAAATAATACATTCAACTCCCAAACGAGAAATAAAAGTACAGAGACCGACAATGAACCATCACGATACTGACGGAGTCGAGATCATGACGATACATTCGCAAATATTGAGCGGAAACCAAATTCAGCAGTATCAGAGAGACGGCCCAATAAAACACCAAGATAATCCTGGGAAACAAAACGGATACTTAGTACCACCGCGTCAGGGGCAACAACCGATTATCACATATCCACCATCGAAAGTTGATAAATAGAAAACAACCACTAATTGAACCTTTCGACTAGAAATAAAATATTGATTCACGAGTAGCACAGATCAATACTCACAATAATCAACAGGTAAATGCTACACCGCGGCGGGGTTGCAGGTTAGGAAAAGGCTAAAAACTTGAGGGCCCGCGCACACTGCAGGAACAGCGCGCCCAGCCAAGTAGGGAAAGGCCCACACGCCCCCCCGCGGACTCCACCCGCGGACGCCGCACACTCCACGCACCACGCATGTACGCACAGTGCGTAGCGCATGCGCGGGGCACACACGCGGATTCCACCGCGGACGTTCCGTACGCTGCGCCTCACACTCACACGCACAGCGCGTAGCGCATGCGCAGAGCACAAACACCGGGAAAAACGGTTTGTACTTAATCGTACTTGTTCGGTCATCTTGCTATATAGTGATATTGCTATATAGTAATAATGGTTATCATAAGCAAACGAAAAGCACTTAACTCAATGTGCAATTTTATTCTGGTATTTATTTTATTGTATTTTTGCTCTGGTTGAATACGAACAGATGTAACCATTGGGTTGGCTAAATTAAAATAATAAGAAGCGATTATTTTCGGCTGATTTTCACTGATACTATTTTGAATCCATCATCATTCATGTTGATCATGCCTTTGAGTTCCTCAAGCTGAAATCAACTGGCGTGATGAATTGTCGAATGACTTTGGCAAGAAGAAGTTGTATCGTGCTACATTGGAGCGTAGATAAATAAATTATTATTAGATAAATAAATAAATTATTTTTACAAATTTTACTAATTTTGCAAATTTTACAAATTGGAATATTTGGATTTTTTTTCAAAAAAACATTTTCTTTTCAAATTTTGAATTATTGCAGTATTTTATTTTTTGAATTATTTTGTCAATTACAGGAGTCATAATAGAATACGATATTTAGGAGGAAAGAAAGGACAATAAATCGATTGAACATAAATATCCAGAAGCAATTAATACATAAGATCGGGGGTAAATCTAAAAATACAACAACCGCCAACATAGATAGAGCACTCCGGGCGATCGAGATCCTCGATGGTCAATAGATAACCATTGAGGACACTCCGCAGACTTACGGGCGAAGGGCCGTCACAACCCCGGCCACAGCTTTCGCACAGGAATATTGAGTCCCAATCTTCCACATGGCAAGCCGGCAGGAGTTCCCAGTCGATGCCCCCTAAACGGATCATCGGAAAGGGAGCCCTGTCCCCGAACAGGAAATCGAGATGGAGCGTATCCCAGTCGTACCAGGCGGACGGCCGGAGCACCGCACGTGCAAAACGCCTCCGATCCCACCCGAACATGAAGTTCTGACCGGACCATGCTGGAAAAAAATGGTTAATAAACAGACCTATTTTTTTTTCTCTTCCAGAGAAGAATGTAGAGCATAAAGGAAATATTTACCATAAGATGTTCACACCATAATTGGCACCCGCTCGAGCCATACTGTGAAAATTCTAGAGTCGTATGCGGGCGCCGGCGAATGAGCTCGTCGTACTGAAAAAAAGGGAAGGAAAAGTAACAACAACAATATTATATAATAAAAAAAAGATAACACAAGGAAGAGAAAATAACAGCAACAATATTATTAATAATAAACGAAGACTGATGTTGAAACTTGTGGACAAAAGAACAATTATTATTAACAATAGGTATAAAACTAGGAAAAGTTACTTACATCCTGGACTCTCTCTCTCCAGAACAAGTATAACGAACCATCTAGGCGGGTTCGCGGGGTCAAGTTATATTCAAATAACTGTTCCACCTGGAAAGAAAGGAGGAACTACTTAGAGAAATTAGGAAAACAACAATATATCAAAATAAGGGGCAAAAACTTACCGGGCGCACCAGACGGCGAGAAGCAACTCTCATAAGGGCAATCACCAACACGAAAAATCGGGAAAACATTCTTGCACAGGCACTTGGAAAGGCAGGCAGAGTACTGACGGGCTAAATGATAACCAAGCCGCTCGACAGCGAGCCGGAAAGTAATAGGAAACGCGCACCGAAAAACCCTTACTCGGCAGTAGTGACAATTACAAGGTCTCGCAGTCAAGACGACTAACAGCGGAATTAAAGGAAGCAATATATTGGAACAAAAATTATTACAGGACAGACGCGGAGAACACAATTCTGAAGTATATAACTGATCTGGGATTTTTTTTTGGGTTCACTCCACTCATTCTCTCAATACCCCAAGGATAGATAAGATAGAGTACCCTCAAATAAATAGTCTCGCAAATGAATCCGGAAATGAGAGATAGATATAATTCTAGTAGAGGCAAAAAGGGTACATTCAAAAAAACAAAAAAACAAAGAAATGAACCTAGGAAACTGTCGCCGATAAGGTAGGAAACGGTCAATAATACAAAACGTATCTTGTTGCAGGGTTGCGGGCGCGCAGGCGTTAGCCGCAGACAAGATCATCCACCAACTAAACGATAATCCGGGCCTCATTATAGAAAAGGCAGGGAACATAACGATTACTAGTACCACATGGAAACTAGTGTAGAGGATAGATGTGAAGGAATTTTTTGAGCAAGGGGACAGGCTGTTGGCCTCATGGCAGGGATTGAATTACCTATGCGAGCATACAAATAATATAAATAGATGCGAGTATTATCAAGAACTTAAGACAATATTAAAACAGATAAGATCGACGAATAAAGATGCGGTTAGGGTAATAAACATGATAAAGGGCCACGAAACGGAAACACCAAGACGGCAAAAACGAGCATGGTTCTCGGTAGTGGGAAAAATTTCTAGATTTTTGTTCGGAACGCTAGACGAAGACTCACAGGATGAACTAGAGGGACTATTGAATGTAGAAGCAAACGATACTAAGACCCTGTCTAGGCTTTTGGCGAATCAAACAGAATTGGTATCGGAAAGCCTTTTGAGATCGGACGAAAAGATGCGCGAACTCGAAGATCAGATCTCGGGACTAACGAGGAAGCAAAACGAGCTGTTAAACAGAGAGAAATTTACCGTAGCCATGGATCTCTTGATGGAAAATACACTGCAATACGAAATAGAAGTGGCAACCTTAACGGATGCAATATTATTCGCCATTGAGGGAATGATTCATCCAAGATTCATCCCCCCAGAACAAGTCAGGAAAACAGCTAGCGCAATAGCGGAAACCGCAGCGGATGTCATATATCCCCTGGACGAAATGGACGGATCTATCGCCGACCTAATGAAAATTTCCGAAGTAACCATTATTTTCACTGACTCGAAATTAGTTTACCATGTCGAGATACCATTACTAGATTATGGACGATACGAACTCTATCGACCCACCCCAGTGCCAATAGGACAGAAATCGGTAAACTCAACGGGCATATTCGCATACATTTGGCCGGAAACACAATATTTCGCGATGGATAAAACCCGGAGCTCATATTTCCCAATCACTCGGGATAGCATCAGTAAGTGTAAGAAGTTGAACCAATATTATATATGCAAGGATACCGAACCTCTACGCAATGTCGACGAATTTGCGCCATGCGAGGTGAAATTAGGCACAGACGTACAGATGACAAATCTAGAAACCTGTAAGATAAAATTAATAAAGATAAAAACAACATATTGGGCTCGAACGAGCGACCGAAATACATGGATTTTTTCTAACGACAAAGAGGAAAATTTATTCCTCACCTGCAAACAGACAGGCGATACGATCCTCAAGATTCTAGGTACAGGTACACTACGGCTAAAACCAGGCTGCATAGCACGAACAAACATGGTCAAACTCGTAGCCTCACGTAGCATAACCACAGTTTCTTCCTTACATGTAGTAAATAGCACGGCTCTCGATATAAGCACGATATTGAACGGAACAGGGTTTGAGGCGGCAGGATACGTAAACAAAATAATCAATAATACTAGGACGTTGCATGGGGTCAACGGAGACACAAATATACATACTCAAGCATTGAAAATGGGGAACGATTTCCACGAAATAATCGAAAAGGTACGAAGCTTGGGAGAGAATAAGGTACTGTCGAACAAGTTGGTGAACCTACAAAATACCGTCGCAATATCGAGCAGCTCAATTTATAATAATAGCAGTCGTTATGATCTGTATTTGGAAGATTCCAGTCGTTGGGGGGCCCCTTCAATTAATCGCTCAAAGACTGTCAACAGGAAAATCAAAGAGAAGCAAACAGACGCCACATGAGGACATCGAGATGCGGTGGGAGCGCGACCAAGAAAGGGTCACAGTGCAACCACAGCCACAGGGTACCAGAACGCTGAGACCAGCCGTTAGCCTATCAGACCTAACCGAGAATGTGGTCGCTCTACTACCAGGGAAGGGCCTGCGAGACAACCAATCATTCGAAGACCTTGAGCATCGATTCAATAAAGAGAAAAATTAAATAAACAGAAAAATGATTGTTGAGAAAATATTTATTTATAACTTAGTATACTGAGAGAGCACTTTAGGTTAGATTGATGTATCAGGGTATCATATACACAACCCATTATCACACTTACACACATACATGATTGTTACACAGACATATAGCACAACAACTGTAAAAAAAGGATAGGAGTATTTAACCTTTTTATCATTTAACCCTTTGTTGGGGTAAACAATCTCGCATACACATACTATTGATGTATCATATTGTAAGACAAACGTTCGTAATAATAAAATCAGACATTGACAGAACGATACTAACAACAGGGACAGCTATGATAAATAGACGGCGACCAAGAATATAATTAACGGCATTAGTAGTATAATACAGAATAAGGGATTATAGAGTATTAACGAAATTCAACGAACCACGGGAATTCGTTTCAAAGGGTATCGGTAGAATTTCAAAGGATTAGAATCTTGGGAATTTTTTTTAACTTTTAGATGGATGATCCGTCGGGGACGACGGGATGGCGGCCCTAACGTGTCACGTGGCTAGCCCCGCGATTATTAGAATCGCATTGCGCGGGGCCACGCCACGAATATCGGAACGTTCTAGAAGGACGATGTCGAAATCGTGACGCACGGAGCGTAACTCGAGACGGCGGGAGGCGACTGACCGCCTCCCACCGAGCGCGCCACCAAGGGGTTGCGACGGCACCCCCACGAGGGATTAAATACGACCGCCTCAAGGCGCTCGGGGCGGTCGGACGGCAGAGACACGGTTAACCACACGAGTAACGCGGAGACGGTAGACAGTCCGACGCTCATATTGTATACTAGTATTTGGAATAATCACACGAGCTCTCTCAGTAAAGTGAATAGGGAATAAAGGCACATCTAATCCAATTCCTGAGTACTGAGTTATTGATAACCTGATTCGACACGTAACAGATCCTTACCGAGTAAAACGTCTACGGTCAATACCGTAGCCGAGATCTGAACCCAGCTAATTAAGGACCACGCCACGTAACACTTGGAAGACAAAGGAATGCG
>JAJGQD010000057.1:0-63551 GCA_020882685.1 Aphelinus atriplicis
AACTACGTAAATTTTTCTACCCCCTACCAACGGTTGCTAAGGAGGTAAACAACGGTTGCTATGGAGCAAATACAACAATTCAGTGTCCTTGGCCATGGAGTGTGACTTAAAACTGATTTTCCGGCTTCCGAAGCAACGGTTGCTAGGGATGTAAACAATGGTTGCTATGGGTAAAACGGAGATTTTCCATCCTGTACAGTTGAAAATATTGGAAATAAAACTACGTGAATTTCTCTACCCCCTACCAACGGTTGCTAAGGAGGTAAACAACGGTTGCTATGGAGCAAATACAACAATTCAGAGTCCTTGGCCAAGGAGTGTGACTTCAAACTGATTTTCCGACTTTCGAAGTCAACAGTTGCTAGGGATGTAAACAATGGTTGATATGGGTAAAAC
This sequence comes from Aphelinus atriplicis, assembly GCA_020882685.1. Classification (NCBI taxonomy): domain Eukaryota; kingdom Metazoa; phylum Arthropoda; class Insecta; order Hymenoptera; family Aphelinidae; genus Aphelinus; species Aphelinus atriplicis. The sequence continues at coordinate 397 of JAJGQD010000057.1, forward strand.
GGAGATTTTCCATCCTGTACAGTTGAAAATACTGGAAATGAAACTACGTGAATTTTTCTACCCCCTACCAACGGTTGCTAAGGAGGTAAACAACGATTGCTATAGAGTAAATACAACAATTCAGTGTCCTTGGCCATGGAGTGTGACTTAAAACTGATTTTCCGGCTTCCGAAGCAACGGTTGCTAGGGATGTAAACAATGGTTGCTATGGGTAAAACGGAGATTTTCCTAGGTTGCTAGGGAAACTTGTAAACAAACGGTTGCCAAGGATATCAACAATGGTTGCTATGGGAAATGTCTCATCGATTCTCTGAGAATGGGTGCAGAAAAGGGGTGCAGAAAAAGGGTGGAGAAAAGGGGTGCAGAAAAGGGGTTGAGAAAAGGGGTTGAGAAAAGGGGTTGAGAAAAGGGGTTGAGAAAAGGGGTTGAGAAAAGGGGTTGAGAAAAGGGGTGCAGAAAAGGGGTGCAAAAAAGGGGTTAAGAAAAGGGGTTGAGAAAAGGGGTTGAGAAAAGGGGTTGAGAAAAGGGGTTGAGAAAAGGGGTTGAGAAAAGGGGTTGAGAAAAGGGGTGCAGAAAAGGGGTGCAAAAAAGGGGTGGAGAAATGGGGTTGAGAAAAGGGGTGCAGAAAAGGGGTTGAGAAAAGGGGTTGAGAAAAGGGGTGGAGAAATTTGACGGCGGCGGCGGCGGCGGCGGCAGCGGCGGCGGTCTGGCTTTTAGTATAGAGAGATTATCGTTATTATAATTGTTATTACCATAACCATTACGCTCTTGTGACCGTTCACGATTATTGTAATTACCATTGTCATTATTCCCGTAGTTCCTGCGATCGCGTGATCCGTTCCAATTGTAATTGTTGTTGTTGCCATACGGCCTTCTATTATTACTTTCCCAGCGTCTATCGTATCGTGGGCGCTCCCTATCATTGTTGTTATAGTTCCTTTCTTGATTCCCATCGCGACGGTCAAAGTTCCTAGAGCGGTCCCCGCCGTAATTATCGCGTGGATATCTTTCTTGTCTATTATAGTCTCGTGACCTATTATCGTCGCGGAACCTGCCTCCTCTATCACTGTTCGAATTATATCTGTTATCTCTATAATCTTGATTACGATTACTGTATCTACCATTATCCCTCTGATCGTTATAATTTCTGTCGTTATTATTGTATCCGTCTCCGTCTCGGAATCTTACGTTCTGTCTGTTATCGTAACTGTTCGCGCCGTCATATTGTCTACTAGCCTGGCCTTGACCCCCGCCGCTCGGCTGACTCGCGCTTGCGTTTTCTGCAACCGAAGCGTTCTGATATACTGTCGGCTGTTGTAAGTATAACAGTGGCTGCGTCGCAAGTTGATTGACCGCTTGTACGGTTTGCGTTGAGTTTTGTACCGCCGGCGACTCTATCTGATCCGCTTGCAATTTCCCGTTTTTTATCAGATTCTCCAACTTGAAACATTCATTGTATACATGTCCTGAACCGTTACAAAATTCACACTTTTTCGACTCATATTTCTTCCTTCTGCATTTATCTTCGCTATGCCCCGCGGTATTGCAGTACCCGCATCTAACATCTGGTGTTGCCATTGTTCGTCTGACCGTATTCCCAAAATCCTTTCCTAGAAGTAAATCTCGGAGTATCTCCTCTGGGCTTTTCTTATCTTGTTCTACCAACCGCCGCGTACTTGTTTTCTCTTCGAAGTCTGCTGCTACTGCAATAGCATCAGTTAACGTGCGAGGCTGCATGCTTCTAACTTGATGTTCTAATCCGCCCAATAACCCCAATTGAAATTGTTCCGCGGCCTCAATCTCGACTTTGCGTTTATAGTTTATTCGCTGGGAGTCTAACAGTGTGCGATCGCTATCGTAGATGTTCAATATTCGATGAAGTAGCGTCTTTACTCGTAGTCCATAATCTACAGCCGATTCTCCTTCGTCTTGTCTCACTATCTTGAGTTCCGCCATTATTCTGTCTACTCCCCCTCTCCTACTATATTGAGTTGACAATTCCGTCAGCAATTCCTCTACGCTGTTGTAATAATTCAATCGCAACTTATATCCGTCACCGACCTTTCCTTTTAACTTGCTTGCTAATGAGAATAAAATTGTCCGCTCGTTGTTTTTACCGACTTGTCTAACTACGTTCCTCAGTGCATCCCTGAACAATGGTAGTGTATCGGGATTTCCATCGAATTCTGGAATGCTATTGAAAGCCTGATTCAAGGTAATTCGGATATTCGGTTCGTAATATGACCCGTTTCCTGTCCATTCCTTCGAGCCCGTCATTCTAACATTTTGAGGGTCCGCCTCAATCCTCTGCAGATATTCTGCTCCTACTGAGCTATTTCCATTTTGTTCATTCGTCATTTTATTCTCACTGTTTCCTTTGTCCTGCGGCTTAACTTCCCACATGCTATTGTTGCGTATATCTTCCTCCTCTTCTTCCTCCATCAGTTCTTGTTGTCGCCGCTCGCCCCATCTTTCTATAAATTCTCTGTTTGATTCTAGAAGCCTATTCCTTTCTTCGTTGAATCTGACCGATACTTTCGATGGTGGATATGTGATAATCGGTTGTTGCCCCTGACGCGGTGGTACTAAGTATCCGTTTTGTTTCCCAGGATTATCTTGGTGTTTTATTGGGCCGTCTCTCTGATACTGCTGAATTTGGTTTCCGCTCAATATTTGCGAATGCATTGTCATGATTTCGATCCCGTCCGTATCGTTATAGTCTGTTGTCGGTCCCTGCACTTTAATTTCCTTTTTCGGAGTTGAATGTGTCATTTTTTCTTGTTTAATTTTTTGTAAGTGTGTCTGATTGTCGTGAAATCTGCCCTGTCCGTAATTGACTATATCCAGCTGTCCCCTCTTTAGATTCTGTAATGTTCCGTAGTCATACTGTGGCGTCTGTTCCTGTTTAATTTTTGGTAGATACTGTTGTTCCTCCTGTAATTTAACGTACTTCTGACCGAGTCCCGCTTTTATCCTTGCCATCTCCTCTCTTTCCTCTTTTCCCATTGCGAATGCTTCCAAGTCCGGAATAAGGTTACGATACTCGAGGTGTAAGTCGACCGGCGTCTCCATTGTATTGTTCGGATTTGTCTCCTTATTCCAATATTCTTCCGGATAGTAATCATCGTCGTTCTGGTTTTGTTCGTTTCCAGGTACAGTTTTAGCCGTTCTCTTGTAGTTCTCCGCGATATTCTGTATCAATACTTTATGTGCCTGTTCGCGATCTTTCAGTTCTTGTAATTCCCTAGCTCGTTTGTTTCCCTGTTCCCGTTTGCGCTGATCCCGTTTTTCTCGAATTTTGTTACGTATAATTTCTCTCGATTCTACCAAGAATTCAGTGTCTTTTGGTTGCAAATATTCTGCTTCGTGTGATAATAGATACTCAATTCCTTCGAATGCTTTCAAAAAATCCCTTTCGTTATTGTCATCAAGTTGAGCTATTCCTATAAGTGACGCTACCACCATCCACTTCGCTTCTATAGATGGTTGCGCCATAAGCACTCTCAAGACTGCGCTCTGTTTCCCACTTGTATAATTTTCCAAAAGACTCTCGTCAACCGGGTTCTGATCGAGTGCCGTTTTCGGATCAGATTCTGTTATCGCTTGGCGCGTTCGCGTAGGATTAACCGTTTTCCTTATTGTACCATTCCCATGTGGTGGGATCCCTGATGGTGGGGGTGGTGGAATATCCTCCTTCGTATCACTTGGATGAGCATAGCCCTGTGCCTTCTCCTCAATATTAAATTTATCGTGAAACATTTCTCCTAATCCCTCGAGTTCATCATGCAACGTATCGGTGTTCTGCTTTGACATCGTGTTTCGCTTAGCTTTACGTTTACGAAGTGATTTTACAATGCCCCGAAAAATTTTGCTAAGTTGCGCTCTGTTGCGCTTGAGACTGAAGTTCGACTTCTGGTTCGTTGACCTGTATTATTTACTCAACAAGTAGTGTAGAATACAAGATTGCCTGAATAATTCGTTATTTTTTCGGTTTGTTAAATCACTTGTAAAATTACTATTTCGCGTGCTTCTAAATTCCAGTCGTTCGCGGTTCCCACGGGACTAAATGATAAAATTTAAATGTACTTACAAAAAGGTGACCAAGAATGTATTGACACGGCTAGCTCTGGTCATCCTTCCTGTCTGGGTGTATATTATTGCTTGCAGTCGTTCTTTCCTTCTCTCCTTCCTGTCTATCTGCTTCGCTGTAGGTGTAATCTGCTTCGCTGTTGATCTGCTTCGCTATCGTCTTCTTCTCTCCTCCGTCACAACGCTCACTTCGCGCGGTTGGTTCCGGTTGATTAAATTCTCAAAAAAAAATTGTCCAAATTCTCGACTCACGATATAAACTCTCTTACACGAAACGAGATCCCAGCTCCTCCACCATGAAATGGGACCTGTAGCGGCGCACGTTAATTCCTGTTACGTGGCGTGGTCCTTAATTAGCTGGGTTCAGATCTCGGCTACGGTATTGACCGTAGACGTTTTACTCGGTAAGGATCTGTTACGTGTCGAATCAGGTTATCAATAACTCAGTACTCACGAATTGGATTAGACGTGCCTTTATTCCCTATTCACTTTACTGAGAGAGCTCGTGTGATTATTCCAAATAATAATCCTGGTATACAATATGAGCGTCGGACTGTCTACCGTCTCCACGTTACCGTGTCTCTCCCGCGTGTGTCTACCAACTAACCGCCGAGCGCCTTGAGGCGGTCGTATTTAATCCCTCGTGGGGGTGCCGTCGCAACCCCTTGGTGGCGCACTCGGTGGGAGGCGGTTAGTCGCCTCCCGCCGTCTCGAGTTACGCTCCGTGCGTCACGATTTCGACATCGTCCTTCCAGAACGTTCCGATATTCGTGGCGTGGCCCCGCGCAATGCGATTTTAATAATCGCGGGGCTAGCCACGTGACAATATCCATCCTGACATTATTTATTTCACGTTCACCTACCCTTCACGAGTAATCTGTGTTCAGCTCGGCTGCACAACCGAAATATAGAATCCACGAAAATTAATCTACGGATCTCAATATTCAAGCCACGTAACAGTAGAGTCAAACCCGAAATTGCAGGTGCTGCGCTAGGCGCGGCAACGCCCAAGTCCAACGATCCGTAGACGGGGAAAACGGCGGGAGGAGTCTAATTCCAAATTTTTAGCTCTCGGCTCTCGAGCTTTTGTAACTCTCGGCACTCGAGCCGTCGCCCTAGCGATTGGTTGAGCTGGCGGTGGTGATGGTATTGTTTCTGCTGCTGTCGGCTGCATACACTCCAGAGCTTCAATTATAGCAGTTGTCAGCTCACTGTTGTTGGCTGGCAACACGTCTTTCCAACCTGCAAAACACCCAATAAAAAATAAAATTTGGAATAATATTCCTCTAAGGTATGTGGTTTTTACCTGCAGTTTGACTGTTTCCAACGAGTTCACCACTTCGTACCTCGACTGCTGGATCATTTTCAGGTTCTGCATGAGGAAAATTTTTTCAAATCAGTATTTTCATAGGAAAAATCGAAGAGATTGATAATGATTATTCGAATTATTACCTTCAGCACGTGATTCGTCGCGCTCCACAATCATTTCGTCGGGATTTTTCGCCCATAATCTGGCTTGTGATTGCCGTTTCTATCTGTAGATCCATCGGTTCGACAATCCCTGCAGCAGGTTCAATTATACAGTTGTCAGACGATTCTTCAGCCTGCTGTGTCGTCGGGACATTGGCACATTCGGATGCTGCGTAAATCAATTTAAATATTGATTAATGATTCATAAATGCATGGATTAATGATACCATCATCTTTCCAACATCATTTACAATCATAATGATCACTGATATTCTTACTTTGCCCTGCACAATCCACAACCATCGTGTCAAGGGTTGGGGCTGTCACCGTACAGCTCGACTCTCCAGACGTGGTGTTAGGTTCCACGGCAACTTCTATCACTGCATCACCAGCCAAATCACGCGCCATTTCGTTCAATGCTGAGATATATTAGAATTATATCGATGGGTCAATACACGATTTATCGAAAAAAAAAAAGAAAAAAGAAGAAAGGTCCTTTGGCGTACGCTAATTTTATGGATGAAGTCACTTTCTCACAGTTTAATGATTGAAAATTGGTGAAATGTAATACTTACCGGATATTCTCTGATATTGCTGCAATATTTCGGCGACTATAACACAGCCACACGAAAAAAAAAAAAAATTCGACGCAGGGGGTTTGACTATGTTTACTATATGTTCTCGGGGTCGCTGAATCCGAATCCGAGGTCGGTTTGAACCCTGAAGGTCGAGGTTTGGCCATAACCTTAAAAAACCTAGTAAATTAGAATTTCCAGGACATTTTAATTTCTATAACTGTATGACTTGTACAGTAAACGTCTGAAACCTCTAAACTCATAACCGAATAACACCATAAGCCCATAACACCATAATGTCTGGACGTTGTTTGGCCATAACCTCAAAAAACCTAGTAAATTAGAATTCCCAGGACATTTTAATTTCTATAACTGTATAAATTATACAGTAAACGTCTTAAACCTCTAAACCCATAACCGAATAACACCATAAGCCCATAACACTATAAACTCTGGACGTTGTTTGGCCATAACCTCAAAAAACCTAGTAAAGTAGAATTTCCAGGACATTTTAATTTTTATAATTGTATAACTTGTACAGTGAACGTCTAAAACCTCTTAAACCATAACCGAATAAAACCATAAGCCCATAACACCATAAACTCTGGACATTGTTTAGCCATAACCTCAAAAAACCTAGTGAATTTGAATTTTCAGAACTATGCAATGTATATAACTATATAACTTGAACAGTTAACGTCTAAAACCTCTAACTCTATAAGCACATAACTCCACAACCCCATAACATCATAACCCCATAACACCATAACCCCATAACATCATAACCGCATAACCTCACAATCCCGTTACACTATATTATATAATCACCTAGGCTTATAATCAAATAATTTAAACTGTATAAAATCGTTTGGGTTTATGTAACCCCAGATTTTCGAGCCGTATTGTCCTATAATAATATAACTCAAACTACGCAGTCACAAAAAGAAGTTTTAGACGTTCACTGTACAAGTTATACAGTTATAGAAATTACAACAACGTCCAGAGTTTATGGTGTTATGGGCTTATGGTGTTATTCGGTTATGGGTTTAGAGGTTTTAGACGTTTACTGTACAAGTTATACAGTTATAAAAATTAAAATGTCCTGGAAATTCTAATTTACTAGGTTTTTTGAGGTTATGGCCAAACCTTGACCTGCAGGGTTCAAACCGACCTCGAATTCGGATTCAGCGACCCCGAAAACATATAGTAAACATAGTCAAATCCCCTGCGTCGGAAATTTTTTTTTTTGTGTGGCTGTGATTATTAATTTGGATACAGACACTGATTGCCCCCCATTTGCGGAATTGCCATGGTCCGGTTCGCACTGCATTCGACATGCTCTTAAACCAGGACATTTGCGGTACAGCTGTGCTTTGAACAATGTCAAGCGCGTTCAATTGTGGTTGAATACGCATAAGAAGTCCACATCTGATCAAGATCTTAATATTGAAATACCTGCAAATCTTCGCAATGAACAGCTTGGAAATTTGGGATATTCTGTATCGAATTCCTGGTCATACTACCGGGGTCTACGCAGCCGATCGGATTCCCCTGGTGTGGACGAGACCGACAGCATTTGTATTCAACACACAGAGGCATAATCAGTCGGGTGAGCATTGGGTAGCTATCCACGTGTCAAAAACTGGCGACGCATGGTATTTTGATAGTTTTGGATTGCCACCTGTTATTCCCGAGCATCTTAGTCTAACTCGCCTAAATTGCCGGACTGTCAGATGGGATTTGAGACGACTGCAAAGTCAATCTTCGAGTGTATGTGGCCAGTATTGTATCATGTTTCTACACTATATGGCATTCGGACTAGGGGTCAAGAAATTTCTCCAGAACTTTTCATGCGGGGGAAGACTCAAATGTTTCATCTCTGTATCGCCAGCTTACATAGAGGGTCTCGTCGTTTGCCGGCAATACAGAGGCCACCTCAATCTCCGGACTCGTAAGCAACTCGACAAGTCTTGGCGGCTTAATAATAATTTCCGTCTGTGGTTTGTTCTCTTGCTGACCGAATTTACCCCACAATGAATTGAGGATCAGCTTGAGAACAGACCTCAGACCCACGTTATATTCTATCTGATCCTTATCGAGCATCGTTCCCTCGCGTTCGAAAAATTTCGCAACATATTCATCGATTAGCGCTGGATCGTTTGCGCAATGCGGTGGAATTCCCGATGCTTGAGTTTTCAGTCGGAATAACTCATTGATATATTCGTGAAATAGACCACCCATGCCAGTCTGTTGATTAAATTGTGTTGTCGCGTACTGCCATATTTCGTAGACGCGCCTAACCTTATACCCTACCGCGACAGCTTTTTGTCGCTCGATTGACACCCACGTACCGGTGAAAACCCTATCGCACGGGTTTTCGTGAGGACAATCGGTCTGCACTCTCTGTTCGGCGCAAGTACGACACAACCAAAAAATCAGTCGACCCTGTATTCTCATAGGAAGTACCGGGTGGAACAGGTTACGTGGTGGTAATACCTCGCATTTTATTAAACCCTCAGCCAGGCCAATGTCTAACCTATTCCCGAGGAACGAACGACACTCGTTTTCACCTACATATAATGTTGGGTGTCCAATTGGATATTTGCCATGCTTATAAATGTATGGGTAAAGCGAGCACACATCGACATATTTGATTTTCTCATTCGAGTCAATTGTGTCGTACAGTTTCACGGTGTTGCCCGTTCTACCACCAAAAAAAGCATCACGCGGAATCAATGGCTCGTGCGTAGGATAATTATCACGGATGTAATCGCGCATTCTCTCATTCTCCGCGTACTCTTTATCAAACTCGCATTCCCATTTTTCGATCAATTGATAACCGTAGGCGCGAATCTTTGCAGATGTTCTGAGAGTTCGCTCGTGACGCGCATCCATCGACTCTTCTCCCACAGTTCTGGTGTCTCGATTGACGCGAAAACATTTAGGACAGCCGTGCCAATAGCATCCTTGGAATTGATAAACAATACCCGTGCCGTCCACGGTTACGCAATAACCATCGACGCGGATATTTCCGGGTAAAACTTTTCCTCGTGCGCGTTCGGCGTGCTGAATTCGAGTGTGAGGTATCAAATGATCCTCCCAGACGAGCCATTGAATCGCCTTGACAGACTGTTTATCGCCGCGTCTATATCCACCCGGTGGAATCACCCCGATTGTATCTGGCTTGAGGAATAGTTTCCGAAACACGCGCAAGCACGCACCAGCAATTGTACTAGCTTCGATGAACGGATCGACTTTGCCATACTTCAAAAAAATTGAACGGAGCGACAGACAAGCCAGTCTCAAAATTTTCACGTCCGTCCGACAGTATCGTATAATCTCATCTTGGAAGTTAAACTCGTAGCCTGCGGTCTTTCGCTCGTCGTACCATTGTAAAAAACTTTCCCTCTCTTTTTTACCCATTGTATTTGGTGAATAATACTCTACCGCGGGCAATTCGCCAACATAATTCTGGTTCTCGACGCGATTGAAAAGATGAGGGAACGTGCCTTTTTCAAGTGCCGGGAGCCCAAAGGATTTTGGAAATGCACTTAAAGCCATGTGAATGTAATTCAAACTATCTATAAATTTCACGTGATGAATCCGTATGATTACAGCTTTAGATCCATTCAGAATGACATCTGGTTTGTCTCTGAGATCTTTGCGATCAATCAAATATTTAAGGATAAATTGTGAATCGAATCCCTGGGCATTGTGCGCAATACAAATTGTCCGGTGAAATTTTTTCTTTCGTTCGAGCGCAAGCTTAACAAATTCCTCGACTGGCTTATCCTTGAATATATATTCACGGATTCCGCAATGAGTACATGGGCCTGATATATCCTCAGTGTCACAGCAAAAGCTGCATACTTGTTGCACAACGCACAGATTTGGGATGTGAATTTTCGTCTCTATGTCGCCTGCTACTGTCTCGTCGGCTCGAGTCTCAAAATCGTAAAACAGAAAAATTGTTTTGGGTGTGCGTTCGTCATCGCCAGTTATCGGTCGAATAAAACAGAAATGTCCGATTTCCTTTTTCTCTTTGCATGTTTTACAAAATTCCATCCCACACTCGTGTCTGTCGTTCTCAGTGCTTGTCATTCGGACAATTTTGTCGCACACCGGACACGCTCGTATGTTTTCGCAAACGCTGTACGACGAGTTAAAAGACTGTGCCCTCAAATGATTCTCGTAACACGCGTTTCCGCGAAAATCACGTCTGCATGTGTTGCACCGGACAAATAAACTCGCGGGGTCACACTGTGGCATTTGAAGACATCTGTCACATTTGTGTGAACATTTATGATTGATTTCTCGGGTGTAACTCCGATTACATGGTATGCAATAACCTCTGGAACCGGTCACACCTTTCAAGTTCAATATCGGCTGATAATGTCTCGATGACTCGTAGTACATTATGTTCAGGCGATATTGAACGACGTGTCCACGACCGATCACGACCTTTTGACCATCGAAAATCGGTTTGTCACCTCGCCCAAAATTTTGGAAACCGTATACAACAATAGCAATTCCACGGGTCGCATAGTAATCTTGGAATGCGTTAATTTCGCGCATCCCGCAGCCTGTATCAGGTATCGCTATTGCAGCAGCTGTCACAAGCTCGTTGGCTTGCGCACTCTGATACGGGCTGTTATTTTTCCTAATCCTTTCCCACTCCCTGTGAAGTTCCCCTGTCCGTATTGTGCCACGTCTCGCGTAACATAGCGCTACCACTAGCGACCGTGGTAGGCATTTATTATCTTTGTTTGAAATCGTGAGGATTGATCTTTTAAATACGGCTTCATGCGTTAGCGCGACTCGCCCGCGACCCGCCGGTACAGACACGATGTTACAATCGATAGAAAGCGTATCGTCGATGTCAAAGTTTTCTGTGCTCTGTGCAACAAGCGCAATTGCTTCCCACACGTCATCGGGTACGAGTTCACTCACAGGTCTGTATGACACCCACCCAGGACCATGCGCAAATCTCTCGGATCTAATAGTGATCCCAATCATATCTGTCGGTTCGGCGGCAGTGGTTAATAACGCGAGTATTTCTCGCATCGCACTTTCAAACCAGTGAAAGACGTTTGCATGTGGTGGTGGTCTGCGCACGGATAGGCGTATTCGGCGGCCCATCAGACTAAAACGTCTAATATATTCAGTGTGTTCGCTTACTATGCTGACGTAGCTTTGATGGTCGGGCTGTGCAGACTGCAACGGCATAGGTGATTCTCGGTCGGGATCCGATGATGGTCGTGATGGAGATTCGGGTTCATCAGAATTCCGGCCGTACCCGATCTGTAATACAGAGTCTATTTGAATAATTACGATATGGACCGTGCATGTGTGTGTGTGTGCGTGTGCGCGAGTGAAAATAATCTTCGATAAATACTAACCATGATCAACAGCATCATTTTCCTCTTCCCCCTCGGAATCCGATTCTGTATCGGACGATACTGATGACGATGATGATGATGATGATGATGATGATGATTGTGAGACATTAGACCTCAATGGCGACCGCCATGATACAGCTGATCAGGCTGTCCGATAATCCCCGAGGCATTCAAGAAGAAGCTCCGAACATTTCTCTTGACGAGCCCTCGCGTGATCAGACTGCTCCGGTTATTCGCGACAGTTCCTCGGCTGTTTCGCCACTGTGAAAGCACCCAGAGAGGCGGCGCGCCGCGGTGGGAGGGCCTCGCGAGATTAATTACTCCGCCTAATGGCTGGCGGTGGGCGTTAATTATACGCTACGGCCTCCTACTCGCGCGCGCTCATGATCGCCTGATACTTTTTCGGCGCAAAGAGCGCGTTTACGCCGAATTTATGCAAATTTCGGTATAACCAATTATCGATATCGGCATTAGCGGATACATGCTCCAATATATGATGCATATATTGGATCAAGTACATACTTTTAGTCAATACGTATGTGACTTGCAGATGCATACGTTTATACTAAGTATATCTCACACGTATTATTAAGGCTGTGTGGAAGTACACGTGCCTCAAAATTTTCGTATCGGCAGAATCGGTTGGGGTGAGAGCCAAAACGACTGCTCTACCGATTCCGATGAATTAGAGTTTCAAGTATCTGCAGGGATTGAAAAAATGTAGCGATTGACGTCAATCGAAATTGGAATGCGAGGGTGTTCAGTTTCTCTCGAGTAACGAGAGATATCTAGAAATAAGACCTTTTCGCGATCGATTGGTCACACGACGCTCACGAATTTGCCATCGCAATGTGCTGAGCTAAACTTTGACTATGCATCCGGCTGCCGAAAGTTCGGCAAATTCTGCATTTTCGCCCGTGAGAACGAAATACAGTTCTGGCGGGGGAAGCCAGGACGATGCAGGGCTGGCTGACACGAGCGGTCAGTCTTGATTTGATTATCATACCGTGACAATCAATCAATTTTAAAAAGCTTCACCAGATATAAAAAAATGAAGTTACGCGTAAAGTCAGTCAGTGAAATAAACGGTTACGCGTGCCCTGAAGACTGCGTGTTCGGGGGTGATTTTCAAGCAAGTGATACAGTGAATATAAAATCAGAAATCGATATCATCGGTAATATCCCAGACCCACCGGCTGCTAAGTGCATCCGGTGTAAAAATATGGTACAGTTGGGTACGGAATGCTTCTGTTTTTTACCTGCATCCATGACGTTGGATGAGTTTATGGATGCAGAAACAGTTATTAACGAGGATCTCAATATTCAACGCCCCGGCTCACCACAAATATACGTGCATGCTATGACGGAAAATGATATCGGTAGCCATGCGGTAGAAAATGATCGTTCCAATGATAGCGATCGTTGCTCGACATGTTGCGAGTGTCGAGCCTGCAAATTAGAATATCCCGATGACAGTGACAATGATCCAGATTTTGTGCCTCCTGTACATCAAAGAAATGCTGTAAACAACATGGATGTGGAGAATGCGGATGAGATCACCGAAATAGACCGAGGGGATATCGGAACTCTTGAAGAATTGTATAATTCCGACGAACAGCTGATGCAACTTCAAAATTCGTGTAAATTGCGTGAAAATTATTGGCATGCTGTTTTTTACCGATATGAGGTGCATAATCCGGCGACAGGCACAAAAAGACACAGCGTCCGCTATGCAGGCGATCAAAAAACGAAAACAGCAGCTTGCACGTGTATTCAATAAGGATAGAAAGAATAGAGCATTCCCGAAGAAAAATAAGGCTGATTACTGCAGCGTATGCAGCCGGCGAATCTACGGTCTGCGCCGGTCGAGAGGAGTTGTGTGCCCGACATGCCGGTGTGCTACATGTCCCGAATGCACACATGTCTGCTGTAAGTATTATAGCTCGATAAGATATTTAATATTCGAATAAAACTTGAAGTACATGTTTATCGGACGATACTGATGACGATATGATGAAATAAATTGATGATGATGATGATGATAATAAACACAATTTTCGTGAAATTTTAAAAATTGTGAGACATTAGACCTCAATGGCGACCGCCATGATACAGCTGATCAGGCTGTCCGATAATCCCCGAGGCATTCAAGAAGAAGCTCCGAACATTTCTCTTGACGAGCCCTCGCGTGATCAGACTGCTCCGGTTATTCGCGACAGTTCCTCGGCTGTTTCGCCACTGTGAAAGCACCCAGAGAGGCGGCGCGCCGCGGTGGGAGGGCCTCGCGAGATTAATTACTCCGCCTAATGGCTGGCGGTGGGCGTTAATTATACGCTACGGCCTCCTACTCGCGCGCGCTCATGATCGCCTGATACTTTTTCGGCGCAAAGAGCGCGTTTACGCCGAATTTATGCAAATTTCGGTATAACCAATTATCGATATCGGCATTAGCGGATACATGCTCCAATATATGATGCATATATTGGATCAAGTACATACTTTTAGTCAATACGTATGTGACTTGCAGATGCATACGTTTATACTAAGTATATCTCACACGTATTATTAAGGCTGTGTGGAAGTACACGTGCCTCAAAATTTTCGTATCGGCAGAATCGGTTGGGGTGAGAGCCAAAACGACTGCTCTACCGATTCCGATGAATTAGAGTTTCAAGTATCTGCAGGGATTGAAAAAATGTAGCGATTGACGTCAATCGAAATTGGAATGCGAGGGTGTTCAGTTTCTCTCGAGTAACGAGAGATATCTAGAAATAAGACCTTTTCGCGATCGATTGGTCACACGACGCTCACGAATTTGCCATCGCAATGTGCTGAGCTAAACTTTGACTATGCATCCGGCTGCCGAAAAGTTCGGCAAATTCTGCATTTTCGCCCGTGAGAACGAAATACAGTTCTGGCGGGGGAAGCCAGGACGATGCAGGGCTGGCTGACACGAGCGGTCAGTCTTGATTTGATTATCATACCGTGACAATCAATCAATTTTAAAAAGCTTCACCAGATATAAAAAAATGAAGTTACGCGTAAAGTCAGTCAGTGAAATAAACGGTTACGCGTGCCCTGAAGACTGCGTGTTCGGGGGTGATTTTCAAGCAAGTGATACAGTGAATATAAAATCAGAAATCGATATCATCGGTAATATCCCAGACCCACCGGCTGCTAAGTGCATCCGGTGTAAAAATATGGTACAGTTGGGTACGGAATGCTTCTGTTTTTTACCTGCATCCATGACGTTGGATGAGTTTATGGATGCAGAAACAGTTATTAACGAGGATCTCAATATTCAACGCCCCGGCTCACCACAAATATACGTGCATGCTATGACGGAAAATGATATCGGTAGCCATGCGGTAGAAAATGATCGTTCCAATGATAGCGATCGTTGCTCGACATGTTGCGAGTGTCGAGCCTGCAAATTAGAATATCCCGATGACAGTGACAATGATCCAGATTTTGTGCCTCCTGTACATCAAAGAAATGCTGTAAACAACATGGATGTGGAGAATGCGGATGAGATCACCGAAATAGACCGAGGGGATATCGGAACTCTTGAAGAATTGTATAATTCCGACGAACAGCTGATGCAACTTCAAAATTCGTGTAAATTGCGTGAAAATTATTGGCATGCTGTTTTTACCGATATGAGGTGCATAATCCGGCGACAGGCACAAAAAGACACAGCGTCCGCTATGCAGGCGATCAAAAAACGAAAACAGCAGCTTGCACGTGTATTCAATAAGGATAGAAAGAATAGAGCATTCCCGAAGAAAAATAAGGCTGATTACTGCAGCGTATGCAGCCGGCGAATCTACGGTCTGCGCCGGTCGAGAGGAGTTGTGTGCCCGACATGCCGGTGTGCTACATGTCCCGAATGCACACATGTCTGCTGTAAGTATTATAGCTCGATAAGATATTTAATATTCGAATAAAACTTGAAGTACATGGTTTGATTTTCCGATTTCAGGAAATAACAGCCATCTGCGAGATTGATCCAGCGATTATATTGATAATATTAAAATATACTAGTTATATTGAAATAAATTCCAATTGTAATTAAAATAATTCCAATTGATAAATGATTATAGAATATTAATAAACACAATTTTCGTGAAATTTTGGTAAAAATTGCTTATTATAATTGTATATGTGCGTGTGTGTGTATGTATGTGTGTGTGTATGTATATCAATATTTATATACAATGCACTTTGGGGAAGAGCCTTGACCTCACGAGGAGGTCATTGCTCTCTTCCCCAAAGTGACTACATATCTACTCCCATCTATAATGTTTTACACGTTTCATGCCTCCGCGAGAGAGAGAGAGAGAGAGAGAGAGAGAGAGAGAGAGAGAGAGAGAGAGAGAGAGAGAGAGAGAGAGAGAGAGAGAGAGAGAGAGAGAGAGATAAATAAATAAGGCTAGAATGCTATTGTTGCATTAGAAAGTCCAAATTATTTCCTCTCGTTTACTATATTCGTGCCATAATCCTTTATCCCCCATTTGTGAACTAGGAGTCCACCGCCCTCAGTGTAAAAAAGGACTGTCGTGACCCTTTCCTAAAGTATATTGGTGAAAAGGATTTTCGTTGTCACCTAAAATTGGTAAGTTTGATCCCCAAGTATTGCTTACCAGTTATTTATTTATTGCCAAACGATTACACGAATATCTTCTTACAACAATACAAACATTTCCTTAGAATACAACAACTATTATTTCCTTGCAATCATCTTATAATAATACAGTTATTGAACCATGACGCGTCATGACAAAATTATAAGCAGAATTATCAACTATACAATGTCAATTTTCCATTATTTTCGATTGTTGTTATGATACTATTACTAAGCAATTGGTTTCCAAATTCATTATACGCCACGTTTCACAAGAGTTAATCTATTAGATCATCAAAATGTGAGAGCTGAAAATATTGGTCAATAAGTCCAAGTCATACAAACTTGTCTCATATAAATAGCTTTTTTCCACCGCGGCCCTATAAAAGGTAATCTTTCTTCATTTCCCGGACCATAAAACCCCAGCCCTAAGCTGTTGCTTGTCTCCATATTATTTTATAGTAAATATTCATATATATTTATTTTCGTAATCGAGCAAGTCAGTAGATTAGGTATGCATAAGGTAAACTGTCGTTTTTCCTCAAGGGTTTGCCTTTGAATCGACAATTCGTGTATGGTTACATGGATTGTGTCCCCTTGAAATTTCCTCCCTATATACATATAAATACGACTATACATACATATGCTCGTTCATGTCTTTATTTTTGATTCTTCAAAAGGTGAGTGGTGTCATGTTTTTTGTTCTTCCAAAGGTCATAAATTCATTCCAGTTTTGCATTGATTTGATATTTGATTTAGTCAGTATATTGTTTTTTGAATATTTTCACTACTAGTGAGTATAATGAATAGTAAACGTCTATACATCAATTTTTGCCTTTGGTTGAACAACGTCGTTTTTCTTATTTATTTAATACTTATGTGCTGGTTTTTTCTCGTATACTTAATATCCTTTTATTTATTTTCTTCCAGCAATTGTTTTTCTGATTGAAAAAAAATATCTTCCATCCATTCTCATATATGATATGTTACGTGGCGTGGTCCTTAATTAGCTGGGTTCAGATCTCGGCTACGGTATTGACCGTAGACGTTTTACTCGGTAAGGTTCTGTTACGTGTCGAATCAGGTTATCAATAACTCAGTACTCAGGAATTGGATCAGATGTGCCTTTATTCCCTATTCACTTCACTGAGAGAGCTCGTGTAATTATTCCAAATACTAGTATACAATATGAGCGTCGGACTGTCTACCATCTCCGCGTTACCCGTGTGGTTAACCGTGTCTCTCCCGTCAGACTGGCGACTGACCTCCGAGCGCCTTGAGGCGGTCGTATTTAATCCCTCGTGGGGGTGCCGTTGCAACCCCTTGGTGTTGCGCTCGGTGGGAGGCGGTCAGTCGCCTCCCGCCGTCTCGAGTTACGCTCCGAGCTACCTGTGGATTGTTGTTTTCGACAACCGACCGTCCGGATTCTCCGACGCTGCAACGTGTTTGCAGGTCGGAAAAATATTCAAAACTTGAAGCCGCACGCACACTGCAGAACGCTTGCTCTATACTCCGCAGTCGTATATAGAGCGGTGACTCGCTCCACACGCCTGGACACCTACTCCCACTCTCGGCCGACAGAGGCGCGCGCCCACTCTATAAGCCCCTTCCTATGGTCCTTACCCAACGGTGGCTGTACACTGCGCACCGCGCATGCGCCGCGCGCTGTTATATGCTGTTATACTAACTATTCTTGGCTTGATCCAATTTCACTCATTTGAATATCCCGATCTTCCACAATCTTCCCCCTTTTAACTTTCCCTCTGCGATTTCTTTCTGATATTTTAAAATTCCTTCAAAGTTCCAAATTCCTCGGAATCTCCACTTCCTCCATACTCCAAATGTTTGAAATCTCACTTTTTATTTTGACCTTTCCATAACTCCAATTTCCTTAAATTCTCGAATTTCGGCATTTTTCCAAATTATTCGGTTTCTTCCAAACTTCAAAGTTCCCCAAAATTTTGAATTCTTCCAAAAATTCTCGACTTTTCAAATTTTCCAAAATTTTCAATTTCTCTAACATTCTCGACTTTTTCTTTTAAAATTCTTAAAAATTTTCAGATTTTTCCAATTTATCAAAATTCCCAAAATTCTCGAATTTCTCAATTTTTTAAAACTTTCCAAAATTCTCGAATTTTTCTAATTTTCACATTATTCTAATCTTCCAAAACGTTCAAACTTTTCGAATTTCCCAATTCTCCAAGTTTAAAAAATTTTCACAATTTTCAAAATTTTTCGAGTTTTCAAAATTTTCCAAATTTTCAAGATTCTTCAAATTTCTCGAAATCTTTAAAATCCTCCCAATTTTCTGATTTCTCAAAATTTTCGAATCGCGACGGTAATTTGTAGGTTCACCAAATTGTTCGACAGTGCCTTATTCTCCCCCAAGCTTCGATGCCTTTTCGATTATTTCGTGAAAATCGTTCCCCATTCTCAACGCTTGAGTATGGGTATTCCCGTTACCATTCACTCCATGCAGGGTTTCGGTCGTGTCAATTATCTTTTTCACATATTCTGCCACCCTTGGGCTCGTTATATTTACTATCGCGTTTATATCAAGGATCGTGCTGTTGATTGTATGTAGGGAAGTCGTGGTAGTTATGCTTCGTGAAGCTACCAGTTTCACCGAATTTGTCCGGGCTACGCAACTTGGGTTCAATCGTAGCATGCCTGTCCCTGAAATCTCTAGGATACTATCGCCTGATTGTTTACAATTAAGAAATAGCTTCTCCTCCTCACTGTTCGAAAATATCCACGTATTTCGATCGTTCGCCCGTGTCCAGTATGTTGACTTAATCTTCATTAGTTTAATTTTACAGGTCGCTAAATTCATTACCTCCCAATTTGCGAGAGAGAGAGAGAGAGAATTTAGTACATGTAGCGGCTCGTGGTCTCTGCTACGCGAGAAGTCCGCACACCTGCCGGTACCGAGCCACAGGGACACCCAGTGTCCCAACAGGAGTGCCTAGCACTTCGCAAACAAGAGTACCCAAGGTACTTTTCTGTAAGACTGCCCCCCCCCAGTCTATAACAGTGGTAGCCGGAGCGTGGTTTCGGTGCCGCACGTTATACATGTGCCAAATTTCGAACAAAATATAACAAAATCAATTAAGAAAATCATTTTTACCCTGAACGCTTGCAAAGATAATTTTTCCTCCCAAATAATTATACACGTACATATATATATACATACTCTCATTTATTGATCATATATTTTAATTTTTGAACAACAATACATATATATATATAACATAAAATATTACACACACAAAAGTCCCAGTCAGTCCCTGATGCAAGAGCTTGCCACCTCTATACCAGGGGTGATTACAAGCTAGTGCGTCAGCAAGACTGTCTTTGCACTGCTGTGTGTGTCAGCAAATTCAAGGGCCACATTGTCAAGAGGCCACCAAAAGTATTGGGCTGTACGTACAAGGGTACCTAGTGAGTACTCGTACAACTCAACCACTAAAATCAGCACAGATTGAGTGAGACAAGAAGTCTTGGTTCCCATTTCACTTATCTGTTTATTGTCCTCTTAACGCACTGAGGAAACTTTCATTCCAACCCAAGTCATGTCTCAGTTTGCACATTGAAAGATACCCTTAAAATTGTGCTTGCTAATTGCAAAAAGAGTAATCGAGGGCACCTGCTGGACATCCGTGCCAAGATACTCATCCACAACTGACCTTTGACACATATACACAACCATCAACATAAACATCCACTCACACCTCTCAATTGACGAATGGCTTCACACACAACTCCAATTACACACACAAGTTCATTGGAAATTTCATTTAGTAGTACAATCTGCCTTTTCATGAATTCTATTAAAATTAAGAACTTGCCCTAGCAACCTACAACCATTTACATAAAGTCTGTACATTTACATTAGTACGCGTCAAGATTGAA
This sequence comes from Aphelinus atriplicis, assembly GCA_020882685.1. Taxonomy (NCBI): domain Eukaryota; kingdom Metazoa; phylum Arthropoda; class Insecta; order Hymenoptera; family Aphelinidae; genus Aphelinus; species Aphelinus atriplicis. Next base: position 20,466 of record JAJGQD010000057.1, read on the forward strand.
GATTGAATATTAGAGCAAAAACTTATCTGGAATAAGTGTCGAACACTTGAGTGACAATTATAAGTACGAAATCTCTGTTGTCAACTAAATTACTTTCTTTTGGTCAAGTAACATTGGCCTGTTATAAGCAAACGCTCATAAAGCATGCTATGTACGTTAACATTTGTTTAAACGAGGTTCTGGAACTACTTAACAGACAGAAATATTTTTTTTTACATTTAACACAACAAAACCTTGGATCCACTTGCGCAAGTCTATCACACATACACTCATTACATCTCACTCCCTCAAGTACACTCTGGTTTGATTATATCTCTCCCAAGCATACGTGTAACAAATTGCAAGAGTCGCATCTGTCCTGACAATATCTATTAGTGTTCCCAGAGCAAACACTTGTGACGAACAATAGTACACTGTCACCTACTTGATTAATGCATGTGCATGCCATTGCATGCCTGACACGTAAATCCAAGTTTTGCTCGACTTACAGACCCTCTTCGCTAACTGACTAGACGCACACAAGTAAATATTATACTAACACTTATACCGCACTTTGACACCAACACTGCACACACATATGGTTAGGCTTTGCAGCACAACTGCATAGCCCTTGACGCCCAGGTATTATCACTTGGAGGCACGTCTTATCCTCTCATCCCCTTTCTGAATTGGATAATCCTCTCTGAGCATACATTGGGATATATGCTTCAGAGCTGAGAGAAAGGTTGCGCTGCTGTGACAAACGCACGCCAACCCTGCATTAACAAAGCTGGGCAAGAGACGATACAGGTCCAAATGTATTCCTGTGACTTCTGGATCAGTCCTGTAACAAGGACAATAATTATTAATACTTATACCGATAGCATTGCCCCAAGAACAACACAAGCTCATGCGAGAGCGACTAGAGCAACTGTCCCAACATTGAGAAATTAATAAACACAAGAGTACATATCATGAGCAGAACATTAGTAATGAGTCTCTTTTAATCATTTTAAATTATTTCTTGGCCCCACTGTATCATAATTAGCCATAAGTGAGTACATACTTTCTCGTAATTACTTTAAATAGAGGAACCTGTAGAGCGGACCCTTAACCTGGATAGCGACTAATAAATAATCATAATAATAAACTTAAACATTTACTTTTAATCATAAATAAATAAGTTTATATTGTCACGTGGCTAGCCCCGCGATTATTAGAATCGCATTGCGCGGGGCCACGCCACGAATATCGGAACGTTCTGGAAGGACGATGTTGAAATTGTGACGCACGGAGCGTAACTCGAGACGGCGGGGGGCGACTGACCGCCTCCCACCGAGCGCGCCACCAAGGGGTTGCGACGGCACCCCCACGAGGGATTAAATACGACCGCCTCAAGGCGCTCGGGGCAGTCACATGGCAGTCACACGGCAGTCGGACGGGAGAGACACGGTAACCACACGGGTAACGTGGAGACGGTAGACAGTCCGACGCTCATATTGTATACTAGTATTTGGAATAATTACACGAGCTCTCTCAGTAAAGTGAATAGGGAATGAAGGCACATCTAATCCAATTCCTGAGTACTGAGTCATTGACAACCTGATTCGACACGTAACAGATCTTTACCGAGTAAAACGTCTACGGTCAATACCGTAGCCGAGATCTGAACCCAGCTAATTAAGGACCACGCCACGTAACAGTATATATAAAAAACATTACTATTTGCTGACACATTTTAATCATTCCAGTTATATTTTTCCTTTCCTTTAATCTAGAGGCAAAACTAATTGTTATTATTTGCGAATAAATCATAACAAAAAAAATCTGAAATAAATTTTCGAAAGAATCATAGGTGTAGGACATAATCAATACATGCTGACAAGCAATTAGGCTAAAAGAAATAAAATAAGAAGTACAATTTCGATACCTCCTGATACATGAAGCACTTAGGGACACAATAATTGTCAGTATTCTCGTGGATCGAAGAGATTTTGTTTTCGTTTTAAGTCTAGAGCTTAGCCGAAATCTAACCCTATTTTTACAGAGTCAAACAACGCAATCAAAACTACCCAAATTGAGTCGGTACATATTAATTTAAAGAATTTTGAGAGGATTCTAACTAGTAAAACAATCCCCCAACAAGATAATAACTCGGAATCGCCAACCTGCAACTAAACTGAATATCGGGATCCTATTATTAGCAACGTTAAAGTGAAACTCTTTCGAGACTTGCACATTAAATCTTGATTTTACCACGTACTGAAAATAAGCCCGAATCAAGCAAGGCATTTGAAGCTCGACTGAGGCAGTTTACGGTTACCTTTTTTCTGCAACATTATAACCTCAACTCTGGAATCAAGGTAACCTTTCTCAAATCACTAATGCGAAGTAAGTCACATTCCTACCACAAGACCTTGAACATCCTTGTTCCCTGTACGAATTGGCATCCCAGGTGCAGCATATTTGAACTGATGCATGACAATTCAAAGGTACAGCAATCCTCCGTGTACTAGGTGCAGCACATTTGAACTGGTACATAACCTGCTGTGTCTTGACTCAACACCCAAGGTGCAGTACATGTGAACTGGTGAATCTGTTTACCTTTGGGCCTCCCGTCAACCAAAGCAAACAAGTTACGGTACAAAGGACGTGATCTGTGGTACCTTGAGTTGACAGGAGGATACATTTGTGCTTCCACATTTTTCGGTTGGCCCGAATTTTGTCAGAAATATCTATACATAACAGCGGAACTGTTTGCGTTCGAGCACTCGCACGATCAGCTGTTAGGCAAGCGTGGGAGAAGATTTGAATATTTTGCCCTTGCACGAAAACGTGGCATAGCCGGGCTGAACACCATCGGTAGATACCCGAGGGCCGACGTTTTTCATCTCCTCACTAGGGTGCTCGCACACCCGACACTTCCACGCGTTATATTTAAGGAGTGGAAAGCCACAGATTATTCTCTAGAGACTTCCCCCCATTATTTTGCCTGCAGACGAGCCATATACCTTGCTACTCGCTCGCTACTAACATACCGTCTCATGCCACGAAGCTGGGGATGGGAGTAACCGATCAACAGGAATAAAATCAGTGTCCTTGATGTAGGATTTTGGGTCGGTGAAGTTTTACCCCAACAAATAAGAGCGAATGAGATACCACACGACAAGAATTGAAAGGTTAGGTATATCTTATCAGACAGAGAAAACAGAGGCTGAAGAAGAAGAACAGCTCCTAATTCCTACGAGAAGAAGACCCTCTGGGAATATTAGCCCTGAAGAAATGGATGCTATGATTGAAGAACTAGGTCAAGATAGTCAAGAGTCACTGCAACCAGGAGTAGCAACTGTTAATAGCATCACTGTACCTGAACCTACATCTGAAAATGGAGAAGGATCTCAACAACGTCGAGGAACATCTGAACCAATGCAAACAGAAGAACCTACAGAAACAAATGATCCTGTCGAAAACTCGGAGTTAGCCGAAGCAATGGAAGCCATTGGCACTGTGACATGGCCAATCAAAGCCAGAACCAAACAGATAATACGAATCAATTTAGTCAGAACCGACATGGTTGAAGGATACCTGCCGAGAATAGACGTTGGCAAAGAGGAAGTATATGTCGGAGAAGCGGTTGTGAAGAATGAGCACAACAGCTGCAACGTCATGGTGATAAACACCTTGGACGAGGACCAAGAAATCCATATAAGACCCCAAGAACTTTTACAGTTCGAGTACGTCACTCCAGATTTTGAGACGGATACTGAAGTCTCGGTGGAGGAAGGCGTGGCTCCTCAGACTGAACAAGAAAGAGTAGAACAGTTGAGAAGTCTAATAAAAATGGATGGACTTAATGAAGAAGAACGACATGCGGTCATGGACCTTGTAAGTGATTTTAATGATGTATTTTTGCTGCCAGGAGACACTCTATCCTGCACGGACAAATAGAATTTGAAATACCCATGAAAAATGAACGACCTATAAATACCAAGCAATACAGATTGCCTGGAATTCATGAAGAAGTAATAAATGAAGAAATAGAAAAAAAGCTGAGGAATAATGTGATAGAGCCATCAAACTCACCCTTTAATTCACCAATATGGATAGTACCAAAGAAGCCGGATAGTCAAGGTCGACCAAGATGGCGTATGGTCATCGACTTCCGTGAGTTGAACAAGAAAACTATTGAAGACTCTTACCCGTTACCCAACATAACAGATATCATGGACCAATTAGGCGGAAGCGTCTATTTTTCAGTCTTTGACATGGCAAGTGGGTTCCAGCAGATACTCCTAAGGCCAGAAGACAGGCCGAAAACGGCGTTTTCAGTGCCAGGAGGCCATTATCACTATGTAAGGATGGCTGAAGGAACCGCAGGAGCAACAGCGTGTTTCCAGAGGTTGATGGATCTTGTACTCAGAGGACTCTATGGCACTGAACTATTGGTGTACATAGATGACATTATCGTGCATGCTCGAAGCTTAAGAGAACACCAGGAAAGAGTCAGGAGGTTGTTCGAAAGGCTAAGAGACGCTAATCTAGTTTTACAACCAGACAAAGTTGACTTTCTTTGCCAAGAAGTCGTCTTTATAGGACACACAATTAGCGAAAGAGGCATAGAACCCAATGATCGGCTGATTTCTGCAGCCAAGAACTTTCCAGTACCCAAAAATCAGACAAATGTAAGAGGCTTCTTAGGACTCACTGGATTCTACAGAAGATTTATTCAAGACTTCTCGAAGCTAGCGTTGCCACTCTCAAAATTGTTGGAAAAGGAGGCAGTTTTAAATGGGGAGAAGCCGAGGAACAAAGTTTCAATACCCTAAAGGAAAAGCTTATCTCGAAGCCTATCTTGCAATTCCCCAATTTTGATGAGAAATTGAAGGTCACCACAGATGCCTCAAACGAAGCAATAGGTGCAATTCTGAGCCAAGAATATGATGGCATGGACTTACCAGTCGCATATTTGTCTCGAACATTGAACAATGCCAAGAAGAATTATGGTGTTACAGAGAGGGAATGTTTAGCCGCATTCTACGCTATGCATCATTGGAGACCGTATTTGTTAGGAAAACCCTTTATTCTTGAATCTGACCATGAGCCTCTGCATTACATGCATTCAAGGAAAGATGCAGGAGGAAAAATGATGGGATGGATGTTTAAATTCACTGACTATGAGTATACGTTCAAGTATAAGCCCGGGAAGTTGAATAAAAATGCTCACGCATTATCCCGCAACCCCGAGGAAAAACCAAGCGAGGATGATATAAATGAAAAACTACCCCGAATTAGAGTTTTTGTAATCAGAGAGCGAGCTGCAAAAGCCTCTACGAGTTCCCCGAAAAATAGTGCAACCAGCACTCCACCAGTTAGACCAAGGTCAAGTTCGCTTGGAAGCAATCCGAGGCCGAAAGGCAGACCTACAGGAGCCAAAAACAAGAAAGAAGCACCCAACTTGGACCACAGTATGATCGCTCAGAGAATACGATCCAAGGTCACACCAGCGAATTCTCCAGCCTATGACCCATTAACAGGCAGACGCGTAAGTCTAGAGAAGAAAAACAAGAAAACGCTGAAGCTACCCGGCCCAGCTAAGCAGAATGAACCTGAAGCTGAGAGTGCAACAGAGAAAGGTGAAAATCTAAGTACACAACCTGAACCTCAGACAGTTCAAGAAATTGCCGACAGAAATCCTGTACCGGGTACAAGTAAGATACCTGAACCATCTGAACTCAAACATCAACTAGTTTCTAAACAAGATGAAACATCGGATGATTTCAGGGGACAAATAAATCCCGCAAATTTGCAGGATAACTTCAGTGAATCTGAAGGACCACCGTTGATAGACCCTAGAAGGAGTGGATTAAGAGAACCAAATACTGACGGAGAGATAGAAAGAGAACAAGAGCATTCAGAGTCAGAAACTGATGAACCACAGTCCAGAGAAGAAATACAGAGAGCCATAGACAAGTTTGAAGAAAGTCTAAGAATACATTGTGAAACAGGAGAAGTACCTGAAGATAACAAGAGTCTGGAGCAGAATACCTCCAGAAGACCATACATGTCTGAGAGCGAAATACTTGAATTAAGTAGGCAGAATGAAAACGTGGAGCAGCGCATTGACGAATTGATACAGAGTTTCGAAACGATCAAAAGAGACATTGCAGAATGTATACTTCCGGAGCAAATGGAAGAAATTTCATCAGCAGAACCCTCACCCGAACGACCTGGAACTAATAGAGCAATCTCGCTTACCCCAACGGTAAAACCCAGAGAACCTAGGTTTCGTAGCACACCTCTAGTTGGTACCGAGGAACCTAGGAGAAGAGTGAGATTCAACGAAATGGAAAAAATAGCTGAGCAAAGCGAGAACTCTTCAGTAAAATTAAACTTCACACGAGAACCCGCAACTGAGTTGCCATGCTTTATCTCACTGATACCACAAGTTGACCCAATAAATCAGTACCTTGACCCAGAAAAACAAAGAGAATTACTCTCTGCTAAGGAGATGTCTAGCGACGAGAATGACGGAAGCGAGTTGCGATTACGAAACAACGTAATGTCATCTCGAGCTTGTTTCATATACAAAAGAGACAACCTAGTTCATTTCATTTCAAGAGATTGTAAAGTCATAGGTGAAACCATGAAACTTTTACTTGGAATAGGTGCCATTTCTATCCAAACCTTAAAGGAAAAGAAACCTAACATCATGTTCTCAATAGTAGTGAAGGAGAAACATTTTGACCCACTCACCGTGAAAAACGTTCGCGATGGACTGAAAAATCTCAAAAACGTTCTAATCAGCAAGAACCTAAACAGTTTCCGAATCACTCGGAAAGGAAACATGACCGACAGTCTAGAACCTGGATTGCTAACCGAAATGGTCAAAGAAAGATTTGAAAACAGTAACAACAAAGTAACAATCTGTTATGGAAAAGTGAGCCTACCATCAGAACACGAGCGCAAGGAAATTATTGAAACCTTGCACTGTAGTATGATGGCTGGACATAAAGGAGTAAATGAAACTTATAAGAAAGTTCGATAAAGGTTTTACTGGCCAGGAATGCGTAATGATATCTTAAATTTCATACGTAAATGTCCCAATTGCCGAGAAAGGAAAATTGATCGAATAAAGACCCGAGACCCCATGATACTAACTGATACCCCAATAGAAGCTTTTGATAAAGTCTCAATAGACACGGATGGGAAACTGCGAATGACCCCAAGAGGAAATTGTCACCTACTCACTATTCAATGTAATTTAACCAAGTACCTGATCGCGATATCCATACCCAATATAAAAGCAACTACTATAGCTGATGCCCTTGTGAGACATCTAATATGTCAATTTGGAGTCTCGCGCGCAATACTGTCCGATAATGGCACTTGTTTCCTCTCAGATTTAGTGGAGACGATGCTCCGAATTTTTAGAGTACACCATCTTACCACATCACCCTACCACCCTTAAACAAATGGATCTCTTGAGCGTAGTCACGCACCCTCAATGGACTTTGTGAGAACCTATTCAGAGAAATATGATGATTGGGATTTGCTAGCATCATTCGCGACCTTTTCCTACAACACAACCGTACACAATTCCACAAATTTTACACCTCACGAATTAGTTTTCGGTAGAGTAGCTAGGTTACCAATTGAAGTACCCCGTGACGAAAAGCTAAGAACCTATAATGTTTATCTAAGGGACCTAATAGAGAGACTGAGCGAAATGAAGTTAATAGCCACGGAGAATCAGATTCAAAGTAAAGAAAAATCAAAAGAGAGGTACGACCTCAAGGCAAGGGAATTCAAAGGCAAAGTAAATGATTATGCACGCATTTTAAAGGAACCACGTAATAGCAAATTTGACAGCTACTACAATAAGCCCCTAAAAATAGTAGAGGTATTGGGCAAGAACAATGTGGTCCTTGAATTGCCAAATGGCAAACGCTTTTTGGACTAGTAACCAATGATGAAGTCAAGGAAATAAATGAAAAGGTACAAACTACTCTTATGCAACAAAGGGAGATAGCTAAACTCATGGGCGACCGTACACACATCGTAGCTTCATCATTGGACGAATTACACACCATTTCCAGAATTCACACCACAGAAATCAAGGATTTCGAAAAACGTATCGAGAATGAAGTAGACAAGGAAATGCATTATATCCGAGTAGTGGATTATGTATACCGAGTCGGATCAATGATAGACCACCTTGCGAGAGGATACAAAGAGATGATAGGAATTCTAGAGGATCTCAGAGGAAACGAAATACATAAGGGTTTCCTAACTGATGAGATTCTGGTGAGAATAAACACGGACATTCTCCAGACAAAAGGAGAATGGGATTTGCCAATTCCCACGGAACACTTGAGACCTGAAGAAGTGATAAACATCGCAACAATGGACGTCACTTACCACGATGGACGAGTATTAGTGATACTGAATTTACCTTCAGTGGACAGAACCCTGTACGAACTATACGAAATACATGAATTGTTTGTACCGTAAATTCATGAAGGAATCGCTAAAGGCATGGCTTATGTTCGCGCCAGCCACAAATACATAGCAATGGACAACAATCATCAGACATACATGAAAATGAGTGATTCGGAACTGAATGACTGCATTTTCACAAGAGGCATAAATATCTGCTCAACATCAGGACCTCTGAGGGATACATCATATCAGCATGATTGCGAGATGATGATGCTGATAAGGCCCAAACCGGAAACCTCGAATTTGTGTGATATAAGATATCGCAAAATCAATCAAATCCAATGGCAATACGTTCGATCAAAAGGACTGTGGCTGTTTTCTACGAGCCACGAGGATAAGATAAGAATGACCTGTACAGACCAACAGCCAGAGGAAATCATTCTATCAGGAGTTGGGATCATGAAATTCGATCCTGACTGTAAGGCCCAAAATGAAGAGGTCACACTTCTGAATGAAGGAAGGAAAATGAGTGGAAGCCAGTACATTTATGCACCCGAAATGCATTTGAATGTGTTCGAGGTTCACCCACCATTCAGGGAACAACTCCAGCAACACCTCACTCAAGGTAATACAGAAGAATCATGGGATCAAAAGGAAGAATCACTGCACGAGATCATGAGTCGCTTAAAGATCATCAAAGATAATGACTTGAGTCATTTCAATACACACAAGCTTATTTTCGGGAACTATTTCCTCTACCTTGCTCTCATCATAATCACCATCATAGTATACTCATTGTAACACGGAAAGAGCAAGAGGTGTTGGGAACTAATAGGCACTAGGAATCAAACTTCATGCACAAATAACATAGAACTAACATCACAGAGGATAAAATCTGAATCTAATGACAGAAACCGAGAGAATCAAAAACAAGACAGAACAGAAACAATGACCAGACAAAATACGGAAAGACTGGGACAATTGAGCTTTGTAAACACTCAATCATGTTATGACATTAGCGCGGGAACCGCGAACCTCACTGATCACAGTTGCACTCCAATGATTCCCAAATCGACTTCCGTAAGCTTTTCCGCCGAGGTGGATAACTAACATTGTAAATAAATCTGTAAATATGGGACCCATGAATTACTAATTAAGAGCACCAAGAGACAAAAGGGAATAAGTTGGACCATATATGTTGTAGGTTTCGAAAGACCAAGATGGCGGAACAAGTGCTTAAAACAAATCAAGTAAGGGTAACCTACCCTCTGAGCACAACCTTGTCTGACGTCATTGGACTGTTTGAAGGAAGAGGCCATCTTCAGGTTACAGAGGTGTTGGAACACCCGACTAAGACAACTAAGGGATCCTTGAGACTAACATACGAGACTGAAGCAGAAGCCCAAAATGCCATGGAATTAGACGAGGCCATCATACCACGCAGAGTTTCCAGAGCTACATTCTTACCACCAATCGAAAGTACTGATACGCCAAAGGCACCTGGACCAACACGAGTACCAAGAGACCCAAGAAGAATCTTTTGCACTTTATCATAGATCGTGCAAGAGGACCAGCGGGAGGATTTATTTTTCCAACATTTCACGCAGTTTGGGGAAATGGAATACTTGAATACTCTCAGGGATAAGAATGGACAACTTTCCTATGGATACATTTGCTATTTTGATGCCGAAGACGCAAAGAAAGCAATGGGACACAGCAACCCACTGTAACGAACTCAACCGGCGGAACCAAGGAGATCATCAGGCCAATTGATGGGACACCAGACAACCGCTAAAAGGTATCATGTTCCATGTGGAAGACAAGTGGATGCAAGTACTTACACGCTGCATGAAGTAACCTGTCGAAGACAGCTCCTGTGGAAATGCGAAGAAGAGTTGTTGAAACATTTGAAGGAGAATAAAAAGAAAAATGATCTGATGAACCAAGAAGAATCCACTGAAAAACCCAAACAGCATACCACGTTAGAAAGATTTGGGTTCTACAAAGAAACGCCCACATCGAGGTCACGACGGTACCCCCGAAGACAAGACAGGCGGAACTTGAGGATGAGACAGTACAACCCAAACAAAGAAAAATGTATGAAGCATCAAACAAAAAGGAATCAGGTATGAAACAATCCTGTCACGAGAAAACAATAACAAAGAAAGCATATGAACAAATAGACCTTGACGAGTCTGACTCAGACATGGATATCAGTGAAGATGTGAAAGAAGAATTGCTACTCAAGGAAACTTTGATGTAAAATCAAAAAGCACTTATGACAGAACCAAAGTACTAGCGTAAGAACAATTAACACGCGTGACACTTTCTTGATCCTACCTTGATCTAGCACCCATTTCAGCACCAGAACGAACCCATTAGAAACCTCTCCCTCATGGAGTGATAACAAGCGCGCGTGGCTCAGCGTCTTCTCTCCACTCGCACACGTAAATACTTATGGCTATGAAGCGCGCTCGCTTCATTACAGATCTATTCATGCGCTGCAATACGCATCGGTTTACTTATTTGATTATCCTTATATATAAGGCGCCTTATATCGATACACACATACCTACGTGTCATCCAATTACTTTACTTACTAATTTATTAACTTGTTAACTTGGCAACATATTACTGATAAATATTCAATTCGCTCATACTCACGGCACATAAACATAAATGCATTCTGATCCGGCCGGATCAATTCTCATTTCCTAGCGAACATTTGCATTGCATGCATGTTTTCATACATTCGTCTATACATTTATTCCTTCTTCGAGTGCCCGCTGGCTACTCGTCAACTTATACGTGCCGATAAGAAGATCTCCTATTGCCGTTTCTAACTAATTCGAAGCTGCGCAGTTGTCGTGTGCAACTCGCACTTATAACATAACATTCTCGCACGAGCGCCCGCTGGCTGCTCGCGGCTTCACACAGGCTGATAAGAGAATATCTTACAGCCGACATCCATACGATCGATGTCGGGCAGCTGCAAAAAGATGCAAGCTGTCCTCATGATTCCCATGCATAAAGTGCATCCCGTCATCCTCTGCATGAACGCATCGCATTCAACACATTCTCACACTCAAGCGCATATCCTTAATCGTAAAGTCGCTTCTCGGTGCAACTCAGGTAGCATGTGTCGCATCGTAAATCTGCGATGCGGCTCGCACTAATTTAATCACTTGAAAATTTGAAAATTTCTGGGCAGGGCACGGCCGGGCCATAACAATATCTAAGAATAAAGAAGTAATCATGGTCTGTTCATTTCGCGGAAATGCTAACAACTTACATCTAAATTAGAATTTCTTTGTAGTAAATTTCTTGATTCTCAAGACATTAAAAAAAATAGTTGGATATTCTATTCAACATGAATACGACCAAATACTAAACGAAGATCTTGCCAGACATTGCCTTGCACTTTTCTCTTCCCACCAAGTTAGACGATCCGCACGTGCAACGTTTTTCGCTGACTGCCCGTGTGACTCCTCGTGCGGTGGATCCTCTCCCTTCTTCTATCCTTGAGCTTGCGTTCCCCTCTTACTGTAGGAAGATGCCCAGTTCATCAGTGCATCCTCGCCTAAGTTAATCTCGCTTAAGCTCTACTCGTGTCACCGCCAATGCCTTGTATTGCATTAGGTAAGTTTCATTTTTCTATCGTCTCGCAAATCTTGATGATTTGTAATGATAATAACTATTTTTTCTAGATTTCGCTCGATTATTACAACTTTGCGTTGTGCCGGCTGCCCAGTTGACCATTTACTGCCCGTTCATCTTCATCCGTGTGCCTACTTATTCGTTCAGCATTCGCTGCTGATCATCCTATATTGCATTAGGTAAGTTTCATTTTTTTTAGCACCATCTCGCGAATCTTGGTAATTTTGTAATGACGATAAAAATTATCCTAGATTCGATCGGTTTCCCAATTCTGCGTTGTGCCAGCAGCCCAGCTGACCATCTTCTGCCCCTTCATCTTCTTCTACATCCGAGTGAGTAATTGTTTCCTGTATGAGTGATATTCCATGTTGGGGATGATGCAAATAGTAGTTTTTCCTTTTAATGAGCATGGTATGTTTTTTCATTTAAATTTTCCACATTGTCGATGCGCACCTTTTCACGTATTCCTCCACATGCACGCGACACAACAAGTGATATTAAAAGTTCAGATTAAAACTACATACGCATACTCCTACATCGAATAATGAAAGGCTCTTAAGTAACAAGTACATAGACGTCTTACATTAGGGACAATAATGCGCGTTAACTTTTGAGAGTATATTCGCATATCTAACGTACGCGAAAAAGTCATCGCGTTCTCATTTGTCCCACTTCATTCTCTCTCTCTCTCTCTCTCTCTCTCTCTCTTCCGAGCTATTTCACATTCTTGTTTCTGTAAGTTTTCTTTTTCTTTTTCTCTTTCTAAGACAAAAAACAATACAATAACGATTTACATATACAATAACGATGACGTCTTTTTTTTCTTCATTGAGATCCATGCGAAGTTGGCTAATATAAATTCAGCCAATTGTCGTAGATTATTGTTGTTAATTTTAAGGAACTAACCATGTAACCATAAATGATAAGTTTTGTAACAAGTATTGGATGAAGTTATCTGATTTATAGATGATAAATTTATCGATGAAGCAGTACAATCAAAATTGACAGTTGGTATATATTCAAGTAAATCAACGTTATTAGGCTAGTCTAAGAAAAATCATTGAGTTACCGGTTTATTTCAGTTTACGGTTTTGTTTTTAAGTAATAAGGTGACCTTGGATTGTGATTCAACTTCATAACTTGTCGAAGTTTGAGTGATATTTGTCGAATGAATCGTTGACATTCGGATTGGATAGTTACGAAAATGCATGATAATGTTATGGCCCGGCCGTGCCCCGCCCAGAATTTTCGAAATTTTAGATTGACACGAGTCGCATCGCACTTCTGCGATGCGCATTTTCCCACATGCTACCCGAGTTGCGCCGAGAAGCGACTTTAGGATTAAGGATGTATGCGTGAGTATGAGAATGCGCTGAGTGCGACGCATCCATGCGGTGGATGGCGAATCGCACGTAGCACATGAAGATCTTTTGGACAGCTTGCAATTTTGTGCAGCTGCCCAACATTGAACGGATGGATGTCGGCTATAAGATATTCTCTTATCAGCCTGTGCGAAGCCACGAGCAGCCAGCGGGCGCTCGTGCGGGAATATTATTTTATAAGTGCGAGTTGCACACGGCAACTGCGCAGCTCCCAGTTCTTAAGAAACGGCCATAGGATATTTTCTTATCGGCACGTATAAGTTGACGAGTAGCCAGCGGGCACTCGAGCGAGAGCGACAAAATAAATGTATAATCAAATATAATTAGCAAGCATGCAATGCAAATGAATTATGCGCTATAGAAATTAAGGACTGATCCGGCCGGATCAGAATACGTTATATTTGTATGCCATGAACGAGAGCGAATCGATTGTTTATTAACCGGTTGATAAGTTAATAATTTAAGGACGCACATATGCATGTATCAGTATTGTAAGGCGCCTTATATACATATAATAATATTCGAATGAGCGACCGTATGCATTGCAGCGCATGAATAGTTTGTAATGAAGCGAGCGCGCTTCATAGTTATAAGTATTCGCGCGTGCGAACGGGAAGAAGACGCTGAGCCACGCGCGCTTGTTATCACTCCGCAAGGGAGAGGTAATTCTCGCAAAGTGCAACGGCGCTTCTCCACCGTTTCGCGCCCGCGCCTCGCGCCCCGAGAGCGCATCTTGACGTGACGTCACGGCGCATATAAAAGATGCTAATAAGATTAGTGCTAGTGCACATGAAGTGGGTATGATTAGCAATACCATTCCCACTCCACACTCCATCCAGAACCAGCACTAATACACGGCCCAGCGCGCCGCGGACTTCTCGGCTGCCACGCTGCCAAGCTACAGCCAGGGAACAACACAGCGCCGGACGGAGTAGGGAATATGTAAGTGGCCGAGCGGTCAATTGCGAACCGCCTAATTTCGGTTTCCCGACGAAAGGCCTAGCAGAGCTATCCAATACCAAACATAGGGGTTTGTCGCCCAACCGCCCCTCTAAATAACGGTCGGGCCATTACAATAAGAAAAAATGAATGTATCTTCAACTGATAATTTTATTTTTTCGTGCATATGTATATATTCTTTCAATAGCAATATAACATTTTTGATTTGATCCAATAATGCTATATGGGTTGTAAATATGGATTAGAGCATATTGTAAATGTTACATGATTTGCTTTTCAAAATAAGGATCAAAGTACTTTCTAGTAGTTCGGAGTAACTAGAAAGGTCATATCAATGTTCGTTCATTGATGGATCGTTTCTGGAATATCCGTCATTGTGAAAAAAAATTTTTTCCGTGTATTTGGAAAATAATACTATTTTCTTTAAATAACCGTTGTTGGAAACCGTATCTATTTATCAAATGCGGAATAATCTAAATATAGCAAAAATGCATATAAAGAAACTGCGTTCGAATTTAAATAATGTACTACTCTTATCTTGATTTAGATCATTATATCCTAATCAATTCAAGAAATGTAAGAAAACTTATCGCTAACAACAGAACATGGATCACGTATAGTCATTGAGGGTGTGCATAATTCAGATGAATTATGAAAACTAACCTTGTTATGATTTCGAATGTATGGTCACATGATCATGGTAATTAGAGCAACTTTATTAGATTGATAAAATTTTCACTACGGATAGTAATATCGTAAATAAAAAAATACATTCAGTGTATTATGGAATAAGTATCATGTTGTTTCCAATAATCATATCAAAGTAGATGCCTAGGTAGGCTCGTCATTGTAAGAATTGCAAGAAAGAACGCTATTTATTCATGAACAGTAGAAAAATATTACATACAAAGTTATAGGATTTGTGAGAGCGCAATATCAGTACAATTTAAATTGATCTTTGTCGCGTACATTTTTCCTTACAAGTGCTCAATTGACGTGTCCATTAACAACAGCTTCTTGATTTTCTTTCAGCGCGAAAATTTGAAAGATGAGACCTGAATGTTCTTATGGTTTTCTAACATAATAATGATTTTACCTCATCGGATTTTCTTCCACGAGCCATTTCTTGATGAAACGCATACTATTTCGATTGTCAATGCTCAACTTTCTCATGGTCACCAGTTCCATAAAAATCTTTTCATTTTGTTTGTTTTTAAATTTCTTCAATTCAGTAGGCTTTACGCATTCGAGTTTTATTCAATTGTAAAATAATAACCGTGACGCAATGGTTTTTCGAGTTTGATTAGAATCCAATTGTGTTACGTCAATTTTTCTCTCGGCCAATAGCATTCATATTGCCACCTTATATATTGAGCGACTGAACAGGTAGAAAGAGGAGATTTTGTTGAAAATTGGTATATGTGGGTTTTTGGGGTCGCTGATCACGAATCCGGCCTCCGATTTTAAAAATTCAAATTTGAGCCTCTAAGATCACCTGACAAAAATTTGAAAGAAAAGTTGAATTTTGTTAAAAATGGGTATACTTGGGTTTTTGAGGTCGCTGATTACGAATCCGGCCTCAAATCTTAAAAATTCATATTAGATCAACCTTCTAAGATCACCTTTCGAAATGAGTTACGTCGATTTTTCTCTCAGTCAATAACCATTCATATTGCCGCCTTATATATTGAGTGAATAAACAGGTAGATAGAGGAGATAAATCATAAACCGAATTTTTTATCTAAACTTATTTGAACTGCATTACTGAAATATTAATTTTTAAATTGATTCACAACCAACATATTTATTATTTTGGAATGTTCTTACGTAAAGAGAGGACGAGTGAAAAAGAAGAAAAAGTTAGGGGATTGAGGGGAAAAAGTTAGGGGATCTTGACGTGACGTCACGGCGCATATAAAAGATGCGGCCGCGGCGGACACGAGAGAGTACATCCGCGCAAATCGCGAGTGCCACACGGGTGGCCGCGCGCGGAGCGCGCGAGCGGCGCAGCTCCCCCGCGAACGCGTAATCGCATCTACTCTAGATAATCAAGGTTATATTGAGATCCAACCACGCGGGATCAAGCATGTAGTTGTGAATTGAAGATTAAGAATAAATAAGATTAGTGCTAGTGCACATGAAGTGGGTATGATTAGCAATACCATTCCCACTCCACACTCCATCCAGAACCAGCACTAATACACGGCCCAGCGTGCCGCGGACTTCTCGGCTGCCACGCTGCCAAGCTACAGCCAGGGAACAACACAGCGCCGGACGGAGTAGGGAATATGTAAGTGGCCGAGCGGTCAATTGCGAACCGCCTAATTTCGGTTTCCCGACGAAAGGCCTAGCAGAGCTATCCAATACCAAACATAGGGGTTTGTCGCCCAACCGCCCCTCTAAATAACGGTCGGGCCATTACAATGGTGACAGCGGTGGGATAGCTCTGTGACGCCAAAAATTAACGGGATGAAGAATAGACTCAAGCGAGTAAGATCCTCGCGCGATGAGACGGAGTCGGCGAACTCATTCTCCGGTAAAACAATTCGAAGTTCAGTAAAATTCACGTAAATTCGCGAAATTGCGTTTTGTAGTTCGCAGGATAAAACCATGTTAACTTCAACAAAATCGGAAAGTGAAATATTAGTTATTTCTCTTGCGTTCCGTTGTCCGCGGAATAAAACAAATCAAACTCGAAAATATGACCTTACAGAACGGACGGTTGTGAACCCAGGTAGTGGGAAATTCAAGAAAGAGCGGCACGGATGATCTAGAATTTACCCGAGGAATCTCAGAGAAAGAGTAGTGGCAAACTTGCTTAGCAAGAATCCCGCTCTAGAGAGTCTCAATCAATTTCATTAGCTACTCGATCTGGAAAATCCCATCCCACATGCGTTACGATGTTGCGCCCTAAATTAGAACATCCGGTACTCGTAGCAGTATCGTCAAATTTCAGTAAATTCACGTAAATTTACGAAAATTCGCGAAATTGCGTTTTGTGGTTCGCAGGACAAAACCGACTCGACTTTGGAGACAATTATTCGTAATAATAAGATTCGACCCAAAAATTGAACCGGCGACCAGACCAAGTTTAACGGAAAATCGCTCGGCATAATAATAATCCTGAATTCAGTGAATATTAACCGATTTCGAGAATTCGGGAGATTTAATGGAGAGACGTGAGGGTGGGGGTGCGCAAGACACCAGAATCGCGATCGACATTTGACTGCAATCTCACGTATGATCATGTACGAATCCTTTGCAATTTGCGCGACTTATGAGACCGAAAATGATCCCAATTGTACGACACACAAAACAAATGGGTATCGACGAGAGCTGAGAGCCAACAATTATATTTGAATTTCAATCGCGGTTTCAAAGGCTCCGACGATTTTTGCGAATGAACTTCAAATACGGTACACAACTAATTTGACGGACATACGACAGAGATTTAAGTTTAAGGCAAACGTTGCAAAATCCGTGAACCCACTCGAGAGAGGAAATGCACACGCACTCGAATTGCAATCAGCCAAGCGATATGCAGATGACGCGCATCGCGCTAAAATTCCCGGATTTTGCAATGGATAATTAGGAATCAACCGATAAAAATAGCAATTAATGAACCAGTGAGTACGCGGACTCGCTTTGGAACTTGGATTCAACAATAATAATAATATTAATGTGTGGTTATTTACGATTGGCAAAGCAAAGGCAAATTCGTGCCGAATACGGGTGATTCGCGGGGATCTTTGATTAAAAACAACATCGGATTGAAATTTGGGTAAATAAGTATAAGCCATACGAGCGGAGTACTGCCGAGCAATTTCGTTTCGCAGGAACCAGCGAGCAACATACCGAGAAGTGGAGATCACACAACCATCGGTAGCGCACTACTCCTCAATGCAATATCACGGCGCAAGGCGACGGTCGGAGTTGCTTCGCCTCGCAACGCCGAGTCCAGGCGATCTCCACTCGACAGACACGATGAACGAATACCGCTGACAACGAATGGAAAGGCAATCTCCATCGCGAAGGCATGCGAAATAACTTGCTTGAGGAGCGAAATTTACGTATATTTACATATATATATATATGTATGTCTATGTGCGAACTTTAAAGGAAATCAGGCGACTCGCGGGTCGATGGCAAGAGCTCAAGTCAAAGCAAAATTAAAGGACTGGCTAAGTGAAATTTCAGAAAATAATATAAATTTTGGTGATGGAGACAAATTGGACAAGGGAAAGAAAGGCTTAATTAAGTAATACATGTGTATTCTTTATTTTTTTTTCTTTATTGTGAAATAAATGAGTGAGCGCACATGCGCGCCAAATCAAGCAGGAGTGGCCGAACTGCAGCTCACAAACGACGCTGCATCGTCATCGCACTCGGAGGGCTCAAGCAGGGTCAGGTCGACCGACTCGAACTCTGGCACCTCCCCACCACTGCATGCAGTGGAAACCACCTCAGCTTCAACAGCAGGGACAGCAGGCTCATCAGCAGCGGCACCGTCCGGTTCGACGAGCGTGACATCGGCGAGAGCGCCAAGCGCGTCGGCAGCCTCGGTCACGAGGGCAACCGCAGGAGCGGGCTCCGGCGCGACCTCCATAACGGTCACGACGGACGAGGCGGGTGAAGGCGAGCGAGTTTCCGCGCCTCCAGCAGGAACAGCAGCGGGCGAGCGTCGCGCGGTACAGTTCCGCAGATGCAAGCCG
Source organism: Aphelinus atriplicis (assembly GCA_020882685.1). Lineage (NCBI taxonomy): Eukaryota > Metazoa > Arthropoda > Insecta > Hymenoptera > Aphelinidae > Aphelinus > Aphelinus atriplicis. Next base: position 39,595 of record JAJGQD010000057.1, read on the forward strand.
CGATCCCCATAGGCCACCATACGGCCGCATACACGATGAGGCGCCTCGCGCCGTTGTAGCGAGCACACCTGGGTATGCTCGTGGCGGGCTGAGGGCAACGTTGCCCGCCCACAGGGTGCGTGGAGGACCCATTCCAACCGGCTGTGTTCACGGGCCGGAGTGGCATTCATAATGCCTCGAGCCAAGATCCGGCGAGCGTCCTCCTCACGATAGTATCGGACGTACAGGAAGGTTTTCCCGTCGTCTCTCAGGTGCGCGTTGTAGCACACAATTGGGCCGTCGTCCGCCACCTGAACAACGGCATCCCAGACCCGCATGGATGGCGGGACAGTCAGCCTGATCCGGCAGTGATCAAGCTCCCCAGGGGCAGCAACCGATCCTTGGAGCGACGGGGTCACCGGCGAGCGCCACGGGTACTTATTACGAGCACCAGGGGCCTTATCAGCGCGCCGAGACCGACTGCGCCCACGACTCTTGTCGCGTCGTGCCACGACGTTGTCCGACGCTTTATTGCTCTCCGCCGGAGCGTCAACAGGAGCGGAAGCTTCGGGCACCTCGGCCCTGACACGGTGGTCCGCCGGGCCAGCAAGCATCAGCTCGCGGGAGATGCGAGAGGCGAGCAGCCAGGACCCCCACGCAACGTCGGCCTCACCTTTTGAGCCGAAGATGACTTCAATAGTCAGCGAGTCCGGCCGCAGATCCGAGATGATCACCTCGGCGGGCTCCAGCCAGGAAGGGACGCGCAGCGGGTAAAACAAGCAGCCGCTCGAGCTGGCGCGCGCCACAATTTTTATGCAGCATGGTGCACTGGCCTCTCGGATGAGGGATACGTCCAGGAACATCTGCAAGACAAAAGGTAATAAATACACGGAAGAGCCGATGTATTGATGTAGGCTTTCCACGACCGTGCGAACAAAGGGAGAGAAAGCACGCGCGAGCTACGAAGAGCCGCACAAAGCGGACGAGCCGATAGCTCTCCGCGCGGCGCCCAAGAAATCAGCGCGTGACGTCACACGATGACGCGATGCCTCCTCGGCAAGGGCGAGTACGCTCAAAGTCGCGGGGAAGGCCTCTGCTGAGAGAACGCAAGCGAGACGGCGAAGAGCCGCACAAAGCGGACGAGCCGATAGCTCTCCGCGCGGCGCCCGAGATACAGCGCGTCGACAGGCAAAGTCGCGCGAGCGGCGCAGCTTCCCCGCACACATGAAGCAAGGGCTGGCGAGTTACCCAGACTCGCGCACCGAGGTATGGGAATCGCGTCAAGGTCGTACATGCCGGCCGAGACACGGAGAAGCATCCACGCGCGTACCCACGCACAAGGGGTGTTGAATCACCGCGACAACGACACGCGCACTGCCCGACACACGAACAATTGTCCACGATAGTGCTGAGAAGGAGCGCGCGCACGAAGCGAGGAGTCGCGGATTGCACGAATTTCACGCACGAAACACAATGGGAAGTGGTGCACATCCAGCATACGCGCGCGCGAATCGTCAACACTCCGCGCACGACACTAGAGAAATATGTCCACGGCCGCACTGGACGAAAGGAGGAAATAACTCACCTTGTACGCCAAGGAGATGAGGCACCACGACAATGAGAGAGCAGCAGAACAGGAGCAACTGGAGCAGGCGGCGATCGGCAGCAGAATGATCGGCAGGGCTCGATCACTGACGCAGCAAGCCCGGACTCACCGACCCACCGACGCTGCAGACGGAGGGCTTATCGCCGAAGTATGCGACAACAATGTATACGGCCGAAGGCCACCGAAGTACAACAGGAAACCGGAGCACAGGCAATCGGCCGTGCTCGAATCATAAACTATGTGTATAATCCGGTATGAGTGTATTTGTAGCTCGGATTATTCGTAATTGGTAGGTTCCCGAATTTCGAGGCAACTCAGGTAGAGATTTGCATGGAAACTCGGTACAGCGGTCCTCGTTTTGACCTGAGGGTAGGGGTGTTATGGCCCGGCCGTGCCCCGCCCAGAATTTTCGAAATTTTAGATTGACACGAGTCGGCCGGGCCATAACAATATCTAAGAATAAAGAAGTAATCATGGTCTGTTCATTTCGCGGAAATGCTAACAACTTACATCTAAATTAGAATTTCTTTGTAGTAAATTTCTTGATTCTCAAGACATTAAAAAAAATAGTTGGATATTCTATTCAACATGAATACGACCAAATACTAAACGAAGATCTTGCCAGACATTGCCTTGCACTTTTCTCTTCCCACCAAGTTAGACGATCCGCACGTGCAACGTTTTTCGCTGACTGCCCGTGTGACTCCTCGTGCGGTGGATCCTCTCCCTTCTTCTATCCTTGAGCTTGCGTTCCCCTCTTACTGTAGGAAGATGCCCAGTTCATCAGTGCATCCTCGCCTAAGTTAATCTCGCTTAAGCTCTACTCGTGTCACCGCCAATGCCTTGTATTGCATTAGGTAAGTTTCATTTTTCTATCGTCTCGCAAATCTTGATGATTTGTAATGATAATAACTATTTTTTCTAGATTTCGCTCGATTATTACAACTTTGCGTTGTGCCGGCTGCCCAGTTGACCATTTACTGCCCGTTCATCTTCATCCGTGTGCCTACTTATTCGTTCAGCATTCGCTGCTGATCATCCTATATTGCATTAGGTAAGTTTCATTTTTTTTAGCACCATCTCGCGAATCTTGGTAATTTTGTAATGACGATAAAAATTATCCTAGATTCGATCGGTTTCCCAATTCTGCGTTGTGCCAGCAGCCCAGCTGACCATCTTCTGCCCCTTCATCTTCTTCTACATCCGAGTGAGTAATTGTTTCCTGTATGAGTGATATTCCATATTGGGGATGATGCAAATAGTAGTTTTTCCTTTTAATGAGCATGGTATGTTTTTCATTTAAATTTTCCACATTGTCGATGCGCACCTTTTCACGTATTCCTCCACATGCACGCGACACAACAAGTGATATTAAAAGTTCAGATTAAACTACATACGCATACTCCTACATCGAATAATGAAAGGCTCTTAAGTAACAAGTACATAGACGTCTTACATTAGGGACAATAATGCGCGTTAACTTTTGAGAGTATATTCGCATATCTAACGTACGCGAAAAAGTCATCGCGTTCTCATTTGTCCCACTTCATTCTCTCTCTCTCTCTCTCTCTCTCTCTCTCTTCCGAGCTATTTCACATTCTTGTTTCTGTAAGTTTTCTTTTTCTTTTTCTCTTTCTAAGACAAAAAACAATACAATAACGATTTACATATACAATAACGATGACGTCTTTTTTTTCTTCATTGAGATCCATGCGAAGTTGGCTAATATAAATTCAGCCAATTGTCGTAGATTATTGTTGTTAATTTTAAGGAACTAACCATGTAACCATAAATGATAAGTTTTGTAACAAGTATTGGATGAAGTTATCTGATTTATAGATGATAAATTTATCGATGAAGCAGTACAATCAAATTGACAGTTGGTATATATTCAAGTAAATCAACGTTATTAGGCTAGTCTAAGAAAAATCATTGAGTTACCGGTTTATTTCAGTTTACGGTTTTGTTTTTAAGTAATAAGGTGACCTTGGATTGTGATTCAACTTCATAACTTGTCGAAGTTTGAGTGATATTTGTCGAATGAATCGTTGACATTCGGATTGGATAGTTACGAAAATGCATGATAATGTTATGGCCCGGCCGTGCCCCGCCCAGAATTTTCGAAATTTTAGATTGACACGAGTCGCATCGCACTTCTGCGATGCGCATTTTCCCACATGCTACCCGAGTTGCGCCGAGAAGCGACTTTAGGATTAAGGATGTATGCGTGAGTATGAGAATGCGCTGAGTGCGACGCATCCATGCGGTGGATGGCGAATCGCACGTAGCACATGAAGATCTTTTGGACAGCTTGCAATTTTGTGCAGCTGCCCAACATTGAACGGATGGATGTCGGCTATAAGATATTCTCTTATCAGCCTGTGCGAAGCCACGAGCAGCCAGCGGGCGCTCGTGCGGGAATATTATTTTATAAGTGCGAGTTGCACACGGCAACTGCGCAGCTCCCAGTTCTTAAGAAACGGCCATAGGATATTTTCTTATCGGCACGTATAAGTTGACGAGTAGCCAGCGGGCACTCGAGCGAGAGCGACAAATAAATGTATAATCAAATATAATTAGCAAGCATGCAATGCAAATGAATTATGCGCTATAGAATTAAGGACTGATCCGGCCGGATCAGAATACGTTATATTTGTATGCCATGAACGAGAGCGAATCGATTGTTTATTAACCGGTTGATAAGTTAATAATTTAAGGACGCACATATGCATGTATCAGTATTGTAAGGCGCCTTATATACATATAATAATATTCGAATGAGCGACCGTATGCATTGCAGCGCATGAATAGTTTGTAATGAAGCGAGCGCGCTTCATAGTTATAAGTATTCGCGCGTGCGAACGGGAAGAAGACGCTGAGCCACGCGCGCTTGTTATCACTCCGCAAGGGAGAGGTAATTCTCGCAAAGTGCAACGGCGCTTTTCCACCGTTTCGCGCCCGCGCCTCGCGCCCCGAGAGCGCATCTTGACGTGACGTCACGGCGCATATAAAAGATGCTAATAAGATTAGTGCTAGTGCACATGAAGTGGGTATGATTAGCAATACCATTCCCACTCCACACTCCATCCAGAACCAGCACTAATACACGGCCCAGCGCGCCGCGGACTTCTCGGCTGCCACGCTGCCAAGCTACAGCCAGGGAACAACACAGCGCCGGACGGAGTAGGGAATATGTAAGTGGCCGAGCGGTCAATTGCGAACCGCCTAATTTCGGTTTCCCGACGAAAGGCCTAGCAGAGCTATCCAATACCAAACATAGGGGTTTGTCGCCCAACCGCCCCTCTAAATAACGGTCGGGCCATTACAATAAGAAAAAATGAATGTATCTTCAACTGATAATTTTATTTTTTCGTGCATATGTATATATTCTTTCAATAGCAATATAACATTTTTGATTTGATCCAATAATGCTATATGGGTTGTAAATATGGATTAGAGCATATTGTAAATGTTACATGATTTGCTTTTCAAAATAAGGATCAAAGTACTTTCTAGTAGTTCGGAGTAACTAGAAAGGTCATATCAATGTTCGTTCATTGATGGATCGTTTCTGGAATATCCGTCATTGTGAAAAAAAATTTTTTCCGTGTATTTGGAAAATAATACTATTTTCTTTAAATAACCGTTGTTGGAAACCGTATCTATTTATCAAATGCGGAATAATCTAAATATAGCAAAAATGCATATAAAGAAACTGCGTTCGAATTTAAATAATGTACTACTCTTATCTTGATTTAGATCATTATATCCTAATCAATTCAAGAAATGTAAGAAAACTTATCGCTAACAACAGAACATGGATCACGTATAGTCATTGAGGGTGTGCATAATTCAGATGAATTATGAAAACTAACCTTGTTATGATTTCGAATGTATGGTCACATGATCATGGTAATTAGAGCAACTTTATTAGATTGATAAAATTTTCACTACGGATAGTAATATCGTAAATAAAAAAATACATTCAGTGTATTATGGAATAAGTATCATGTTGTTTCCAATAATCATATCAAAGTAGATGCCTAGGTAGGCTCGTCATTGTAAGAATTGCAAGAAAGAACGCTATTTATTCATGAACAGTAGAAAAATATTACATACAAAGTTATAGGATTTGTGAGAGCGCAATATCAGTACAATTTAAATTGATCTTTGTCGCGTACATTTTTCCTTACAAGTGCTCAATTGACGTGTCCATTAACAACAGCTTCTTGATTTTCTTTCAGCGCGAAAATTTGAAAGATGAGACCTGAATGTTCTTATGGTTTTCTAACATAATAATGATTTTACCTCATCGGATTTTCTTCCACGAGCCATTTCTTGATGAAACGCATACTATTTCGATTGTCAATGCTCAACTTTCTCATGGTCACCAGTTCCATAAAAATCTTTTCATTTTGTTTGTTTTTAAATTTCTTCAATTCAGTAGGCTTTACGCATTCGAGTTTTATTCAATTGTAAAATAATAACCGTGACGCAATGGTTTTTCGAGTTTGATTAGAATCCAATTGTGTTACGTCAATTTTTCTCTCGGCCAATAGCATTCATATTGCCACCTTATATATTGAGCGACTGAACAGGTAGAAAGAGGAGATTTTGTTGAAAATTGGTATATGTGGGTTTTTGGGGTCGCTGATCACGAATCCGGCCTCCGATTTTAAAAATTCAAATTTGAGCCTCTAAGATCACCTGACAAAAATTTGAAAGAAAAGTTGAATTTTGTTAAAAATGGGTATACTTGGGTTTTTGAGGTCGCTGATTACGAATCCGGCCTCAAATCTTAAAAATTCATATTAGATCAACCTTCTAAGATCACCTTTCGAAATGAGTTACGTCGATTTTTCTCTCAGTCAATAACATTCATATTGCCGCCTTATATATTGAGTGAATAAACAGGTAGATAGAGGAGATAAATCATAAACCGAATTTTTTATCTAAACTTATTTGAACTGCATTACTGAAATATTAATTTTTAAATTGATTCACAACCAACATATTTATTATTTTGGAATGTTCTTACGTAAAGAGAGGACGAGTGAAAAAGAAGAAAAAGTTAGGGGATTATATTATCTATAATGGTAGAGATCTTTTTCGGGGACTTTGAGCATGAATTCCGCATATTCAAATGTTAGCTCTTAATCAATTAATTTCTGGTCATCTGCATTAGATCATTCAGTTTCCACAGTAGTAGACAAGAACATATTATACTATTTGTAATTGACTTTATAGTAAGATGCGGTTTCTATATTTCATTATTCAGTTTTTTCAATGAGTTATAAGACTGCGTGGACAGTAACTGCATTCTTATTTCTCAGCAGATATAAATGTTTGTATAAATAAATGGATCTATATATTTACATATACATAAAATCCAATCTATTATGCAAAAGGATGAGATGATATTCGTCTAATTCAATGACTTATCGCGAAATACGCTATAGCACCAGTCAAGTTTGTAATTTGGAAATTCTCAAATGCTTATCATATACCCTGTTTTTATCGCTAAATCTAATCAACATATGCAATTGGTCGAAGGCTATCTTTAATAGACTTCTAAATCTATCAACTATATCCAGTCGTTTCGTGTGAATTTCGTTCAGGATTCGAATTGAAGGAATTCCCAAGCTTTTTTTAAATTAGTTTCCAAATTTCCATTTCCTTCTGAAACTCGGAGGGGTAGCTTACTCTAAACCAGTTCTTATAAAATTTCTTTACTTAAGTGAACATAAGATATTATTTTATATATTGTTCTATATTTATAGAACTATTAAAATTCCATCTTTATATTGCAAATAATGATGATTATCGAGTCAATTATTGATGATCAAGGGGAATGGAAGCTACTAGAAATATTCGTTAAATAGAAGCGGTAGGTTGAGTGGAATTTACCAGAACATAAAAATTGTTGAGTGCTTCGAGATTATTTTTACGAGAGATCCTTAACATTAATAAAGATTTACTCATATTAATGTGTACTTACAAATCTATGAAGTGATTAAGGCACGATGTTAATGTGATTTATTAAGCATAAAGAACTAACCTTTCCTTTTCATTTCCTTTAATAATTTTCTTGTATAATATCCCTAAGCATATATAGGTATGTTTTGTATGCTAGTTTACTCTATATTTAATCTTTAATTAACGACTGAGAATCTGTTTTATAATATGCTGGGTGAAATTCCCTCTTCGTCATTTTCCCAAGATGTAAATACTTGGTAGCCAATTATTGCGGTTCTGACTATTAGGGGCCCCGGATGTATTCATATCTACTATTCACTGAAAATGCATTCGAACGAGTTTAAAATTTTTGATTCAAAATGTTTCCTATACGTATGATACATATTCTTTCATGATACAAATCTAATACATCTGATAATTGTTATTGACCGAATCGTTTTCTTTAGGTATCTATTAAATAAATCGTTTGTCCCCCGCTAACATAGCAGCATGAGTCCCATCTATCATGAGTAGAAATAATGAAACTTTTTCCTCCTGAAATTTACTTTGTCAAACTTTTGTTAAATGAATGAATCAGCTAATAATTGTCGATAGCTATTGAACGATTTTCCAAAAGCACCAATAAAAGTGAACGTTTTTATTTTCCAAAATTCTCTCTTTTTATCAAAACTATAACAATTTTTATCATGGAAATCAACTTGTTGGTGTCCTCTTCAAAGAACTCCGTATTGCTATAAGTCAGTCGACTTCCTATAGTTATTTTTCTTATGTCCCTGAAATCTCAATATTCAGCCATCACAAAACTACTTGCGAATTTTCCAAGTACGAGATTTCTTCTAAGAGTCTTTTCAAATTTATCTGCAAGTCTATGTGTTAAAGTTGTTTTCAAAATGCGGAGAGATTGTTGAACTCACATTGAATAAATTTGAGTAAACTTCAATAAAATTCAAGTGTAGCGTCCCGTGCACGTGCCGCGGAAGGCCAGCGGTCATCGGCATCGGCCGGAAAAATGTGCAGACGGAGGATTTCGCGATCGCCCGATTGACGCGTCGCGCTCCCCGATTGGGCGACAGATCGAGCTGACTGTTGCACCTAACACGAGCCGAGGCATTAAATACGAGCTCCCCCGCGGACTCGGCGTACTAACTATCCACCCAGCCGTCTCGTGCAGGTGTAGAAGAAGCTCTGGTTACCCGTCGTTGGACGCGACGTCAAGAGGACGACCTCGAAACCCTCCGCCTTAGTGACTTTAAGTTTTAGTGACAATAAGTGTAATTTAAGTGAAAGGACGTAGTGATTGTTTAAATTGCGTGCGCCATTATTATCGCCAGTCGACTAAACAAGTCGGGATTGTAAGGATAAGTTATTTTAAAATTTTATATATATTTTATTTCCCCTTATTGTACGACTTGGAAACTCGTACCGTTATCTATAATAATTATACCATTTGTTTAAATAAACGTATGACTTGGAACCTCATACGGTTAGTATAAGTATAGTATAAGTTATATCGCCCCTTCGCGAATGAGCGCAATATCATAATATCGTACGATACTACCGAGTATATTATAAAATATTGTATTTCTCCATTTCTCTATATATTATAATAAACCTAATAATAATTACATCTACTCTTCTGAATTTTCCCTCTCTCGTCTAATAATTGTATTCTTAAAGTAAATTCATAACGATAACATTCGCGATCTCGCTTCACGTGTTAACCCTTGCGAATAACGTGTTAATCTTTGTGATTAACGTGTTAATCTCTACGATTGGCGTGTTAATCTCCGTGATTAACGTATCAACTCACCACCCCGGATTAACGTGTTAATCTTCGGGATTAACGTGTTAATCTTTGAGGCTAGCTTGTTAATCCTCGAGACTAACTTAAACATTATTGTCAGCGGGATAACAAACAAGGTAAGCAGGCACAAGAAAGGCCAGGGCCTAGAGCGTTTCTCTTTCTTTTCTTTATAATACTAGTCCGCCCTTCAGGCCGGACACGACACAAGCAATGATTCTTTAATACTTTCAGATCCGTCTCTTTTGCCTAAGAATAAACATAACTATCATATTCAATTTCAATCTTTGTTCCCCATTCTTGTACTTCAGGTCAGCTAAATATTACTCATCACTAGGGGTTTCCAATGCTGACAGATAAATTTTATTTCATTTTTCACACTCGACCTAAAAGAGCAGGTGTCAATAATTTTTATCTCTCAAAATGCCATTATTCTTTCTTATGTAGAAATATCTCATCTTCGATTGGTCACATCAGTTTTCCCAACATTATTTTTCTTTTTAGATTGCTCTTTCTCGCATCAAAGAGATGAAGCCAATGTGGCCCCCCATGTGTTTTTGCAACATCTCGTATGCGACTGTGTCTTTGGGGACGGAAAGTATAAATGTTCGGTTTATGATAAGTGAGGGTATACGTGATTCTGCTAACGGGGGTGATGCTTTGACTATTTTTAATTCGGCGTTACTTTCCGAAAGGGGTGCGTACTGCGGGTTGCCTTCTGTGTCTTTTGACCCCGATGAAGAGCTTGATAAATTTTTTGCATCTCTTGATTCCGCGCCCGTTGATGAAAATGAGGAGGGTTTGGGTACAATCTGTAAAGCCGATTCTCCGGAATTAACTTCATCATGTTCCTCCGTTAGTTTTAGTTCTGTATCTACCGACAATGATTTGTCTGACTCTCTTTTAACTGAATTCTAATGTAGGTTCTGCGCGATCGGATAATTTTCGTTATAATCGGATAATTCCTTTTTCGTTTAATAAGTAAGAAAATAAATGAAACAATCCGTAGGTGCATGATGAACTTCGCGAGGAGGCTGACCCGAGAGCTTTTGTTGCCTGTGGTAGCAGTCCCGTAGCTGTCCCTGACAGCAGAGAATCTATTCTCGAGGCCTATAATGAGGTAATGGCCCGTTATCGACGCCTGTCTACTCCACCTCGTGAAGCTACTACGTCCGAGTCTCTCGCTGGGTCTGCGGATATTGACTTGCCTCAATTTTTTCGCGAATTGGATCTGGCGCTTGAATTTAATGAATTGTCACCTCGAATTCAACCCACTTTTGTACGCGAAAGTGTATCTACTATTTCTGTACCGTCCAGTGAGGCTCGCGGGCTCCCGCTTACCCCCTTGAGCCGTCGTTCCCGCCATGACAGGCATCTTGCGTTTGCTCGGGCGTCTATTCCAAATGAAGTAATTTGTTTATTTTGTCAATCGAGCGGTCATTTGTTTCCCGATTGTTCTATTTTGGAACAAAAAATTGAAAGTGGGTTACTTCGAGACAATAAGGTTCGCACCGAACTGGCATTGTTTGTTCCGGATTTCGAATCTGAGACTGCCGGGTCGTGGATAGCCCCGGAGGTTAGTTCTGCCATTTGTGACATTTATACCTGTACAATTTGTCTTGGGATGATTACTATTGAATATTATCAGTGTGAATGTAGTCAGTCTGTTTGTCAAAGCTGTTTCGCCCGTATATCGCATTGTCCCTTCTGTCGGAAGCCTCGTTTGTCACGTAATCACCGCCTTGAGCGAGTTTGTTCGACCCTTACTTTTCCATGTAATTATTCTGATCGTGGTTGTAAAGTATGGGAGCTTTCTTCCTCTTCGACCAATCATTGTGATACCTGTATCTTCATATCCGCGGATCCCGAACCGCGCGAGATGGATGAGGCTTCTGACGAATGGGAACAATCCTATGATCCCGAATTAGCCATACCTCCAGAGGTAGACGGTTGGAGCGAACCTCAGACTGGTTCGCGGGAAGCTGATGGCGTCTGTTCCTGGATTGATTTTGAGGAGTATGTCCCTACTGTTTTGCGGGATACCGAATCAGACCCGGATGCTTCCCATCCATCAGATCCTGGGCCTTCTCAAGATCTCAATGAAGTAGAATAAGTATTATCCTAAGATTTGGAATTTTCTCGTTTTTTATTACAATATATGTGTTAAAATTGACTTTCTTTGACATTTATTTACCCATCCCTATGATTTTGTATTAGTTTTTTGTTTTATATTATGACAGACTACTAGTCTATTTACGTTTTGTGATTTTGTTTGAGCTATAATATATTTATCGTTTCCTAGCTTCATCGCGAAATTTTAATTCTATATATTTTGAGTGTGTCTTCATACGTTCTCGTTGTTTCCTTTTATTTAGTGACCTAACTTTAGGTTTTTTATGATGTTTTACAACTCTTTGGGTTTCAACTGATTCCTTCATATTAAGAGGAAGAAAAAAAAATTCGATTTTGTTAATGCATCTACGCTACAGCTTGTGAGACTAGGTTTACTGATTTATTCGAAGTCTACTTGATGAATCCGTGTGGTAGACTGAATTGTGTAGTCACCCGTCAGGGGGGCTGCCAATAAATGTTCAAAATCTCTTGGCTAATCTTTTGTAGCGTTGTTTGTTTCTTCGTTTTTCCTCTATCCGTCAAATTTTGCACGTGCACTATTCGGTCTCCCGTCAGGGGGGCTGTCGGAAGTCTTTATAGCCCTCCATCCTTTTGTTGGTGCTTTTTTACGTAATCTACCAAATCTTCCCTTGGAATTGAACGTTTTATTTTGTCCATGTGGGTTATCCGTGTTTTATCACCTTTCTTTATTTCTACGTTGTGCGCCTTATAGTTTACTCCAGTAATCTTACATTCTACGTATTCTTTGTCCATTTTGTTAGCTCTAGGCTCTTTCAAGAGATAAACTATCTCTCCTACTCTGAAATGTCTAGTATTCAATTTACGGTTGTACTGTTCCTTAGAACGAAATTTCGCTTGAACTAAATTCATTCCCACATTTATCTGTACTTGTGCTAAATTATTTATTGTATCCGCGAGCTAATCGTCAATTGTAAATAAATACTCTTTTGGAGGGAAACTCGTAGGCGTACGCGCGCGTCTTCCAAATACTACCTCATAAGGTGTGTATCCTAATGCTTCGTGTATGCTTGTATTGTACGCATGTTGCGCTAACGGTAATGTTTCGTCCCAACTTTCCCTATCTTTTGTGTAAGATTTTATATATTCTTTAATTACATGATGCATCCTCTCGATACCCCCTTGAGATTGTGGGTGGTACGCTGTCGACGTACATTTGTTTATTCGAAAAATTTCCGCTAGTGTCTCAAAAACATTGTTTATATAATGGGTGCTTTGATCGCATTGTAATGTCAATAGAGGTCCGAAAAAACAAATTAGTTTTTCTATTAAAGCACGGGCTACCTCGTTTGCATCAGCGGTTTTTACTGGCGTTAAGATACAATACTTGCTAAAATTACATTGCATCGTTAGGATGTAGTTATTCTCTGTTTTTGTCTTTCCTAATGGTCCACAAAAATCCATTGAAACTTTCTCAAATGGGTGTGATGGGGTATCAGTAATTAACATAGGTAATCGTGTTTTCACCCGAGTCAATTTTGTCGATTGGCAGACTGGACAGCTGATCACAAATTGACGTATGTCCGCATACATGTTCTTCCAATAGTATTCTCCTGCTATTTTATCGAATGTTTTATTTATTCCTTTATGGCCTCCCATTGAGGATTCATGAAATTCTTCAATCACTCTAAATCTATCCTCGACTTTTGGAATGGGGAGATTGTTTGTGAAAAGTGTAATCGATATGGTTTTGCCTTTGAATAATATATTGCATTGTTCGATAAAGTACGTCCATTCTTGTGCAGATAACATTGCCAAGTTTCTTATTACCCCCAGAGTTTTTATTTGTTCTTTGAGCACCAACTGCTTCAAAGCTTTAATGCATTTCTGTATGTCTAGTCGCATTACCTTATCTTCTAAGAAACTTTTCATAATCAATCCAAACATCTTCTTATTACGACACTCCGTTCGAATGACCTTTCCTATGCCGTGAGTCTGACAGTTTATTTCGTCTAGATCGATATAACATCTTTCAAAGAGAGCATGCATGATCTCCGTATTTAATTGTATGTCAGCTGTTTTGTCCTTGCTCGGTAGCGGGAGCACTCGTTTGTGCGGGAGATGCTAAATAAGCTTGTGCTTGTTGATCCTGTTGTATGACAGACAGATTATTCACTGTATCTTTGTTCAATTTTCCCGACTTTACTAGATTTTCAAGAGAAAAACATTCCGAGTATAAATGGCCTTTTTGCCGCTGTTACGTGGCGTGGTCCTTTATTAGCTGGGTTCAGATCTCGGCTACGGTATTGACCGTAGACGTTTTACTCGGTAAGGTTCTGTTACGTGTCGACTCAGGTTATCAATAACTCAGTACTCAGGAATTGGATTAGATGTGCCTTTATTCCCTATTCACTTCACTGAAAGAGCTCGTGTAATTATTCCAAATACTAGTGTACAATATGAGCGTCGGACTGTCTACCGTCTCCGCGTTACCCATGTGGTTAACCGTGTCTCTCCCGTCAGACTGCCGTGTGACTGCCCCGAGCGCCTTGAGACGGTCGGATTTAATCCCTCGTGGGGGTGCCGTCGCAACCCCTTGGTGGCGCGCTCGGTGGGAGGCGGTCAGTCGCCTCCCGCCGTCTTGAGTTATTCTCCGTGCGTCACGATTTCGACATCGTCCTTCCAGAACGTTCCGATATTTGTGGCGTGGCCCCGCATATGCGATTTGAATAATCGCGGGGCCAGCCACGCGACACGTTAGGGCCGCCATCCCGTCGTCCCCGATGGATCATCCATCAAAAAGTTAAAAATTAAAAAAAATTCTCATATTACGAATTACAATCCCTTGAAATTCTTAAAATAATCCTTTGAAATACTACCGATACCCAATAATCAATAATTCTGAAAACGAATTCCCGTGGTTCGCTTGAATTTCGCCGATACCTTTATGAAACCTAATCCCGTACTATATTACTAATGCCGTTAATTACATTCTTGGTCGCCGTCTATTTATCATAGCTGTTCCTGTTGTTAAGTATCGTTCTGTCAATGTTTGATTATACTGTTACGAGCGTTTGTCTTACAATATGATACCTCAATAGTATGTGTATGTGAGGTTGATTATCCCAAAGGATCAAATGATAAATAGGTCAAATAATCTTATCTTTTTACAGTTGTTGTGCTACATGTATGTGTAACAATTATGTATGTGTGTAAGTGTGATGATGGGTTGTGTATATGATACCCTGATACATCAATCTAACCTAAGTTGGCTCTCTCAGTGTACTATATCAAAATTAAATATATTTTCATCAATCATTTTTTGCTTTTTATTCAATTTTTCTCTTTATTGAATCGATGCTCGAGGTCTTCGAGCGATTGGTTGACTTGCAGGCCCATCCTTGGTAATAGGGCGGTCACGTTCTCGGTTAGGTCTGATAGGCTCACAGCTGGTCTCAGCATTCCGGTATGATGTGGCTGTGGCTGCATTGTGACCCTTCCTCGGTCACGCTCCCACCACATCTCGATGTCTTCATGTGGCGTCTGTTTGCTTCTCCTTGATATACCTGTTGACAATCTTTGAACAATTAAATAAAGGAGCCCCCCGACGACTGGAATTTCCCAAATATAAAAACTATAATTATTACCATTATTATAGCAGACGTAATTAGTATTATATATGCATGTTATTGTAGAAAGGTCTTTGAGCGATTAATTGGAGGGGCCCCCCAACGACTGGAATCTTCCAAATACAGATCATAACGACTGCTATTACTATGATAGAGCTGCTTGATATCGCGACGGTATGTTGTAGGTTCACCAGTCTATTTGACAGTGCCTTATTCTCCCCCAAGCTTCGTACCTTCTCAATTATTTCATGAAAATCGTTCCCCATTTTCAACGCTTGAGTATGCGTATTCCCGTTACCATTAACTCCATGCAGGGTTTCGGTCGTGTCAATTATCTTTTTCACATATTCCGCCACCCCTGGACCTGTTATACTTACTATCGCGTTTATATCAAGGATCGTGCTGTTGATTATATGTAGGGAAGACGTGGTAGTTGAATCTTTCCCTTTCTAATATGTTGCTCCGACCTTTTTCCATATACAAAATCGTATCCTCGAGTTCGCGTATTTTTCCTTCTGAATTTTGGAATTTTTCGGCTACTAATTCCGTTAAGTTAGCTCGAAGCATTGACAGCGTTTTTTGTGTCATTTGCCTCGAATTTTATTAGCCCTTCAAGTTCATTTTGTGATTCCTCGTCCAGAGTTCCGAATAAGAATCACGAGATTTTTCCTACTACTGAGAACCATGCTCGCTTTTGACGTTTCTGTAGTTCTCTCGATTCATGTCCCCTTATCATGTCTATTACCCTGTCTGCGTCCTTGTTTACCGTCCTTATTTGATTAAAGATTACTTTTAGTTCCTGCTCATATCCGCATTTCTTTATCTCGTTTGTGTGTTCGCACAAGTAGCTTAATCCATGCCATGAGGCTGCCAATTTACCCCCTTGTTCAAAGAAATCTTTCACGTTTATCCTCTGTATAAGCTTCCATGTTGTACTACTGGTTGTTACATTTCCCGTTTTTTCTATGAGTAATCCTGGATTATTACGTATAGGTTGAATGATTTCATCCGATTCTACTAACTGCGCTCCCAACGCCCTGCAACAAGATAAACGTTCGTGTCAGTGATTTTGTTGCGACTTCATTTTATACTTTACCGACGGTCGTATCCGTGCTTAATCGGTATGAATTTGTTTATTGCTGGGAGTCGCATTATATTAAGACGATGTCGTTTTCTTGTGCCGATTTCGAATCAAACAATCTTCCTTTTGATTTGTTATTATCCTCTTCCTCTACCTGATAATTTTGTCCTCTCTTACTTTATTACAACTATAGTTCATAACGCCCCTCTTGTGCTGCGTAAGGGGTTTTTCAAGTCCCCCACATCACCTCCGAGTTGGCATTGCCGCCCGTTTCAGTTCCCTATCTGATTTTGTCGCGACGTGACGCTTTCGAAAAAAAAAATGTTCATGTGCCTGTTCACCACCTTCTTCCGTTTCCTGTTCAGGAGACTGTTTCCACTCCCTACGACTATCGAGGTAAGTCCAATCATTTTCCCTTTATCGAAAAAAAAATTTATAATAACTTAATTGAGCCTTAGCAACAATATTACTAACTCCTTTCTACTCCGAGCTTACTTCCTTGTTCTTACTGCATTTTATAATTTATCTAATCCTACGTCTATGAGTGCCCTGTGGTTCAAGTTTTCGCGTATGGGTTGACGCCGCGAACCGCCCTTGATGGTTCCATATACCATTTCTGGAAAGAGCGCGTCGCTGATGTGAGTATCACTCCCCTCTTCTCCCTTGGTCCGTTGACATTACCTTATTATGATTTATGTTTTAGTACGAACGGTTACTTGTGCGCCATCCGAAGAGAGTTCGCCATTTTACGCTGCATGGTTCGTATGGCTGTCAATTATGGTGCGAACACTTGCTTGTAAGTATCACATTCCTGTGACATTCCCCCTTTTCCATATCGTGTTAATATATTTTTCATCTATCCCTTATTCCAGAATGACGCCTCGAAACGCACGTGCGCGGGGTGGAGTCGTCGACGAGCCGATCGTCAGTGCACGTGGCGGTCAACCTGGTATAAATGGGACTCCTTGGCCCTTGACTGTTTATTCGCACCGCCTGAGCTTCCTCGTCCGGATCCTGTCGCTTTTCCGGACATCCTTCCGGGTGGTGTGTCCTGGACTGTTTGTCCAACCTGCCATGACGAGGACTGGAAGGCTATCGACCGGAGTGTCTGCTACTTGTGCGGACTGGCATTCTGTCAAATTCCACCACTTGACGTTCAGGCGCCCATCAATGGTGTCCTCGTGATGCTCACCGATCTGGAAGGCCCTACCTGCTCGTTCTTCGTGGGCGAACTTCGGATATTTTCATTTCCCAATCCTAATTATATACCGTTTTGATACAATATATACTCTTATATTTATCTAATATTGTTATTTCCTTGTACTCGTTACTTCATGTTCCTGTCATTTATATTCTCCAATAATTCGAGGACTCCAGAGTTAATACCAATTTTTTCCTTTAAGCTCACGTTGTCCTCCGTGTTTCCCATGAAATTATATTGTTGTTCTCCGTTTTCATTACGTTAATTGTAGAATACACTATCTTCCTTTTAACTTGTCGTCTAACTCGCTTCGTGCTTCTCGGTTACTGCGACTTGGTTTCGGGTATGGCATTTAATGCAACATGCGCATTCTTCACTCGCGCTCTGCTATTCGTCCTCCTGGTCTTCCGCGCATTTGTCTTGGGTCGCATAGTTGCTGACCCGTTGATTTTTGCACATGTTAGGCCCCGTACTATCTTCACCAGTCTTGAAGCAACTTTCCTCAAGTAACCATGTGTCTCGCAGCGGGAAACATCAACCACAACGTGAGTACCCCTTCCTTTAGCCCTTTGTGCCCTTTTGTGTTGTTGTCGCGGTACTCATCGGTTTTCCTCTTCTATTAGGATGGCTTGTCTTACGTCGTTGTTGAAAATTGTCATGTCGAGGATTGGGATTCCTCAGCAGAATGCAACACCTGTCGCCGGCGAGTGGATACGCCCCCGACGAGGGTGTTGTTAATAATGTGGCACGACGTTTGTGTCGCGCGGCTGAATTTACCCTAATCATCTATTTGGTGTGAAAAAAAAAATTTTTTTTATTAGTTGAGAAAAGGAAAAAAAATTTTTATGCAACTTTGTTTTAATAATAATTTGTATTGTTGTAATAATGATTTGTCTTTATTTATCTTCCTTTCTCTATTATTCCATTTATTATCTCTCCCTTAACTATATAGCTTGCCGTCTTCCTAAATTCGGAGATCTTTCATTCGTTCCTTCATACTAATAATCATAATCATAATAATAATAATAATAATAATAATAATAATAATAATAATAATAATAAATATATACCTAACAATATAGTATACGATATAGTATAAGATAATATAGTATAAGATTTTTCAATGAAGGAGTTGACTTCCATGGAAACAAAACAAACGAGTCGAAGGGAAATTGCCTGCGGCATCATGTTCCACATTGAAATTTACGAGAAAAGAAAAAATAATCGATGCATGGCGTCAAAAAATGGTAAAATTCAAATTGCGTTTTTCTTGGTATCCGACAAACCCTTGGGAAAAAACTGTAAAATAGTTGTCTGGTGCGAAATTGAGTTTCACTGATTTATAGGTCAATCAAAGAGCCTTCCTATTCTATGGTGAGAATTTTAGAACAAATGATACGTGGCGTGAAATATGTAAAGACTGGCTTCTAACTGATCGAGCACTTCCCGTTTTTATCGTGAAAAATTGAGAAATTTCGGTGCTTGGGCGTTTATTTTATGAGAAAATTGCATGTTTTCATGGCGAAAGTTGTTAAATTGCAATATAACAATAAGATGCAATATAGTAGAAATTATATTTATTCCCATGGATATTCCCTAAGGTTTGGCGAAAATTCATCATCATAACAAAATCTGTTCCTGATTATGTTATTTTTTGCTTTCTCAAAGGGAAGATATTGAAATTCCTACGTCGTACTAGAGGTAAGAATTGACATCTCAAATCAGACCTCGGAACCCTATGTTTGATAGACTGGAGGTGAAATATATGGTAATTAAAAGCGTCCGTAGATGCTTGAATTATTTATAATAATTTTATTATTTATAATAATTTTATTATTTACCTATAATCTTGATAAGCAAATGGAATATTATTTATGGAATTTATTTTCTCTTATATATAACTTCGTTCCTTTAGAAAACTTTGCCGACACAACCTTAAATGCATCGTTTCTTCGCGTGTGTGCTCCGCGCATGCGCCACTTGTCGTGTGTAATGCTCGGAGTCCGCGGGGTGGGTGAACCCTTCCCCTATACGGCTGGGCGCGCTGTCCCTACAGTGTGCGCGGACCCTCAGGTTTTCAGATTTTTTCTAACCTGCACTCCGCTGCGGTGTTTGAAACTTTTCCTTTCGGTTCGCGGTCTTTTGATTAACTGTCCTCATATCAGTGTGTCGCTGATAATATTAACACAATAATTTTAGATTTATTGCAAAATGCAACCTTTGGAGGGTGTTAATTTCTTTATAAAGAAAGTGAGGTCAACTTAGTCCCCTATGCGTTTTTCCAACTGGAAAGACTGAGTGAATCATTAAATATTTGTGTAGACATATTACGATGGTTTAGACGCATACCTTTGAGTTGGATATAAAAAGTTTGTGACGTAGCGATGGAGGTACTATTGAGAGTTGTTCCAACGCGATTTCCACGAAGTTGAAGTGGTTGAGTGTTAAATGTAGAGACAGTTTCCACCAGGCATCAAGCTATACCTTGAAATGTTTTTTACGTAACTTCGAGACTTCAGGTCTGTCGTGGTTAATTTTACTAGGGGGGTACCCCCCTGCTCGCTTCGCTCGCCAACCCCCCGTGTGTCATGTTAAACGTTTGTTTTTGCTTTCTCAAAGAGAAAGCTTTGTAATGGGGCAAAAATCGACCCACCGAATCAAACCTCGGGACCTCGATTTTCGTAATCTACGGGTCGAAAAACAAGGAAATCCAAAAGTGTTTGTATGTATGTATGTATGTATGTATGTATGTATGTGTGTAACGTTTTTTTTCGTCCACGATAACTCTCGAAGAAATGGTCCGATCTTCTTGAAATTTTGCACACAGGTTAGTCGCGGCAAAATCTCGACCGAGTTCAATTTTCAGCAAAATCCGTTGTTTATTTCTCTAGCAACCGTTGCTAAGGTGTAAAATTTTTCGTTTCTTTTGTCTAGGATAACTTTCGAAGGAATCGTCTGATCTTGCTGAAACCGTTTCTAACGTGTTTTCTCACAAATCCTTATGAGTGCTCATTGGAGCAAGCCGGAAAATCAGTTTTAAGTCACACTCGATGGCCAAGGACACTGAATTGTTCTATTTTCTTCATAGCAACCGTTGTTTACTTCCCTAGCAACCGTTATGAAGGTTGGAAATTAATAATTTAAGACCTATTTCCATCATTTTCGACGGCAAAGAACAAAATCTTCTCAATTAGCTCCTTAGCAACCGTTGTTCACCGTCCTAGCAACCGTTGCTAATGATGAAAAAAATTGATGTAAGTTTCGTTTCCAGTATTTTCAACGTACTATAGAGAAGATTGGGAAAATTTGATGTCTTTTGCCGTCGAAAATGATCAAAATGAGTCTTCAAGTGTGCTAAATACGGACTTAAGGGCAGTGCGGATCGATTTTGACCGCCATTTAACCGTATGACAGTCACAAGATGAACTGATCGAAAAATTATGCAGGTCCAAATGTCTCGCATCGTGTAGAACCTAGAACAGTTTGCTTTGTTGCATTTGATCAAATAATAAGAGAGCCCGGTCAGATATCAACACTCGCAATATAGTTTGGTCAATTGAAAAAGAACGACACTTTACACAGTCACAAAGATACGAATTGAATTGATTAAATAATTTTTTTGTAATTATTGAAAAATAGATGATAGTATCTAGGCTAGTGGAAAGGTGAAAATACAGGTTTGGGACGCGTTTGTGGGTGATGTTGAAGCCTCTTTGAGAAAGCATACTGCTAAGGCACTTGGCAGCGGTTTTCAGATTAATAGTGGGTTTAACTTTAGGTTAATAGTGACATGTGCTAGATCATATTTTTTGGTTTGGGTATTCCGCGTGTTCCATTTCAGATTTTCAGCAGCAGATTTTGAGTAAGATTGCAATGGTTGCTAGACACGTAAACAATAGTTGCTATGGGTAAAATGGAGATTTTTTATCCTGTGCAGTTGAAAATACTGGAAAAGAAACATACGTGAATTTTTCTTTCCCTTAGCACCGGTTGCTAGGGCGGTAAACAACGGTTACTGAAAAGCTAATTGGGAAGATTTTGTGTCCTTTGCCGTAGAGAATGATGGAAATAGGTCATGAATTGATAATTTCCAACCTTCGTAATGGTTGCTAGGGAGGTAAAAAACGATTGCTATGGAACAAATATAACAATTTAGTGCCTCTGGCCATCGAGTGTGACTTAAAACTATTTTCCAGCTTCCAAAACAACGGTTGCTAGGGATGTAAATAAACGGTAATTTCGACGAATAAGTGGATTTATATTGAAAAAAACTTGTCCAAAATAATATTTAGTCCTTTCCTTCTACTGCAGCAACGGTTTCTAGACACGTAAACAATGGTTGCTATGGGTAAAACGGAGATTTTGTATCCTGTGCAGTTGAAAATACTGGAAACGAAACTTACTTTTTCTTTCCCTTGGCAACGGTTGCTAGGGCGTTTAACAACGGTTACTGAGGAGCTAAGTGGGAAAATGTTGTGTCCTTTGCAATCGAAAATTATGGACATGGGTCATAGATTGATCATTTCCAAACTTCGCAATGGTTGCTAGGGAGGTAAACAACGGTTGCTTTGGAGCAAATATAACAATTCAGTTTTCTTGGTCATCGAGTGTAACTTAAAATTGAGTTTCCAACTTTCGAAGCAACGGTTGCTAAGGATATCAACAGTGGTTGCTATGGGAAATATCTCATCGATTCTCTTCGATTCTCATTGAAGGGTGAAAAAAGAGGTGAAAAAAGGGGTGAAAAAAGAGGTGGAAAAAGGTGGAAAAAGAGGTGGAAAAAAAGGTGGAAAAAAAGGTGGAGAAAAGGGGGAAAAAAAGAGGTGAAAAAAGGGGTGAAAAAAAGATGGAAAAAAAGGTGGAAAAAAGGGTGGAAAAAAGGGTTGGAAAGAGGGATAAAAAAGGGTGAGAAAAGGGGGGTGAAAAAAGGGTGAAAAAAAAGGGGGGTGAAAAAAGGGAGGGGAAAAGGAGGTGAAAAAATGGGTGAAAAAAAGGTGGAAAAATGGGTGGAAAAAGAGGGTGAAAAATGGGGTGAAAAAAGGTGACAAAAAGGGAGAAAAAAAGGTGGAAAAATGGGTGGAAAAAGAGGGTGAAAAATAGGGTGAGAAAAAGGTGAAAAAATGGGTGAAAAAAATGTGGAAAAATGGGTGGAAAAAGAGGGTGAAAAATGGGGTGAAAAAAAGGTGAAAAAATGGGTGGAAAAAGAGGGTGAAAAATGGGGTGAAAAAGAAGGTGAAAAATGGGGGGCAACTAAGGGGGGCAACTAAGGGGGCAACTGGGGGGGGGGCAATTTGGGGGGGGCAACTAAGGGGGCAATCAAGGGGGGCAACTAAGGGGGGCAACTTGGGGGTCAAAATTTCCCACGGCGGCGGCGGCGGCGGCGGCGGTCTGGCTTTTAATATAGAGAGATAAGGACTTAGGGGTGACTTATTATCTGTAGTTGCCTTGTTTGTGACATGTTGAAGGTACTGATGGATCCTGAAACTAACAGTATTATTATGCAAAATTAAGCGTAGAATTTACTTCCTTTTCCTTGCTTTTATCTTTTCAAACAAAAATCCTGCCAACTAGTTCTGCAGATCAATGACCTCAGCTTTATTTATAATGATTACCGTCTACGCTCGAGGATCCCACAATAACATGTTGGATTTTATTACCAGGCCTCTTCCGAGTGGTCATCCCTTGGCAATGGCTCCCTCGCCCTCTAAGCTTGTGCGGACATCAAGGGAGGGCCCATTCCGTCCCTCTGGTCGACTATGCCGGGCGGTAAGTGTCCGTTGACAGTTACCACTGTACAGTACTTAATTATAGTTGTGCTGTTTATTCTACCCAACAGTTGTATATAGGGTACCCTCGTCTTGCACCGCGAACACGGGGACTACTTCCTGCTACCCTGTGCGGCTTGGACTCACGGCTCTGGGTATCGTTCCCTTGTTGTTCTGCCGTTGGTGTCTCGCAATCTTGGCGGTGTCGCCCCTGGCTGGCCGTTCCGGCCTGATTGCTCTCTTATGGGTAAACTTGTAACTAACTTATGTATGTTCGTGTAATATTTATCTATGTTTATATGTATATGTATATATGTATATGTATGTTTATGTTTATATCCTTGTGAGCTGCTTGTCATTGTATGAATCCTTGACCCTAACGCCACATTCGTCCTCTCTTACCGCTGAGTTGAGTCGCTTAGGTAAGTTATTTCTCCTC
This sequence comes from Aphelinus atriplicis, assembly GCA_020882685.1. Taxonomy (NCBI): domain Eukaryota; kingdom Metazoa; phylum Arthropoda; class Insecta; order Hymenoptera; family Aphelinidae; genus Aphelinus; species Aphelinus atriplicis. The sequence goes on from JAJGQD010000057.1 coordinate 63,163, forward strand.
TCGTGTATTCACTAACTGTCTTATTATAAGTTGCTATATCCCTTAACATTTCTGTCGTTCATTCCCTTGATCCACTCCTTTTGTGAACTCAGGGTTTTTGTAATCCTTATGCTTATTTATTGTTCCCCTGCTTGAGTCTGAATGCTTATAATCGCTTAAGAATTCTACAACCTCGTTTCTTTCTTTACGTCCTCGAGGCGGCGATCCGCAAGGAGGCCCAAAGGATCGGTTTCGAACTCGGTGCCCCCCCCCCCAGCCCCCTGGTGAGATATCCGAGTTCGTCCGATTCCATGAAGGTGTCCCGCTGGCTGATATCAAGGCGGATCTTCGTCGCGGGGTACCTTGGTGCATGGACGGCAATGTCCTCGCTGTAAGTGTTCATCGTATGC
>JAJGQD010000058.1:0-54683 GCA_020882685.1 Aphelinus atriplicis
ATCCCCGCACGTTTGTTTCAAATTCTGTAGCCAATTCGCACATTTCCACATTCACACTTGTTCCAAACTAGAACTATATTGATTACAAAAGTATGCACCTTTTCCATGGTGTTCACCCCGTTTCGGCCCAGAATGCCACTCGAAGCATGTCGCTATTCGGTACCTCAGAACTTTCCCCATTGTCGACAGAAAAATTTTTCAAGGATATATTTCGAAAGGTGAAGATTTGCCCTAGCCGATGATATCAATCAAATTCCTCTAAAACATTGTTAAATAAGCAAAAATATAGTATTTTTACAAAAAACACGATTTTCTCGAAACAGCTTTTTTTTTTAAATCAAATTTTCAAGGGGTTTTGGGTCTGCCATGGACCTGGAACCTCAGTAACCTGTGGAATAAATGTCTAAACTTAGAGGATACATTGTTTTAAATATCGATTTTTTTTCCCCTGTGCATCCAAAATGGCACCTCAACTGCAAAATTTTTGCAAAACCTTCAAGGCCTGTTTATACGAAGATGACCCACTTTTCGAAAAATTGCCAAGGATGAAAAGTTTTTAAAATCACTGAAAAAATACGCTGGAATTTTTTCAGATTTTTTGAGCGTTTTTTTTTTTAATTTTGCACTTGTCAATTTTTGCAAAATTCAAAAAATCCCTCAAAAGATTCTGAAAAAATTCCAGCGTATTTTTTCAGTAATTTCAAGAACTTTTTATTCCTGATAATTTTCCGTAAAAGTGCAATGTTTTCGAGAAAAACCGCGTTAATGATCAAATTAGTATCCTATTATGAAAAGTTCAAGGCCTGTTTATATAAAGATGCACTTCTTCGCAAAATTATCAAAAATAAAAAGTTCTTGAAATCACTCAAAGAATACGCTGGAATTTTTTCAGAATGACTCAAGGAACACGATAAAATTTTTTCAGTGTTTTTCTCGATTGGAAAAATAAAATTTTTGAAATTCCAGAAAATCAAAAATATTCTCGGAGAATTCTGAAAAAATTTGAGCACGTTTCTTGAATGATTCTAAGACCTTTTTATTTCTGGAAAATTTTCCCTAAAAGGCACCGATTTTGATAAAAAAAATGAGTCAAGTTTGAAAGATAAATGTTAAATCTCGGCCACCATTTTGGTTTACCAAAACATTTTGCAGACAAAATAATCGTACTTACTCTTAGGGAACGTCCATAAATTACGTAACGCAAATTTGAAGAAATTTAAGACCCTCCCTCCCCCAGCGTAACGTTTCCGTAACAAAAGCTGCTAGACCCCCCCCCCCCGTCAGAAATGGTACGTAACGGTGAAAAATTTCACTAATCTAGAGAAAATGATTTCAATCACAGAAATAGAAAAATGTTGCCATCGAGTTTAGTGTAAACAAAAAATTGAATGAATTGAAATAAAGAAGAACAGTTTGAGAGAATTTCACGTGTTCATAACGATGTTTATATCGTGATAAAATTTGTTAATACCTGGAAATAGTTCAAAAGATTTTTAGCTTTTTGTTTGGTTGTCTTCTGTTGCATTTTTTGCAACAATATTTTGGCAGCCATGACGCGATCTTCCTTCTTTTCCATTCGCACAGTACTTGCCCATCGCTCATTTAATTTAGACTGCACGGTAGCCCTACTATCATTACAGTAATGAAGTCTGTACTCTTTGAATAAAGATTGATATAAATCGCCGAGAGTAGATGACATATTGGTCTGAATTGAGATCCAATGTTTATTCTTAACCTACAAACAATACATGTGAAACATCATGTCGTTTTATTCTGAATGTGAATGTTTGGATTCGGCAAGTACTTACTTTTCATCAACCGCATTTTGTTTCAGTACTCAAAATTAATCAAAAGCTCTAAAACGAAACGTGTCTCGACTCGACCATCAATATGGAATTAACAGTCACAACAGTCACCGTTTCTTTTACACTATCTTTCTCCCTCTTACAGATCTCAAAGAACGGATATACTATTAACGACACTTGATTGGTTTGGAAAAAAGTTGTCCACCAATCATAAGCACTCTACTATAAAGAAGTGACTTGTATGAATACGGCACTGAACTCGTCAGTGCCGATGAAGCGCGAAAATTCAAAATTGAAGACGATCTGATTGAAGATCCGCTTTTCCATTCAAAATAAAATTTTACAAGATTTTTAGCGTAACGTAACGACGCCACGAGAGCCCCCCCTCCCCATCGTAACGCTTCCATAATAAGCACCTCAGACTCCTCCCCTCTCCCAACAAGCGTTACGTAATTTATGAACGCTCCCTTAGTTTGACCATCATTGACCGGGTACATATGAGTTTTAAGCATATAAAACCATGTGAATGGACCGAAAAATTAGTTTTAAGAGAAAATTTTACTGTAAAAATTATGGGTTTTTTTAATTTATTATTGATTTTTTCGATAGGTCGTTTTGTTAAATGTTTTTTTAATTATCACCATTAAAAAGAACGACCCTGAAAATAGTAGGAAGGTATGTTTCAAATGTTTTAGACTATGATTTCATCGAAAATAATAAGCTCAAAGACAGCGCAAAATTTCGGTCACTTTGAGCGTTAATGGGTTAAGTCTCCCAGCACAGTGTGGAGAAGCAGTAACAAAGCAATTCAGCATCTTCGAATTTAGCTGACGATTGAATGGGCACCACAGCTCACATATGGGCGTCCCAACGATATACTTCCATACGCTTCTACGTTAAGAAAAGAATATTGAAAGGAATGAGGTAACACAGAAAAACACCCATTGTTGAGTATGCATCGTTCCGCATAGATATTATACGAAATATATTTCCAGTACAATTCTCTTGGTTGACAATCAAAACTATCTCACTCGCTGGAGCTAGTAAAGGCACTAGTCTTTTCATTCAAAGCTATGACCCCGACGGAACCGACTGCTCCAGTCATCCCACCTACACCGCAGCCAATAACTGTTCCCAAACCTGGAATCACCGTGCCAGCGGCCGCACCCACGAAACAACCGCCGACCGTAGCTCCAGCCCATGTCAGCAAGCCCGTTTTTTTATCTAGCTTGAAATTCTCTTCCGTTTGCGGAGCAGGCGAAGGAAATACGTTAGACGTGTAATGGACTGTGGCCGCTGCATTTGCTTCCGATAACATTGCACACACGAACAAAACGCATACAATGCACAACAAGACTCCGTTACGCGAGATGGACATCTTTGCTTACGTCGCGGCGAACGAGAAGTGAGTGGACTCAAATCGTGTCTGGGCGTCCCCAAATCGGAGCAGACGTGAATCGTGATTGCGCACTAATCGCGGGGAGTTTTATTCTGTTCGTCTGGGAACCAGGAGGGAAATGCAAATATCGTGTTTCAGCAATTGTCATTCCGTGTGTAATGTGTACGTAGTGTGTTTCTTATCTGGGCCCGTGGCACTCGGGTGGCGAGACAGTTTCCGTGAACACTGCGAATATCAATACATGTCGGGCAAGGCTGTGAAGGTCCACAGCTGCACGAACAAAGGTAGTACATGAATATATATGTATTTTTCTTCATAATCAACGAATTATTGAATCTTTTGAAACGGTGTCAATGAAAAATATATGCAATAGATTACATTGTTTGGGGTGACGTGAGTAGCGCTAGAGGATCCGTCCTTAAGGGGATCCGCGACGTTTCCCAAAACTCAGATTTGGGTCAGGGTAACTTTGCATTACAGTTTGGTTTGTAGTGAGAAAAGTTACAGAGATAATCGAATTTCATTTAAATAATTATTTTCATCACGACCTTCCGCACAATCGAGCATCGAGAAAGTCGCATAAAGTATTTAATTGAAAATGTATGTCAAATTTACAAGTAGCGCCCTCTTGAAATTCTATTCATCTCTAAAGATGAGAGCGGGATAACAGATATGAATGATCATTGTAACAATTGTGTGAAAACGCAGTCAGGTACAATCTAATACATAGTTATCTATATATAATATTGTTTTTGAATTTGTTCGCTTATATATAATATTTCCATATATATATATATATATAATATTTAAACTAATTATAATTCCATTAACAGTGGTTGATAAGGCGATTCTTCAGATGTTGAACATTGTGAAAGACCTTGAATCCATGAAAAAGGAGAGTACTCTCAGTGTGAGGCATTGTTTTCATCAATTATATAATCTAATGATTTGATCAATAATTTTGAATTATAAAAAAATTATATTACTAAAAATTGTTACAGAAAGAAAATTTGATCTCAATATTACCTGCATACAAGAAACGGAGAGGAGCGGATGAATTGAAACCTAAATCTGGTTTATATATTGATAGATTGGATCTTGCTGACGCAAGTCGATTTCTCATGAGACCCTCAGAAATGGTGAGGCGTCTCACTCTGTACCTAGTTGGTGCAGAGAATTTGAGGAACATGGTTCCACGTGGAAATAAAAATAAAATAGGAATCCCTGAAGAAATTCAACGTGCTGTATTTTGTGAGTTTTGTCTGTGTATTTTAAACAATAATATAAAAAAAATAAAAACCTTGCACTTTTAATAACAAGAAAAAAATCAATATGATTATAAAAAAATCTGTTTCAGGGTATGTCAACAAGTATGCTGACATTGCTATAGCAGCAAAAGATTTCCAGTCTGTACTTTCAAATCAATGTTCAACATTGAGAAATCCCAAGTCCTATGAGAGAAAATCAGTTGGAAGAAATAGTGGTAAAGACGAACAGAAGAATGAGACAGTTTCAGTAAGTACATGAACGATTCAAACATTCATCCAAATAAAACACGATGAATGAATTATGAATTATAATCAATATCTTTTCTTTAGGATCAAAATATGGAGGACGATAGTGAAGAAAAAACCGCTGCCAAGTGCCTCAGCAGTATGCTTTCTCAAAGTATTGCAATTGAACCTCAATTTGCATTAATCACCACTCTTTGAGAAAGCAAAATGAACCTCTAACTTATTTCCTCCACTCCATAGTAACGGTTGCTATGGTAAATATCCGAGCTTCGGTGTTCTTACTTCTTAGTCGTCAACAGTTCCGAAAATGGACCTCTAACTGACTTTTCCCACTCCATAGTAACGGTTGCTAAGGACGTAAACAACGGTTGCTATGGTAAATGTCGGAGCTTCGACGTTATTACTTCTTAGTCATCAACAGTTCCGAAAATGGACCTCCAACTGACTTTTCCCACTCCATAGTAACGGTTGCTAAGGACGTAAACAATGGTTGCTATGGTAAATGTCGGAGCTTCGATGTTCTTACTTCTTAGTCATCAACAGTTCCGAAAATGGACCTCCAACAGACTTTTCCCACTCCATAGTAACGGTTGCTAAGGACGTAAACAATGGTTGCTATGGTAAATGTCGGAGCTTCGACGTTATTACTTCTTAGTCATCAACAGTTCCGAAAATGGACCTCCAACTGACTTTTCCCACTCCATAGTAACGGTTGCTAAGGACGTAAACAATGGTTGCTATGGTAAATGTCGGAGCTTCGATGTTCTTACTTCTTAGTCATCAACAGTTCCGAAAATGGACCTCCAACAGACTTTTCCCACTCCATAGTAACGGTTGCTAAGGACGTAAACAATGGTTGCTATGGTAAATGTCGGAGCTTCGACGTTATTACTTCTTAGTCATCAACAGTTCCGAAAATGGACCTCCAACTGATTTTTCACACTCCATATTAACGGTTGCTAAGGACGTAAACAACGGTTGCTATGGTAAATGTCGGAGCTTCGATGTTCTTACTTCTTAGTCATCAACAGTTCCAAAAATGAACTTCCAACTGACTTTTCCCATTCCCTAGTTACGGTTGCAAGCGATATAAACACCGGTTGCTAGAGACATCAACAATGGTTTATACGGGAAAGGTCTCTTTGATTGTTATAGAATCCCATAAATATACAAACCCAAATGATCATTTATCATGAATTATATGGGAACTTATCGAAAACACGCTAGCAACGGTTGCCATGGAATCAAACAACGGATGTTGCTGAAGACCGAACTCGGTTCACATCTGCCGGTGACCGACCTGTGTGCAAAATTTCAGGACGATCGGACCATTCCTTCGAAAATTAACGTACGACAAAAAAAAAAGTCAGTCTGAAGCTGAATTTTGTATCTCCATAGCAACGGTTGCTAGGAGAATAAACAATGGTTGTTCCAAAATGAATGTCTTATCGATTCTCATCGATCGTCGAAAGAATTGGAGACCCATCGTGCATTGATGATGATTTTCGGAGCTTTTATCAAAAACACGTTAGCAACGGTTGCTAGAGAAATAAACAACGGAATTGGCTGAAAATTGAACTCGACCGAGATTTTGCGGCGACTAACCTGTGTGCAAAATTTCAGGACGATCGGACAATTCCTTCGAGAGTTATCGTACGACAAAAAAAAAGTGCACGTACGTACGTACATACATACAGACATTTTCGGATTTCCATGTTTTTCGACCCGTAGATTACGAAAATCGAGGTCCCGAAGTCCGATTCGGTGGGTCGATTTTTACCCCGTTACAAAGCTTTCTCTTTGAGAAAGCAAAAACCGCTGCCAAGTGCCTCAGCAGTATGCTTTCTCAAAGTATTGCAATTGAACCTCAACTTGCATTAATCACCACTCTTTGAGAAAGCAAAATGAACCTCTAACTCATTTCCTCCACTCTATAGTAACGGTTGCTATGGTAAATATCCGAGCTTCGGTGTTCTTACTTCTTAGTCGTCAACAGTTCCGAAAATAGACCTCTAACTGACTTTTCCCACTCCATAGTAACGGTTGCTAAGGACGTAAACAATGGTTGCTATGGTAAAATGTCGGAGCTTCGATGTTCTTACTTCTTAGTCACCAATAGTTCCAAAAATGGACTTCAAACTGACTTTTCCCACTCCATAGTAACGGTTGCTATGGACGTAAACAACGGCTGCTATGGTAAATGTCGGAGCTTCGACGTTATTTTCACACTCCATAGTAACGGTTGCTAAGGACGTAAACAATGGTTGCTATGGTAAATGTCGGAGCTTCGATGTTCTTACTTCTTAGTCATCAACAGTTCCAAAAATGAACCTCCAACTGACTTTTCCCATTCCCTAGTTACGGTTGCAACCGATATAAACACCGGTTGCTAGAGACATCAACAATGGTTTATACGGGAAAGGTCTCTTTGATTGTTATAGAATCCCATAAATATACAAACCCAAATGATCATTTATCATGAATTATATGGGAACTTATCGAAAACACGCTACCAACGGTTGCCATGGAATCAAACAACGGATGTTGCTGAAGACCGAACTCGGTTCACATCTGCCGGTGACCGACCTGTGTGCAAAATTTCAGGACGATCGGACCATTCCTTCGAAAATTAACGTACGACAAAAAAAAAGTCAGTCTGAAGCTGAATTTTGTATCTCCATAGCAACGGTTGCTAGGAGAATAAACAATGGTTGTTCCAAAATGAATGTCTTATCGATTCTCATCGATCGTCGAAAGAATTCGAGACCCATCGTGCATTGATGATGATTTTTGGAGCTTTTATCAAAAACACGTTAGCAACGGTTGCTAGAGAAATAAACAACGGAATTGGCTGAAAATTGAACTCGACCGAGATTTTGCGGCGACTAACCTGTGTGCAAAATTTCAGGACGATCGGACAATTCCTCCGAGAGTTATCGTAGGACAAAAAAGTGCACGTACGTACGTACGTACGTACATACATACAGACATTTTCGGATTTCCATGTTTTTCGACCCGTAGATTACGAAAATCGAGGTCCCGAAGTCCGATTCGGTGGGTCGATTTTTACCCCGTTACAAAGCTTTCTCTTTGAGAAAGCAAAATTATCCAAGGATAGCCACTTCCCGCGTGAAAATAATTTCCTTGGAAAATGCTGGGAAAATTTTTATTGCAAAATCATGGGATAACAGTAGCTAATGGCCATATGCTACGGTTTTGCCATGATTTTGCCATACGCATTTACAACTTCCAAATTTGTAGGTAAATCATTGGAGAATTCTTGCCATGGGAAATTGATGGGATTTTTCACTTCTATTATCAATCGAATCAATTAGAAAATTCCAATAAGTATCTCTGACTGATGCTTGAATGAAGGAAAACTATAAAAAAACAGTAATTTTTTTTTATGGTGAATATTTTGTTAAAAGCGCGACGGATACAGGAGCAACGACGGTACAGTTGCGCAGGCAAAAAAAGAATTGGGCTTATTCAGTGCTTTATATGATGGTACTGTGCGAACGAAACTATATTCGTTACCAAAAGCGTACTTATGCTCTCTGTTGACGTATCTTTTTCTTCTCGGCGACTTGATAGCGTGTGATATTGGCATTCGTTCTGACTTGCCGCATATGATGTTAAGAAAGTAACAAATATTAGATTATTCATTGCAGATTATTTATTGAATTTCCTACTTGATATAAACAATCTAAATACAATCGTAACAAATATTATGCTTCTTTATTCGGAACTCGAGCGTCAACATTTCCGCGCCAGTTAAGCAGATCAGCGTTGTTTAGATACATAACGAGCAGCACCACCTCCATTTATTTTTTAACCCTAGCTTTTGCTTTCTCAAAGAGAAAGCTTTGTAACGGGGTAAAAATCGACCCACCGAATCGGACTTCGGGACCTCGATTTTCGTAATCTACGGGTCGAAAAACATGGAAATCCGAAAATGTCTGTATGTATGTACGTACGTACGTGCACTTTTTTTTTGTCGTACGATAACTCTCGAAGGAATTGTCCGATCGTCCTGAAATTTTGCACACAGGTTAGTCGCCGCAAAATCTCGGTCGAGTTCAATTTTCAGCCAATTCCGTTGTTTATTTCTCTAGCAACCGTTGCTAACGTGTTTTTGATAAAAGCTCCGAAAATCATCATCAATGCACGATGGGTCTCCAATTCTTTCGACGATCGATGAGAATCGATAAGACATTCATTTTGGAACAACCATTGTTTATTCTCCTAGCAACCGTTGCTATGGAGATACAAAATTCAGCTTCAGACTGACTTTTTTTTTGTCGTACGTTAATTTTCGAAGGAATGGTCCGATCGTCCTGAAATTTTGCACACAGGTCGGTCACCGGCAGATGTGAACCGAGTTCGGTCTTCAGCAACATCCGTTGTTTGATTCCATGGCAACCGTTGCTAGCGTGTTTTCGATAAGTTCCCATATAATTCATGATAAATGATCATTTGGGTTTGTATATTTATGGGATTCTATAACAATCAAAGAGACCTTTCCCGTATAAACCATTGTTGATGTCTCTAGCAACCGGTGTTTATATCGCTTGCAACCGTAACTAGGGAATGGGAAAAGTCAGTTGGAAGTTCATTTTTGGAACTGTTGATGACTAAGAAGTAAGAACATCGAAGCTCCGACATTTACCATAGCAACCGTTGTTTACGTCCTTAGCAACCGTTAATATGGAGTGTGAAAAATCAGTTGGAGGTCCATTTTCGGAACTGTTGATGACTAAGAAGTAATAACGTCGAAGCTCCGACATTTACCATAGCAACCATTGTTTACGTCCTTAGCAACCGTTACTATGGAGTGGGAAAAGTCTGTTGGAGGTCCATTTTCGGAACTGTTGATGACTAAGAAGTAAGAACATCGAAGCTCCGACATTTACCATAGCAACCATTGTTTACGTCCTTAGCAACCGTTACTATGGAGTGGGAAAAGTCAGTTGGAGGTCCATTTTCGGAACTGTTGATGACTAAGAAGTAATAACGTCGAAGCTCCGACATTTACCATAGCAACCATTGTTTACGTCCTTAGCAACCGTTACTATGGAGTGGGAAAAGTCTGTTGGAGGTCCATTTTCGGAACTGTTGATGACTAAGAAGTAAGAACATCGAAGCTCCGACATTTACCATAGCAACCATTGTTTACGTCCTTAGCAACCGTTACTATGGAGTGGGAAAAGTCAGTTGGAGGTCCATTTTCGGAACTGTTGATGACTAAGAAGTAATAACGTCGAAGCTCCGACATTTACCATAGCAACCGTTGTTTACGTCCTTAGCAACCGTTACTATGGAGTGGGAAAAGTCAGTTAGAGGTCCATTTTCGGAACTGTTGACGACTAAGAAGTAAGAACACCGAAGCTCGGATATTTACCATAGCAACCGTTACTATGGAGTGGAGGAAATAAGTTAGAGGTTCATTTTGCTTTCTCAAAGAGTGGTGATTAATGCAAATTGAGGTTCAATTGCAATACTTTGAGAAAGCATACTGCTGAGGCACTTGGCAGCGGTTTTTTCTTCACTATCGTCCTCCATATTTTGATCCTAAAGAAAAGATATTGATTATAATTCATAATTCATTCATCGTGTTTTATTTGGATGAATGTTTGAATCGTTCATGTACTTACTGAAACTGTCTCATTCTTCTGTTCGTCTTTACCACTATTTCTTTCCAACTGATTTTCTCTCATAGGACTTGGGATTTCTCAATGTTGAACATTGATTTGAAAGTACAGACTGGAAATCTTTTGCTGCTATAGCAATGTCAGCATACTTGTTGACATACCCTGAAACAGATTTTTTTATAATCATATTGATTTTTTTCTTGTTATTAAAAGTGCAAGGTTTTTATTTTTTTTATATTATTGTTTAAAATACACAGACAATACTCACAAAATACAGCACGTTGAATTTCTTTGGGGATTCCTATTTTATTTTTATTTCCACGTGGAACCATGTTCCTCAAATTCTCTGCACCAACTAGGTACAGAGTGAGACGCCTCACCATTTCTGAGGGTCTCATGAGAAATCGACTTGCGTCAGCAAGATCCAATCTATCAATATATAAACCAGATTTAGGTTTCAATTCATCCGCTCCTCTCCGTTTCTTGTATGCAGGTAATATTGAGATCAAATTTTCTTTCTGTAACAATTTTTAGTAATATAATTTTTTTATAATTCAAAATTATGGATCAAATCATTAGATTATATAATTGATGAAAACAATGCCTCACACTGAGAGTACTCTCCTTTTTCATGGATTCAAGGTCTTTCACAATGTTCAACATCTGAAGAATCGCCTTATCAACCACTGTTAATGGAATTATAATTAGTTTAAATATTATATATATATGGAAATATTATATATGAGCGAACAAATTCAAAAACAATATTATATATAGATAACTATGTATTAGATTGTACCTGACTGCGTTTTCACACAATTATTACAATGATCATTCATATCTGTTATCCCGCTCTCATCTTTAGATTTATTGGCACCGGTTGAACTGCTAGCTCGAGTATTGTCGAGTCTCAGAGGTCTCTCATCATCATCTTCAAACATGTCTAAATCTGTTTCATAATTATCATGTAATTCTTCATTTACTTCCAACTGGTGTCTCTCAAACTCTTCGATTTGTTTTCTCTCTCGCTCTTGTTTTTCTATTTTTTTACGTTCATTTTCAATTTCTACTTTTCTCAATTCTAATTCAATTTTTTTCTTTTCCAATTCTTCTATCTCGCGTTCTATGTGTTTTTGATTTTCTATCTCTCGTTTTTCTTGGCGTTTTTTATTTGAAAGTTTTATTCTCTTTCTTGATAGAGTTGGAGAATCTTCTGAATCAAAGAAATTAAAATAATCCACAAAAATGTTAAATTAATCAGTATATACAAGTAAGGGAGAAAGGGGCAAGTAGGCAGAGTGTACAAAATGCATTTTTTTAAGATGAAAACTGTATTGAGCCAATATTAAAGTGTATTTATATAAGAGTACTCCAGCTGAATATCTCTCAATTCATACGATGGGCAAAGATGGGTTTTAATCCAATTTATATATATTACCACGATACAAATTTATTCTGAGTACCAGATGTTCAGCAATCTTTATAGAGGAAAAAGATGAGTATAAAATATGTTATTTTTGCCATTTTTTTTTTCATTTTTTTTCAATCCAAATTGTTGAGGAATTATTAATAATCTTGTACCATAAAGCAAGACATAAAAACATAAATAAAACAACCATTGGCATTTGTCATCGCAACCGTATTAAATGAAATAAAAAAAAATAATATCCAAAAGAAACTGTTTGATTGTTTAGTGGACAGAACAGTATCTCTAGACATTAATAATTAATTTTTATTCTCTGTGTTATGTTGAAACGAATTATATATTTCAATGGGAGAAGATTAGTAAATTAAAAAAGAGAAAAAGTGAAGAACATGTCGAAATAATATTACTAATAAATTACTTGGTGTAGAACTAGTTTTCTGCCCGTTACTTGGATAATTTTCTTTCGATTCCATGTTGTCTTCAAAAATATTTTTCTCAGCAATCAAAGCTCTATTGAGCTCTCTCTTAGCTTTAGTTTCAGCAACCTTAATTCTTTTTCTATCAATTTTTTTCAATACTTGCTGTCACTTGCAAGGCCGATAGTATAGTTCCATCTTTACTGACGACTAGACACTTTATCCGCTTGAAGTTTAAAACTTACATTATTTTTCGTACATCCATAAAAAAAAAAGTTTTCGACGCAGGGGGTTTGACTATGTCTACTATATGTTTTCGGGGTTGCTGAATCCGAATCCGAGGTCGGTTTGAACCCTGCAGGTCGAGGTTTGGCCATAACCTCAAAAAACCTAGTGAATTAGAATTTCCAGGACATTTTAATTTCTATAACTGTATAAATTGTACAGTAAACGTCTAAAACCTCTAAACCCATAAACCGAATAAGCCCATAACACCATAAGCCTGGACGTTGTTTGGCATAACACCATAAGCTCTGGACGTTGGACATTTAAATTCTATAACTGTATGAAAACGTCTAAAACCTCTAACCATGGCTAATAACCTCAAAAAGCCTAGTAAATTAGAATTTCCGGGACATTTTAATTTCTATAACTGTATAAATTGTACAGTAAACGTCTAAAACCTCTAAACCCATAACCGAATGGAACCATAAGCACATAACACCATAATCTCTGGACGTTGTTTGGCCATAACCTCAAAAAACGTAGTAAATTAGAATTCCCAGGACATTTTAATTTCTATAACTGTATAACTTGTACAGTAAACGTCTAAAACCTCTAATCCCATAACCGAATAACACCATAAGCCCATAACACCATAAACTCTGGACGTTGTTTGGCCATAACCTCAAAAAACGTAGTAAATTAGAATTTCCAGGACATTTTAATTTCTATAACTGTATAAATTGTACAGTAAACGTCTAAAACCTCTAATCCCATAACCGAATAACACCATAAGCCCATAACACCATAAACTCTGGACGTTGTTTGGCCATAACCTCAAAAAACGTAGTAAATTAGAATTTCCAGGACATTTTAATTTCTATAACTGTATAAATTGTACAGTAAACGTCTAGAACCTCTAATCCCATAAACCGAATGGAACCATAAGCCCATAACACCATAAACTCTGGACGTTGTTTGGCCATAACCTCAAAAAACGTAGTAAATTAGAATTTCCAGGACATTTTAATTTCTATAACTGTATAACTTGTACAGTAAACGTCTAAAACCTCTTCTTGTGACAGCGTAGTTCGAGTTATATTGTTATAGGATACTACGGCTCGAAAATCTGGGGTTACAGGGTTATATGGGCATGTTGTTATTAGGTTATAAGGTAATATATTGCTAAGTTTGAAGGTTAACTTTGTCGAACCCCATAAACCCAAAGGATTTTATACAGTTTGAATTATTTGATTATAAGCCTAGGTGATTATATAATATAGTATAACGGGATTGTGAGGTTATGCGGTTATGATGTTATGGGGTTATGGTGTTATGGGTTATGATGTCATGGGGTTGTGGAGTTATGTGCTTATAGAGTTAGAGGTTTTAGACGTTAACTGTTCAAGTTATATAGTTATATACAATGCATAGTTCTGAAAATTCAAATTTACTAGGTTTTTTGAGGTTATGGCTAAACAACGTCCACAGTTTATGGTGTTATGAGCTTATGGTGTTATTTGGTTATGGGTTTAGAGGTTTTTGACGTTTACTGTACAAGTCATACAGTTATATAGAAATTAAAATAATCTGGAAATTCTAATTTACTACGTTTTTGAGGTTATGGCCAAACAACGTCCAGAGATTATGGTGTTATGGGCTTATGGTTTCATTCGGTTATGGGTTTAGAGGTTTTAGACGTTTACTGTACAATTTATACAGTTATAGAAATTAAAATGTCCTGGAAATTCTAATTTACTAGGCTTTTTGAGGTTATGGCCAAACAACGTCCAGAGCTTATGGTGTTATGGGCTTATGGTTTTATTCGGTTATGGGTTTAGAGGTTTTAGACGTTTACTGTACAAGTTATACAGTTATAGAAATTAAAATGTCCTGGAAATTCTAATTCACTAGGTTTTTTGAGGTTATGGCCAAACCTCGACCTGCAGGGTTCAAACCGACCTCGGATTCGGATTCAGCGACCCCGAAAACATATAGTAAAAATAGTCAAACCCCCTGCGTCGAAAATTTTTTTTTTTTTGTGTGGCTGTGTAATGATTGATGCGAATGATTTGAGAAATGTGTGCTTTCATTTAGAATTAGGAAATACGTCGTATGTATGTGAACCTGTGAATACAATAGAATTTGAATGAATTATTTGTATCCATTTTTTTTCACTTGCCTGCATATATTATTGCGTGATTTTCATCAATTCCATGTGCATTAATTAATAAGCACAAATTTAAAAATTGGGAAAAAAATAAGGAATGTGGGCAACATATTATATACGACTCGTTCATGCTCGTCACATTGGTGAAATATTATTAATATTATTTGTGAATTGTCATTGTTAATTATTGAAAATTGTACGAATAAACGTCGGCTTATTATAAGCATATGAAATTTTATAAATAAACGTTGGTTTGTTATAAGCATATAAAATTGTATAAATAAACGTTGGCTTGTTATAAGCATATAAAATTGTTTCAATTTATAAATTTGTATCCTTTTTATTTCAACGGGATTGTGGGCAACATATGATATTGCTAATATATGGCCTATTGCTATTGTCAATATATTAGCAATATATTGCACAAATTTCCGAAGTATGGGGATCATTTCGGCAATGCTGAATCCGCCATTATATTTCCCATATATTGCCTATCTGTGCTGATAGGGGATTCATTTTAAAATTGGCAATATATTGGAAATATATTGGCGGATGTAGCATTGCCGAAATGATCCCCATACTTCGGAAATATTTGTTCAATATATTGCCAATATATTGACAATAGCAATGGGCCATATATTAGCAATATATTGCCCACATTCCTTATTTTTTCGCGGGAGTGTGGAAGAATTCTTGAGGAGCTCGTGGGCAATTCGTCTGCTAGTGAATTTGTACTTCTATTCTCAAATATAATGAAAGCTATTTCGATGAAACTTTTCTGACAAAAGTAATCGTAAGTGACAGTAGTTCTTGCTTATAACTGTTGCAAGACTGCGGGACAGCGGTAAAAGAAAAATAATTAAGAAAATGAGGTTGAACACGAAATTGGGCTGTATATAATGGCTAGTCGCGTTCCCTCGTGCGCTTGCTGCGCATACTTGTCGTCACAAAAGATGACATAGTATTAACAGTTAAAAATATCGAACACTCTTTAGACAAAATTGACGTAAGCCACACTATTAAAAATAACGTTATAATGAATACTAGTAAATATAGAGAAAAAATGAACTGACTTTTAGAAGATAAACATACGTATAAAATAGTTAAAAGAAACCCACTTAAATCATTACCAAACTAAAGTTCATAAAATACTATCCAGTTTAAATGACCAAGACTTCCTAAATAAGCGCTTTCACAACATTCAATTGACACAAACTAATACTAGTCCTGGAGCTAGCCCCCTTCCCGTTGGCCAGAAGAGGTCCCCGGTAAATAGATAGTGAATCTTATGTATTTTTTTCCGTAGAATCCGAATTTGTTGGTTTGAAGTCTGTAAAACTGGTATAATTTGTTTAAACCGCGATTGTTTAAACAAATAAGATAATAACACTTTTTTGGTTCGGAAAATTTTTTTTCTTAAAATTTAGCTCATTTTAAGAAGAAAAGTTCCTATGCACCATCCATGAATAATGCTTGTATCTAAAGTTATAAATTATCACAAGTTGAAAAATACCACTTTTCGGTGGTCTTTGTTGCTCTGCCATGGCAACAACAATAGAATATTTAAGAATCTAAAGGTGTTTTCTAATGCAGTTTTTAACGTAGAATCCGAATATAAACTTGGTTTTTCCAAAAAACAGCTAGAAGAACCGAATAATCAAATGATTCACCTTCCATGTTTTAGCTCATTATACGCTTGACTCCCGGTACTGGACTAATGCACTGAATATCTTACCCATAGGCTAATT
Source organism: Aphelinus atriplicis (assembly GCA_020882685.1). NCBI lineage: Eukaryota > Metazoa > Arthropoda > Insecta > Hymenoptera > Aphelinidae > Aphelinus > Aphelinus atriplicis. The sequence goes on from JAJGQD010000058.1 coordinate 16,352, forward strand.
ATGAATAAACGAATGTTTTCTCATGTATTTTTTCCCGTAGAATCCGAATTTGTCGGTTTGAAGTCTGTAAAAGCCATACAATTTGTTTAAAACACGATTGTTTAAACAAATAGCAAAATAACACTTTTTTGGTTCGGGAAAAATTTTTTTCTCAAAATTTAGCTCATTTTAAGAAGAAAAGTTCCTATGCACCATCCATAAATAATGCTTGTATCTAAAGTTATAAATTATCACAAGTTGAAAAATACCACTTTTCGGTGGTCTTTGTTGCTCTGCCATGGCAACAACAATACAATATTTATGAATCTGAAGGTGTTTTCTAATGCAGTTTTTAATGTAGAATCCGAATATAAACTTGGTTTTTCCAAAAACAGCGAGGGAAGCCGAATAATCAATGATTCATCTTGCCATGCTTTAGCTCATTATCGCTTGACTCCCGCTACTGGACTAGTGCACTGAATATCATACCCATGGGCTAATTATGAATAAACGAATGTTTTCTCATGTATTTTTTCCCGTAGAATCCGAATTTGTCGGTTTGAAGTCTGTAAAAGCCATACAATTTGTTTAAAACACGATTGTTTAAACAAATAGCAAAATAACACTTTTTTGGTTCAGGAAAAATTTTTTTCTCAAAATTTAGCTCATTTTAAGAAGAAAAGTTCCTATGCACCATCCATGAATAATGCTTGTATCGAAGGTTATAATTTATCTCAAGTTGAAAAAGACCACTTTTCGGTGGTCTTTGTTGCTCTGCCATGGCAACAACAATACAATATTTATGAATCTGAAGATGTTTTCTAATGCAGTTTTTAATGTAGAATCCGAAAATAAACTTGGTTTTTCCAAAAACAGCGAGGGAAGCCGAATAATCAATGATTCATCTTGCCATGCTTTAGCTCATTATCGCTTGACTCCCGCTACTGGACTAGTGCACTGAATATCTTATCCATAGGCTAATTATGAATAAACGAATGTTTTCTCATGTATTTTTTCCCGTAGAATCCGAATTTGTCGGTTTGAAGTCTGTAAAAGCCATACAATTTGTTTAAAACACGATTGTTTAAACAAATAGCAAAATAACACTTTTTTGGTTCGGGAAAAATTTTTTTCTCAAAATTTAGCTCATTTTAAGAAGAAAAGTTCCTATGCACCATCCATAAATAATGCTTGTATCTAAAGTTATAAATTATCACAAGTTGAAAAATACCACTTTTCGGTGGTCTTTGTTGCTCTGCCATGGCAACAACAATACAATATTTATGAATCTGAAGGTGTTTTCTAATGCAGTTTTTAATGTAGAATCCGAATATAAACTTGGTTTTTCCAAAAACAGCGAGGGAAGCCGAATAATCAATGATTCATCTTGCCATGCTTTAGCTCATTATCGCTTGACTCCCGCTACTGGACTAGTGCACTGAATATCATACCCATGGGCTAATTATGAATAAACGAATGTTTTCTCATGTATTTTTTCCCGTAGAATCCGAATTTGTCGGTTTGAAGTCTGTAAAAGCCATACAATTTGTTTAAAACACGATTGTTTAAACAAATAGCAAAATAACACTTTTTTGGTTCAGGAAAAATTTTTTTCTCAAAATTTAGCTCATTCTAAGAAGAAAAGTTCCTATGCACCATCCATGAATAATGCTTGTATCGAAAGTTATAATTTATCTCAAGTTGAAAAAGACCACTTTTCGGTGGTCTTTGTTGCTCTGCCATGGCAACAACAATACAATATTTATGAATCTGAAGATGTTTTCTAATGCAGTTTTTAATGTAGAATCCGAAAATAAACTTGGTTTTTCCAAAAACAGCGAGGGAAGCCGAATAATCAATGATTCATCTTGCCATGCTTTAGCTCATTATCGCTTGACTCCCGCTACTGGACTAGTGCACTGAATATCTTACCCATAGGCTAATTATGAATAAACGAATGTTTTCTCATGTATTTTTTCCCGTAGAATCCGAATTTGTCGGTTTGAAGTCTGTAAAAGCCATACAATTTGTTTAAAACACGATTGTTTAAACAAATAGCAAAATAACACTTTTTTGGTTCGGGAAAAATTTTTTTCTCAAAATTTAGCTCATTTTAAGAAGAAAAGTTCCTATGCACCATCCATAAATAATGCTTGTATCTAAAGTTATAAATTATCACAAGTTGAAAAATACCACTTTTCGGTGGTCTTTGTTGCTCTGCCATGGCAACAACAATACAATATTTATGAATCTGAAGGTGTTTTCTAATGCAGTTTTTAATGTAGAATCCGAATATAAACTTGGTTTTTCCAAAAAACAGCTAGAAGAACCGAATAATCAAATGATTCACCTTCCATGTTTTAGCTCATTATACGCTTGACTCCCGGTACTGGACTAATGCACTGAATATCTTACCCATAGGCTAATTATGAATAAACGAATGTTTTCTCATGTACTTTTTCCCGTAGAATCCGAATTTGTCGGTTTGAAGTCTGTAAAAGCCATACAATTTGTTTAAAACACGATTGTTTAAACAAATAGCAAAATAACACTTTTTTGGTTCGGGAAAAATTTTTTTCTCAAAATTTAGCTCATTTTAAGAAGAAAAGTTCCTATGCACCATCCATAAATAATGCTTGTATCTAAAGTTATAAATTATCACAAGTTGAAAAATACCACTTTTCGGTGGTCTTTGTTGCTCTGCCATGGCAACAACAATACAATATTTATGAATCTGAAGGTGTTTTCTAATGCAGTTTTTAATGTAGAATCCGAATATAAACTTGGTTTTTCCAAAAACAGCGAGGGAAGCCGAATAATCAATGATTCATCTTGCCATGCTTTAGCTCATTATCGCTTGACTCCCGCTACTGGACTAGTGCACTGAATATCATACCCATGGGCTAATTATGAATAAACGAATGTTTTCTCATGTATTTTTTCCCGTAGAATCCGAATTTGTCGGTTTGAAGTCTGTAAAAGCCATACAATTTGTTTAAAACACGATTGTTTAAACAAATAGCAAAATAACACTTTTTTGGTTCAGGAAAAATTTTTTTCTCAAAATTTAGCTCATTTTAAGAAGAAAAGTTCTCATGCACCATCCATGAATAATGCTTGTATCGAAAGTTATAATTTATCTCATGTTGAAAAAGACCACTTTTCGGTGGTCTTTGTTGCTCTGCCATGGCAACAACAATACAATATTTATGAATCTGAAGATGTTTTCTAATGCAGTTTTTAATGTAGAATCCGAAAATAAACTTGGTTTTTCCAAAAACAGCGAGGGAAGCCGAATAATCAATGATTCATCTTGCCATGCTTTAGCTCATTATCGCTTGACTCCCGCTACTGGACTAGTGCACTGAATATCTTACCCATAGGCTAATTATGAATAAACGAATGTTTTCTCATGTATTTTTTCCCGTAGAATCCGAATTTGTCGGTTTGAAGTCTGTAAAAGCCATACAATTTGTTTAAAACACGATTGTTTAAACAAATAGCAAAATAACACTTTTTTGGTTCAGGAAAAATTTTTTTCTCAAAATTTAGCTCATTTTAAGAAGAAAAGTTCCTATGCACCATCCATGAATAATGCTTGTATCGAAAGTTATAATTTATCTCAAGTTGAAAAAGACCACTTTTCGGTGGTCTTTGTTGCTCTGCCATGGCAACAACAATACAATATTTATGAATCTGAAGATGTTTTCTAATGCAGCTTTTAATGTAGAATCCGAAAATAAACTTGGTTTTTCCAAAAACAGCGAGGGAAGCCGAATAATCAATGATTCATCTTGCCATGCTTTAGCTCATTATCGCTTGACTCCCGCTACTGGACTAGTGCACTGAATATCTTACCCATAGGCTAATTATGAATAAACGAATGTTTTCTCATGTATTTTTTCCCGTAGAATCCGAATTTGTCGGTTTGAAGTCTGTAAAAGCCATACAATTTGTTTAAAACACGATTGTTTAAACAAATAGCAAAATAACACTTTTTTGGTTCGGGAAAAATTTTTTTCTCAAAATTTAGCTCATTTTAAGAAGAAAAGTTCCTATGCACCATCCATGAATAATGCTTGTATCGAAAGTTATAATTTATCTCAAGTTGAAAAATACCACTTTTCGGTGGTCTTTGTTGCTCTGCCATGGCAACAACAATACAATATTTATGAATCTGAAGGTGTTTTCTAATGCAGTTTTTAATGTAGAATCCGAATATAAACTTGGTTTTTCCAAAAAACAGCTAGAAGAACCGAATAATCAAATGATTCACCTTCCATGTTTTAGCTCATTATACGCTTGACTCCCGGTACTGGACTAATGCACTGAATATCTTACCCATAGGCTAATTATGAATAAACGAATGTTTTCTCATGTACTTGTTCCCGTAGAATCCGAATTTGTCGGTTTGAAGTCTGTAAAAGCCATACAATTTGTTTAAAACACGATTGTTTAAACAAATAGCAAAATAACACTTTTTTGGTTCGGGAAAAATTTTTTTCTCAAAATTTAGCTCATTTTAAGAAGAAAAGTTCCTATGCACCATCCATAAATAATGCTTGTATCTAAAGTTATAAATTATCACAAGTTGAAAAATACCACTTTTCGGTGGTCTTTGTTGCTCTGCCATGGCAACAACAATACAATATTTATGAATCTGAAGGTGTTTTCTAATGCAGTTTTTAATGTAGAATCCGAATATAAACTTGGTTTTTCCAAAAACAGCGAGGGAAGCCGAATAATCAATGATTCATCTTGCCATGCTTTAGCTCATTATCGCTTGACTCCCGCTACTGGACTAGTGCACTGAATATCATACCCATGGGCTAATTATGAATAAACGAATGTTTTCTCATGTATTTTTTCCCGTAGAATCCGAATTTGTCGGTTTGAAGTCTGTAAAAGCCATACAATTTGTTTAAAACACGATTGTTTAAACAAATAGCAAAATAACACTTTTTTGGTTCAGGAAAAATTTTTTTCTCAAAATTTAGCTCATTTTAAGAAGAAAAGTTCTCATGCACCATCCATGAATAATGCTTGTATCGAAAGTTATAATTTATCTCATGTTGAAAAAGACCACTTTTCGGTGGTCTTTGTTGCTCTGCCATGGCAACAACAATACAATATTTATGAATCTGAAGATGTTTTCTAATGCAGTTTTTAATGTAGAATCCGAAAATAAACTTGGTTTTTCCAAAAACAGCGAGGGAAGCCGAATAATCAATGATTCATCTTGCCATGCTTTAGCTCATTATCGCTTGACTCCCGCTACTGGACTAGTGCACTGAATATCTTACCCATAGGCTAATTATGAATAAACGAATGTTTTCTCATGTATTTTTTCCCGTAGAATCCGAATTTGTCGGTTTGAAGTCTGTAAAAGCCATACAATTTGTTTAAAACACGATTGTTTAAACAAATAGCAAAATAACACTTTTTTGGTTCAGGAAAAATTTTTTTCTCAAAATTTAGCTCATTTTAAGAAGAAAAGTTCCTATGCACCATCCATGAATAATGCTTGTATCGAAAGTTATAATTTATCTCAAGTTGAAAAAGACCACTTTTCGGTGGTCTTTGTTGCTCTGCCATGGCAACAACAATACAATATTTATGAATCTGAAGATGTTTTCTAATGCAGCTTTTAATGTAGAATCCGAAAATAAACTTGGTTTTTCCAAAAACAGCGAGGGAAGCCGAATAATCAATGATTCATCTTGCCATGCTTTAGCTCATTATCGCTTGACTCCCGCTACTGGACTAGTGCACTGAATATCTTACCCATAGGCTAATTATGAATAAACGAATGTTTTCTCATGTATTTTTTCCCGTAGAATCCGAATTTGTCGGTTTGAAGTCTGTAAAAGCCATACAATTTGTTTAAAACACGATTGTTTAAACAAATAGCAAAATAACACTTTTTTGGTTCAGGAAAAATTTTTTTCTCAAAATTTCGCTCATTTTAAGAAGAAAACCGCTGCCAAGTGCCTCAGCAGTATGCTTTCTCAAAGTATTGCAATTGAACCTCAATTTGCATTAATCACCACTCTTTGAGAAAGCAAAATGAACCTTTAACTTATTTCCTCCACTCCATAGTAACGGTTGCTATGGTAAATATCCGAGCTTCGGTGTTCTTACTTCTTAGTCGTCAACAGTTCCGAAAATGGACCTCTAACTGACTTTTCCCACTCCATAGTAACGGTTGCTAAGGACGTAAACAACGGTTGCTATGGTAAATGTCGGAGCTTCGACGTTATTACTTCTTAGTCATCAACAGTTCCGAAAATGGACCTCCAACTGACTTTTCCCACTCCATAGTAACGGTTGCTAAGGACGTAAACAACGGTTGCTATGGTAAATGTCGGAGCTTCGATGTTCTTACTTCTTAGTCACCAACAGTTTCAAAAATGGACTTCAAACTGACTTTTCCCACTCCATAGTAACGGTTGCTAAGGACGTAAACAACGGTTGCTATGGTAAATGTCGGAGCTTCGACGTTATTACTTCTTAGTCATCAACAGTTCCGAAAATGGACCTCCAACTGATTTTTCACACTCCATAGTAACGGTTGCTAAGGACGTAAACAACGGTTGCTATGGTAAATGTCGGAGCTTCGATGTTCTTACTTCTTAGTCATCAACAGTTCCAAAAATGAACCTCCAACTGACTTTTCCCATTCCCTAGTTACGGTTGCAAGCGATATAAACACCGGTTGCTAGAGACATCAACAATGGTTTATACGGGAAAGGTCTCTTTGATTGTTATAGAATCCCATAAATATACAAACCCAAATGATCATTTATCATGAATTATATGGGAACTTATCGAAAACACGCTAGCAACGGTTGCCATGGAATCAAACAACGGATGTTGCTGAACACCGAACTCGGTTCACATCTGCCGGAGACCGACCTGTGTGCAAAATTTCAGGACGATCGGACCATTCCTTCGAAAATTAACGTACGACAAAAAAAGTCAGTCTGAAGCTGAATTTTGTATCTCCATAGCAACGGTTGCTAGGAGAATAAACAATGGTTGTTCCAAAATGAATGTCTTATCGATTCTCATCGATCGTCGTCGAAAGAATTGGAGACCCATCGTGCATTGATGATGATTTTCGGAGCTTTTATCAAAAACACGTTAGCAACGGTTGCTAGAGAAATAAACAACGGAATTGGCTGAAAATTGAACTCGACCGAGATTTTGCGGCGACTAACCTGTGTGCAAAATTTCAGGACGATCGGACAATTCCTTCGAGAGTTATCGTACGACAAAAAAAAGTGCACGTACGTACATACGTACGTACGTACGTACGTACGTACGTACGTACATACATACAGACATTTCCGGATTTCCATGTTTTTCGACCCGTAGATTACGAAAATCGAGGTCCCGAAGTCCGATTCGGTGGGTCGATTTTTACCCCGTTACAAAGCTTTCTCTTTGAGAAAGCAAAAGTTCCTATGCACCATCCATGAATAATGCTTGTATCGAAAGTTATAATTTATCTCAAGTTGAAAAAGACCACTTTTCGGTGGTCTTTGTTGCTCTGCCATGGCAACAACAATACAATATTTATGAATCTGAAGATGTTTTCTAATGCAGCTTTTAATGTAGAATCCGAAAATAAACTTGGTTTTTCCAAAAACAGCGAGGGAAGCCGAATAATCAATGATTCATCTTGCCATGCTTTAGCTCATTATCGCTTGACTCCCGCTACTGGACTAGTGCACTGAATATCTTACCCATAGGCTAATTATGAATAAACGAATGTTTTCTCATGTATTTTTTCCCGTAGAATCCGAATTTGTCGGTTTGAAGTCTGTAAAAGCCATACAATTTGTTTAAAACACGATTGTTTAAACAAATAGCAAAATAACACTTTTTTGGTTCGGGAAAAATTTTTTTCTCAAAATTTAGCTCATTTTAAGAAGAAAAGTTCCTATGCACCATCCATAAATAATGCTTGTATCTAAAGTTATAAATTATCACAAGTTGAAAAATACCACTTTTCGGTGGTCTTTGTTGCTCTGCCATGGCAACAACAATACAATATTTATGAATCTGAAGGTGTTTTCTAATGCAGTTTTTAATGTAGAATCCGAATATAAACTTGGTTTTTCCAAAAAACAGCTAGAAGAACCGAATAATCAAATGATTCACCTTCCATGTTTTAGCTCATTATACGCTTGACTCCCGGTACTGGACTAATGCACTGAATATCTTACCCATAGGCTAATTATGAATAAACGAATGTTTTCTCATGTACTTTTTCCCGTAGAATCCGAATTTGTCGGTTTGAAGTCTGTAAAAGCCATACAATTTGTTTAAAACACGATTGTTTAAACAAATAGCAAAATAACACTTTTTTGGTTCGGGAAAAATTTTTTTCTCAAAATTTAGCTCATTTTAAGAAGAAAAGTTCCTATGCACCATCCATAAATAATGCTTGTATCTAAAGTTATAAATTATCACAAGTTGAAAAATACCACTTTTCGGTGGTCTTTGTTGCTCTGCCATGGCAACAACAATACAATATTTATGAATCTGAAGGTGTTTTCTAATGCAGTTTTTAATGTAGAATCCGAATATAAACTTGGTTTTTCCAAAAACAGCGAGGGAAGCCGAATAATCAATGATTCATCTTGCCATGCTTTAGCTCATTATCGCTTGACTCCCGCTACTGGACTAGTGCACTGAATATCATACCCATGGGCTAATTATGAATAAACGAATGTTTTCTCATGTATTTTTTCCCGTAGAATCCGAATTTGTCGGTTTGAAGTCTGTAAAAGCCATACAATTTGTTTAAAACACGATTGTTTAAACAAATAGCAAAATAACACTTTTTTGGTTCAGGAAAAATTTTTTTCTCAAAATTTAGCTCATTTTAAGAAGAAAAGTTCCTATGCACCATCCATGAATAATGCTTGTATCGAAAGTTATAATTTATCTCAAGTTGAAAAAGACCACTTTTCGGTGGTCTTTGTTGCTCTGCCATGGCAACAACAATACAATATTTATGAATCTGAAGATGTTTTCTAATGCAGTTTTTAATGTAGAATCCGAAAATAAACTTGGTTTTTCCAAAAACAGCGAGGGAAGCCGAATAATCAATGATTCATCTTGCCATGCTTTAGCTCATTATCGCTTGACTCCCGCTACTGGACTAGTGCACTGAATATCTTACCCATAGGCTAATTATGAATAAACGAATGTTTTCTCATGTATTTTTTCCCGTAGAATCCGAATTTGTCGGTTTGAAGTCTGTAAAAGCCATACAATTTGTTTAAAACACGATTGTTTAAACAAATAGCAAAATAACACTTTTTTGGTTCGGGAAAAATTTTTTTCTCAAAATTTAGCTCATTTTAAGAAGAAAAGTTCCTATGCACCATCCATAAATAATGCTTGTATCTAAAGTTATAAATTATCACAAGTTGAAAAATACCACTTTTCGGTGGTCTTTGTTGCTCTGCCATGGCAACAACAATACAATATTTATGAATCTGAAGGTGTTTTCTAATGCAGTTTTTAATGTAGAATCCGAATATAAACTTGGTTTTTCCAAAAACAGCGAGGGAAGCCGAATAATCAATGATTCATCTTGCCATGCTTTAGCTCATTATCGCTTGACTCCCGCTACTGGACTAGTGCACTGAATATCATACCCATGGGCTAATTATGAATAAACGAATGTTTTCTCATGTATTTTTTCCCGTAGAATCCGAATTTGTCGGTTTGAAGTCTGTAAAAGCCATACAATTTGTTTAAAACACGATTGTTTAAACAAATAGCAAAATAACACTTTTTTGGTTCAGGAAAAATTTTTTTCTCAAAATTTAGCTCATTTTAAGAAGAAGAGTTCTCATGCACCATCCATGAATAATGCTTGTATCGAAAGTTATAATTTATCTCAAGTTGAAAAATACCACTTTTCGGTGGTCTTTGTTTGCTCTGCCATGGCAACAACAATACAATATTTATGAATCTGAAGATGTTTTCTAATGCAGTTTTTAATGTAGAATCCGAAAATAAACTTGGTTTTTCCAAAAACAGCGAGGGAAGCCGAATAATCAATGATTCATCTTGCCATGCTTTAGCTCATTATCGCTTGACTCCCGCTACTGGACTAGTGCACTGAATATCTTACCCATAGGCTAATTATGAATAAACGAATGTTTTCTCATGTATTTTTTCCCGTAGAATCCGAATTTGTCGGTTTGAAGTCTGTAAAAGCCATACAATTTGTTTAAAACACGATTGTTTAAACAAATAGCAAAATAACACTTTTTTGGTTCAGGAAAAATTTTTTTCTCAAAATTTAGCTCATTTTAAGAAGAAAAGTTCCTATGCACCATCCATGAATAATGCTTGTATCGAAAGTTATAATTTATCTCAAGTTGAAAAAGACCACTTTTCGGTGGTCTTTGTTGCTCTGCCATGGCAACAACAATACAATATTTATGAATCTGAAGATGTTTTCTAATGCAGCTTTTAATGTAGAATCCGAAAATAAACTTGGTTTTTCCAAAAACAGCGAGGGAAGCCGAATAATCAATGATTCATCTTGCCATGCTTTAGCTCATTATCGCTTGACTCCCGCTACTGGACTAGTGCACTGAATATCTTACCCATAGGCTAATTATGAATAAACGAATGTTTTCTCATGTACTTTTTCCCGTAGAATCCGAATTTGTCGGTTTGAAGTCTGTAAAAGCCATACAATTTGTTTAAAACACGATTGTTTAAACAAATAGCAAAATAACACTTTTTTGGTTCAGGAAAAATTTTTTTCTCAAAATTTAGCTCATTTTAAGAAGAAAAGTTCCTATGCACCATCCATGAATAATGCTTGTATCGAAAGTTATAATTTATCTCAAGTTGAAAAAGACCACTTTTCGGTGGTCTTTGTTGCTCTGCCATGGCAACAACAATACAATATTTATGAATCTGAAGATGTTTTCTAATGCAGTTTTTAATGTAGAATCCGAAAATAAACTTGGTTTTTCCAAAAACAGCGAGGGAAGCCGAATAATCAATGATTCATCTTGCCATGCTTTAGCTCATTATCGCTTGACTCCCGCTACTGGACTAGTGCACTGAATATCTTACCCATAGGCTAATTATGAATAAACGAATGTTTTCTCATGTATTTTTTCCCGTAGAATCCGAATTTGTCGGTTTGAAGTCTGTAAAAGCCATACAATTTGTTTAAAACACGATTGTTTAAACAAATAGCAAAATAACACTTTTTTGGTTCAGGAAAAATTTTTTTCTCAAAATTTAGCTCATTTTAAGAAGAAAAGTTCCTATGCACCATCCATGAATAATGCTTGTATCGAAAGTTATAATTTATCTCAAGTTGAAAAAGACCACTTTTCGGTGGTCTTTGTTGCTCTGCCATGGCAACAACAATACAATATTTATGAATCTGAAGATGTTTTCTAATGCAGTTTTTAATGTAGAATCCGAAAATAAACTTGGTTTTTCCAAAAACAGCGAGGGAAGCCGAATAATCAATGATTCATCTTGCCATGCTTTAGCTCATTATCGCTTGACTCCCGCTACTGGACTAGTGCACTGAATATCTTACCCATAGGCTAATTATGAATAAACGAATGTTTTCTCATGTATTTTTTCCCGTAGAATCCGAATTTGTCGGTTTGAAGTCTGTAAAAGCCATACAATTTGTTTAAAACACGATTGTTTAAACAAATAGCAAAATAACACTTTTTTGGTTCGGGAAAAATTTTTTTCTCAAAATTTAGCTCATTTTAAGAAGAAAAGTTCCTATGCACCATCCATGAATAATGCTTGTATCGAAAGTTATAATTTATCTCAAGTTGAAAAAGACCACTTTTCGGTGGTCTTTGTTGCTCTGCCATGGCAACAACAATACAATATTTATGAATCTGAAGATGTTTTCTAATGCAGTTTTTAATGTAGAATCCGAAAATAAACTTGGTTTTTCCAAAAACAGCGACGGAAGCCGAATAATCAATGATTCATCTTGCCATGCTTTAGCTCATTATCGCTTGACTCCCGCTACTGGACTAGTGCACTGAATATCTTACCCATAGGCTAATTATGAATAAACGAATGTTTTCTCATGTATTTTTTCCCGTAGAATCCGAATTTGTCGGTTTGAAGTCTGTAAAAGCCATACAATTTGTTTAAAACACGATTGTTTGAACAAATAGCAAAATAACACTTTTTTGGTTCGGGAAAAATTTTTTTCTCAAAATTTAGCTCATTTTAAGAAGAAAAGTTCCTATGCACCATCCATAAATAATGCTTGTATCTAAAGTTATAAATTATCACAAGTTGAAAAATACCACTTTTCGGTGGTATTTGTTGCTCTGCCATGGCAACAACAATACAATATTTATGAATCTGAAGGTGTTTTCTAATGCAGTTTTTAATGTAGAATCCGAATATAAACTTGGTTTTTCCAAAAACAGCGAGGGAAGCCGAATAATCAATGATTCATCTTGCCATGCTTTAGCTCATTATCGCTTGACTCCCGCTACTGGACTAGTGCACTGAATATCTTACCCATAGGCTAATTATGAATAAACGAATGTTTTCTCATGTATTTTTTCCCGTAGAATCCGAATTTGTCGGTTTGAAGTCTGTAAAAGCCATACAATTTGTTTAAAACACGATTGTTTAAACAAATAGCAAAATAACACTTTTTTGGTTCAGGAAAAATTTTTTTCTCAAAATTTAGCTCATTTTAAGAAGAAAAGTTCCTATGCACCATCCATGAATAATGCTTGTATCGAAAGTTATAATTTATCTCAAGTTGAAAAAGACCACTTTTCGGTGGTCTTTGTTGCTCTGCCATGGCAACAACAATACAATATTTATGAATCTGAAGATGTTTTCTAATGCAGTTTTTAATGTAGAATCCGAAAATAAACTTGGTTTTTCCAAAAACAGCGAGGGAAGCCGAATAATCAATGATTCATCTTGCCATGCTTTAGCTCATTATCGCTTGACTCCCGCTACTGGACTAGTGCACTGAATATCTTACCCATAGGCTAATTATGAATAAACGAATGTTTTCTCATGTATTTTTTCCCGTAGAATCCGAATTTGTCGGTTTGAAGTCTGTAAAAGCCATACAATTTGTTTAAAACACGATTGTTTAAACAAATAGCAAAATAACACTTTTTTGGTTCGGGAAAAATTTTTTTCTCAAAATTTAGCTCATTTTAAGAAGAAAAGTTCCTATGCACCATCCATGAATAATGCTTGTATCGAAAGTTATAATTTATCTCAAGTTGAAAAAGACCACTTTTCGGTGGTCTTTGTTGCTCTGCCATGGCAACAACAATACAATATTTATGAATCTGAAGATGTTTTCTAATGCAGTTTTTAATGTAGAATCCGAAAATAAACTTGGTTTTTCCAAAAACAGCGACGGAAGCCGAATAATCAATGATTCATCTTGCCATGCTTTAGCTCATTATCGCTTGACTCCCGCTACTGGACTAGTGCACTGAATATCTTACCCATAGGCTAATTATGAATAAACGAATGTTTTCTCATGTATTTTTTCCCGTAGAATCCGAATTTGTCGGTTTGAAGTCTGTAAAAGCCATACAATTTGTTTAAAACACGATTGTTTGAACAAATAGCAAAATAACACTTTTTTGGTTCGGGAAAAATTTTTTTCTCAAAATTTAGCTCATTTTAAGAAGAAAAGTTCCTATGCACCATCCATAAATAATGCTTGTATCTAAAGTTATAAATTATCACAAGTTGAAAAATACCACTTTTCGGTGGTATTTGTTGCTCTGCCATGGCAACAACAATACAATATTTATGAATCTGAAGGTGTTTTCTAATGCAGTTTTTAATGTAGAATCCGAATATAAACTTGGTTTTTCCAAAAACAGCGAGGGAAGCCGAATAATCAATGATTCATCTTGCCATGCTTTAGCTCATTATCGCTTGACTCCCGCTACTGGACTAGTGCACTGAATATCATACCCATGGGCTAATTATGAATAAACGAATGTTTTCTCATGTATTTTTTCCCGTAGAATCCGAATTTGTCGGTTTGAAGTCTGTAAAAGCCATACAATTTGTTTAAAACACGATTGTTTAAACAAATAGCAAAATAACACTTTTTTGGTTCAGGAAAAATTTTTTTCTCAAAATTTAGCTCATTTTAAGAAGAAAAGGTCCTATGCACCATCCATGAATAATGCTTGTATCGAAAGTTATAATTTATCTCAAGTTTAAAAAGACCACTTTTCGGTGGTCTTTGTTGCTCTGCCATGGCAACAACAATACAATATTTATGAATCTGAAGATGTTTTCTAATGCAGTTTTTAATGTAGAATCCGAAAATAAACTTGGTTTTTCCAAAAACAGCGAGGGAAGCCGAATAATCAATGATTCATCTTGCCATGTTTTAGCTCATTATCGCTTGACTCCCGCTACTGGACTAGTGCACTGAATATCATACCCATGGGCTAATTATGAATAAACGAATGTTTTCTCATGTATTTTTTCCCGTAGAATCCGAATTTGTCGGTTTGAAGTCTGTAAAAGCCATACAATTTGTTTAAAATACGATTGTTTAAACAAATAGCAAAATAACACTTTTTCGGTTCGGGAAAAATTTTTTTCTTAAAATTTAACTCATTTTAAGAAGAAAAGTTCCTATGCACTATCCAAGAATAATGTTCATATCGAAAGTTATTGATTATTTTATGTTTTAAAAAAATCATCTCGGCAATTTTTGTTGCCTTACAGCTGTCGTGTCATTACCAGCGATATGATTTGACTATGAATAATAGTGTAATATACAAACCAATCAATCATTAATTCAATGAGAATTTATCAATCAGGAACTATGGATGTATACTGGGATAAAAGAGAAGAGACGAACAATTCCTATACATAAGTTAGCTATGAAATTAGGCCAAAATATTTGTAGTTGTCTTGTTGCTGCTCACCACCTTTCAGGGTCGGATTACACGAGCAAAGTTGGTACTAAAAAAGCTGCTCTTCGTGCAGATCCACAGAAGTATCTCCGAAATTTTGGCCGAGGTAAAATAAATGTCATATTTTCAAGTATCCATCTTTATCAATGCAAAAGTATTGGGTAAATTCTATACATGCTTTATTTTCAGGGTCCTCGGATGCGTTCATTGAAAATAGTATTGATGATGCGGAAATATTTTTAATCCAAGCACTACACAACGGTAGTGACTTCAAAAATTCCAATGAATTCCGCATCTATCAGTACCGGCATGGAAAAAATCACGATTTGACAGCTTCACCGCCGACGAGTACATCCATTCGGCTGCATATACGTCGTGCATTTTACGTCACGTATTTGCAGCTTCATTGCTTACAAATCGAAAGTACAGATGTTGAAGTCTTGAATCCTGAAAATTTTGGCTATGAGATTCGGGATGATTTACTTTTGCCTGAAAAGCCAAAGATTTTGATACCATCGACTGATGAATTTGTCCCTGGATGTACTTGCCGCGTATGTGTACGAGCTACATGCTGTTGTGTACGTGCCCAAATATCATGCTGCTCATTTTGTGCATGTAAAAAAAAGAATTCGTGTAAAAATAAGTTTGCACCGCAGATTTGAATATTCTTTCTTAATGTTTAAAATAAATGGAGTTAAAACTAACAGTACTTCTGTTCATGAATTGTCCAAAACGATTCAGACAATACATTCAACCTGTATATACTGGTATTCTCTATCTATGCCAGCTCTAGAGCAATAAAAAACGCCGAGAGAAGTGGTATTTTTCGATTTGAATTAATTTATAACTTTTTATGTAAGCATTCTCCAACACTAGTGCATGTGTACTTTCTTCTCTCTATGAGCTGAATTTTGAAAAAAAAATTCTGAACAAAACCTAGTTAGTTTATTATTTGTTCAAACAATTGCATTCTAGACCAATTGTACCACTTTTAAAGACTTCTAAGTAACAAATTCGGATTCTACGGGGGAAAATACATAAGAAAATATTCGTTTATTCATAACTAGCCCATGGGTATGATATTCAGTGCACTAGTCCAGTAGCGGGAGTCAAGCGATAATGAGCTAAAACATGGCAAGATAAATCATTGATTATTCGGCTTCCCTCGCTGTTTTTGGAAAAACCAAGTTTTATTCGGATTCTACATTAAAAACTGCATTAGAAAACACCTTCAGATTCATAAATATTGTATTGTTGTTGCCATGGCAGAGCAACAAAGACCACCGAAAAGTGGTATTTTTCAACTTGTGATAATTTATAACTTTCGATACAAGCATTATTCATGGATGGTGCATAGGAACTTTTCTTCTTAAAATGAGCTAAATTTTGAGAAAAAAATTTTTCCCGAACCAAAAAAGTGTTATTTTGCTATTTGTTTAAACAATCGCGTTTTAAACAAATTGTATGGCTTTTACAGACTTCAAACCGACAAATTCGGATTCTACGGGGGAAAATACATAAGAAAATATTTGTTTATTCATAACTAGCCCATGGGTATGATATTCAGTGCACTAGTCCAGTAGCGGGAGTCAAGCGATAATGAGCTAAAACATGGCAAGATGAATCATTGATTATTCGGCTTCCCTCGCTGTTTTTGGAAAAACCAAGTTTATATTCGGATTCTACATTAAAAACTGCATTAGAAAACACCTTCAGATTCATAAATATTGTATTGTTGTTGCCATGGCAGAGCAACAAAGACCACCGAAAAGTGGTATTTTTCAACTTGTGATAATTTATAACTTTCGATACAAGCATTATTCATGGATGGTGCATAGGAACTTTTCTTCTTAAAATGAGCTAAATTTTGAGAAAAAAATTTTTCCCGAACCAAAAAAGTGTTATTTTGCTATTTGTTTAAACAATCGCGTTTTAAACAAATTGTATGGCTTTTACAGACTTCAAACCGACAAATTCGGATTCTACGGGAAAAAATACATGAGAAAACATTCGTTTATTCATAATTAGCCTATGGGTAAGATATTCAGTGCATTAGTCCAGTACCGGGAGTCAAGCGTATAATGAGCTAAAACATGGAAGGTGAATCATTTGATTATTCGGTTCTTCTCGCTGTTTTTTGGAAAAACCAAGTTTATATTCGGATTCCACGTTAAAAACTGCATTAGAAAACACCTTCAGATTCTTAAATATTCTATTGTTGTTGCCATGGCAGAGCAACAAAGACCACCGAAAAGTGGTATTTTTCAACTTGTGATAATTTATAACTTTCGATACAAGCATTATTCATGGATGGTGCATAGGAACTTTTCTTCTTAAAATGAGCTAAATTTTAAGAAAAAAATTTTTCCGAACCAAAAAAGTGTTATTATCTTATTTGTTTAAACAATCGCGGTTTAAACAAATTGTACCAGTTTACAGACTTCAAACCAACAAATTCGGATTCTACGGAAAAAAATACATAAGATTCACTATCTATCTACCGGGACCTCCTCTGGCCAACGGGAAGGGGGCTAGCTCCAGGACTATACTGTTCTAGGATATGGTTTGCCTAAGATACATAAGCCCGATGTCCCATTAAGGCCCATCATCTCTTTAGTAAACTCACCTACACATTTTTTAGCAAAAACCTTATATGACGAATTAAAATAGTGTATAAAACACCAATCTCTCGCGTGAATAATAGTTTTGAATTTAAAGAGCAAATTTCAAATGTACATGTCCCAGCTTCTGGACGATTTAAAATAGATGTTCGAACAAATTAAAGTTAGTATATAACTGTGAACGTATTTACAAGAGATATATTGATGACACCTTTTTATGTATGGAAAAAGAACACATTGAAATATTTATTAAAGTTTTCAATGAATACAATAAAAATTCAAAATTCACTCATAAATTAGAAAAAATATTCTCCAGGACTAAAATGAGCTAAATTTTAAGAAAAAAATTTTTCCGAACCAAAAAAGTGTTATTATCTTATTTGTTTAAACAATCGCGGTTTAAACAAATTGTACCAGTTTTACAGACTTCAAACCAACAAATTCGGATTCTACGGAAAAAAATACATAAGATTCACTATCTATCTACCGGGGACCTCCTCTGGCCAACGGGAAGGGGGCTAGCTCCAGGACTATACTGTTCTAGCTAAAGCATATGGTTTGCCTAAGATACATAAGCCCGATGTCCCATTAAGGCCCATCATCTCTTTAGTAAACTCACCTACACATTTTTTAGCAAAAACCTTATATGACGAATTAAAATAGTGTATAAAACCACCAATCTCTCGCGTGAATAATAGTTTTGAATTTAAAGAGCAAATTTCAAATGTACATGTCCCAGCTGATGACGTATCACTTTCACCTTGTCATGGACGATTTAAAAATAGAATGTTCGAACAAATTAAAGTTAGTATATAACTGTGAACCGCTAATTTACAAGAGATATATTGATGACACCTTTTTATGTATGGAAAAAGAACACATTGAAATATTTATTAAAGTTTTCAATGAATATAATAAAAATTCAAAATTCACTCATAAATTAGAAGAAAATAATTCTATATATTTCTTAGATACAACAATCATTAGAACCAATACTAAATTAATCACTAACTGGTATCAAAAACCAACATGCTCTGGTACATTGTTAAATTTCAATTCAAATCATACAATTCAACAGAAACGTAACATAATTTCCAATTTAATAGATAGATCAGTTTTACTTTCAGATGAAAGATTCATAATGACAATATTAATTACGTTAAAAGAATATTATTGGGGAACGATTACCCACAGAAATTCATAGAATCATGTGTAAATGACCGACTTCGTTGAATTAGATTCTCTAAAAAAATAATAATTCAGATAAAAAAAAGTCCCCTTTGTACTTTGGCAATACCTTTTCAAGATACATTTTACAATAAAGTATCCAGCTCCCTTAAAAAATTAAACATTAGAACAGTTCCTTTAGTCAATCATAATCTTACAAACATTATAAAATTAGGCAAAGATAAAACAGATATTTTAGATCAAACTGAGGTAGTTTATAAATTTAATTGAAACGACTGTTCGGCATGTTATATTGGCGAGACGAAGAGAAAGTTAAAAGATGGAATCACAGAACATGGAAAAATTACTGATAAACCACTTCCGGTCCCTTTGCATTTAATAGAAAATAGTACGCACACATTTGATTGGAATAACGTTTAAATTTTAGACCGCGAAGCAAATTATAAGAAACGACTTATTTCGGAAATGCTCCACATCAATATGTACCAACACACACTTAATAGGAAGGAAGACACACAACAACTCAGTCACACGTATAAGAAGCTTAGCAAGATTTTTTAAAACAAACACACCAATGTATCTGATGGTATATAAGACCACTGACGTTAGCTTTATACACAATAATTGGACAATGGCAGTGGAAGCAGCCGCTTCCACTGCCGTACGTAAAATTATATTTTTATTCAAAACTGATGAGGAAGAATATTTCATTGTTACTTCGTCGATTGTCTTGTACTTAAATTGTATTATTCATTACGTGTTTTTTTGTGTAATAAATTTTTAGCCTGATGAGGCCAGTGGACCTAACTGGCGAAACGTCGCATAAAATAAATATGTGGTGAATTTTCCTTTTTGCACTTCACTCTGGATTGGCCCTCAAAGATCGACAATTTATACACATTTAGAATTATGGAGGGTGCACAATATAATATTCTTGGGTTCCGTCGCTCTAACCTATTGCCTCGATCGCCAGTACCTGTCCTTCCGATCGCGAGTACTTCAACCCCTGCTGTGAAAAATTTCCCTTGGATACAAAGTTCAGTGGCTTCTGATTCAGGTTTTGCCTAAACTTTCATCAGTCGCTTGAACAGCGAGAGTGATTCGGATTCAGCTCCCGAATCACGACCAGAATTATCCAAACAAGTTGACGCACTGATTTAAGAAATAATAATCGAAGAATCAGGAGATTTAGATGATCTAGAAATTAACAACGGATTAGATCTAGATTTACCGAACAACAACGACCAAATAATCAATCTTTCCTTGGTAGAACCGCAAGTTGCGATGGCGAATCAAACCGTATCTTTGAAAGACGCTTTACGCGTTGTACCCGAGTTCAATGGTTCCAATATACCATTGGGTGTCTTTTTCGAGGGCTGTAACGAAGCACTCGAAATGATCGGTAACGATAATGAAGCTAATTTGGCTAAACTAATCCGTTCAAAATGGAAAGATGAAGTCCGTACCGCCATCCAAGGCCAATCATTTGCAACAATCGAATTGCTTAAAGACTACCTGAAGCGATTATATGCACCTGCTAAGTCTGTACATCAACTACTTGGAGAAATGGGAAATGAATTTCAAAAAGATAATGAATCGGTTCTCACTTTTGCTAATAGAATTAGAAGCTTGGCTCAGAGAATTCTAGAAGCTTATAGAGTAAATGGAGGAAACATTGATGCAGCTTATAGAGCATCTGTAGAGAATAATACTGTGGATTGTTTCGAAAGAGGTTTGAAACCAGAAATTGGAAATAAATTAGAGAACGCCAATGACATAAATAACATTGTTAAAAATGCAATTAGAGCTGAAAGGTTAATCAAAGCTCAACAGGCTTTGAGGAGACAAGAAAAATTCACTGATAAGAGATGTACGTTCATATGCAGTTCATGTAAACAAGAAGGGCATGAAGCCTCGAACTGTACAAAGTTATTATGTCAAACTTGCAAAAAACCCGGACACACTGCCGATAAATGTCAATTTCGAAGCAAACCCCCAATGAGTCAAAATTGTCAGGTTTGTAATAAACCTGGACACACCGCGGATCAATGTTATTTTAAAAATCGTAATCAAACTATGAGTTGTCAAATTTGTAAAAAACTTGGACATACTGCTGATAAATGCCGATCAAATATAAAATGTTTCAATTGTAATATGTTCGGGCACGATGCTAAGAATTGCCTTAGAAATAATGACCATGTTCGAGTAACATATCAGATTTGTAATAAAACCGGCCATACTGCGTCCAATTGCTATTAATTGAAAAACCGCTGCCAAGTGCCTTAGCAGTATGCTTTCTCAAAGTATTGCAATTGAACCTCAACTTACATTAATCACCATTCTTTGAGAAAGCACAATGAACCTCTAACTCATTTTCTCCACTCCATACTAACGGTTGCTAAGGACGTAAACAACGGTTGCTATGGTAAATATCCGAGCTTCGGTGTTCTTACTTCTTATTCGTCAACAGTTCCGAAAATGGACCTCCAACAGACTTTTCCCACTCCATAGTAACGGTTGCAAGGGATATAAACAACGGTTGCTAGAGACATCAACAATGGTTTCTACGGGAAATGTCTCTTCGATTCTTATAGAATCCCATAAATATACAAACCCAAATGATCATTTATCATGAATTATATGGGAACTTATCAGAAACACGTTAGCAACGGTTGCCATCGAATTTGCCAAACTTCAATTTGCATTGTTTTTATTAGTTTTTCAACATTTTCTTCCGTGTTTATATAAAATTGAATGATCATAATAACATTCAATGCAATTACAGTATGATTTGATTTAATTTTCAATAAGGTTTATACAATTGACTAGTATAAGCTCATTTTCGAGTAACCGACCAAGTACGATGGCGCGCCTGTAGATGGCGAGGCGTTGAGTCGCACGTGTATAAGATATAGTGCGGCGCTCTCTCGCAAGAGAGTTGGCGCTCTACCGTCTATATGGGACGTTCCACGTCAAGTGAGCATGGTCAAAATTTTTTTCGAAATTCTGCATTGACAAATTGATTGGTATCCATCCCCAGAATACTCAAAAATTTTTTCAGATTTTTAGGTGCATGTATGTGGAAGTTAGTCTATGCACTCAAAACCTGAATTATTCAAAATTTAACTTTTTTCTCAATTTTGAGAGCCCAAATAATCTTGTATATGTGTGAAGATGTAAAAAACTTGAGAACAAGAATTATGCTGAATACTACAAAGATTATAAAAAAAAATTGTTTGACACCAGAATCCTCCATCCGGATAGGCTACTCTATTAATTAAACATGTTTCAACCAGTTTGGCTATGTTCGCCCACTTATTTTTGACCTTTCAAGTTATATGTACAAACCTTTGTTCGATAGCTTGAAAATGGTCTCATACATTTTTTGGATAAATTCCAATATCTCCTGTAATTAATTGTTTAAATCTGCAATATCACAAACCCCCTTCTTGTTAGTTTCAACATATCAGGTCCACAATGAAGCTCACAGTGAGGATATCATGCCTTCGGGTCATCAATCTCAGCCAAACTCTAAAGATATGTTCCCTGACACTGGATCAAGCTACCGGTAGAGTTTGGAGTTCCAGCGCTGCCTTGTTATAGAACTTTTTATGACTTTAGACTGAGACAGCTATATATAGATATACATATCTGCCTTGATTTGTCTAGAGTTCACATAATTTTCATAATTTCATCAAGAAAATGATGTATTTTACTTTGTTTGGTACTATGAATAAATATTAACTCATGTAATTGACTTATATTGTGTGAACTGCAAGGCTAAGGTTGGAAAAGCTATTGACCGGTTGTCTCAAATCACATTCCTGGTTAATGTTTATAATTTCATGTGTAAATAACTTGCATGTGATTTGAGACCACCCGTCAACAGCTGTTCACACAATATAAGTGAAACCATAAGTTAATATTCATTCATAGTACCAAACAAGGTGAAATACATCATTTTCTTAAAAATAATGTTCAATAAACGTGATATCATACAATATTTTACTGTTCTTTTCTATTTAAAACACTCAAGAAAATATATTAATTAATCAATATTAATTAAAAAAAGTTTCTTTTGAATGTATTAGTCAGCGTGGACGTACATCTTAATAATGAAAATTAGAAAATATCATTTGAATGGCTTTACAATTATTCATTACTACATTTTTCATGTATATATCGTTATCAATAATTCTAACGGTACTTTAACCTATATATTTAATCATCTTTCGACTTGCTATATAAAATTAAAAAAAGAATCATCAAATTATCTTATATAGAAGCCGAGATATTGTCGGGAAAAAATCAAACGTTCATTTTCATCCCGAGCGTTCGACTTTTCATCGCGTCTTTTTCCCTACCCCCTCCACTGCACGGAGAGAAGTGATCGGTGTAAAAGTATGGTGGTGGGGCATGAATGCACGACCCCAGCGCCATCAGATGGCGTACCGGACCCAAGTTTTTTTGCATCAGCTTCTCTCAATTGTAGACTCCACGACTGTACCATATTTTTATAGTTCGTGGAGCTTCTTTTTATGACACCGGGGGCCAGATTTTATGGACCTGATCCCTGAATCGTGATACCGTGATCGTGGTAAAGCAAGTTTGACGCCGTTGTAGCACGTGGTAGCACGGAAGTTGATCTCCATCCCCCGGACGCCGTATTTACATACTAATATATAATAATTAGTGATCGTGCACAACCTCCATAAAGAAAAATTATTGGAGGTAAATATTCTACGGCTGAGCTGCATGCAGTATAAATGCTGGACAAGGAGATAGAGAAACTCCTCAAAGATTGGGGTTATGAGAAGCTAACCTGCATATTCGAGTGTAAGAGAATATTAATTGAAATTATATATTGTTAAAAACTAACCTATTGGTCTCGTTTTTCCATATTGTTTATGCTTACGGTTTAATTCTCTTTTCATTACAGTGCATGATGTTGATTTCATTACTTTTCAAAAAATGACAGTTGCAGATATAAAAAAAATAATTCCTGAAACAATAGACGACAGACAGCTATTTATTGATAAATTCATTACAGAAACTTTTAAAAAACAAAAATTCACAAACGTTCAGCTAACAAGTTCTGACAAAGAGAACATTAATACACAATCAACAAATAACATTAATATATCAAATGATACGTGTAATGAAACTAACAAATCAGAAAAAACATTGGATCAAAAATTTAAATTAATTGATACGAATTACACAGAATGTAAATATTTGATTTTGAGACGTATATTAAATTTATTATATTAATTTTTATATAAAATTGAAACTAGCACCTGCTATAACTTTAAGTTCAAATTTTACAGTTCAGAAGTCTAGACCCCTGTACCAACTTCTAATTACAACTCTTAGTGGAAAAAACATTTTATACAACTACATTTCTAATAACGAAATAGTACATAAGGACTTGGCTCGAATAATAATTGACAACGAGTTGAATAGAAGTATCAGTACTACAGATCCCTTTGTGTAAGATGGACTTATTTTCTTTTAATTCAGTTAAAAATATGGCCTTTTAATAGTATCAATTGTTGTTTATTTGACATAGACTTTGACTTCAAAATATTATTTACATAGAAATGTAAAAAATTAAGAAAAAAACATATTTTCTGACTGATAACGTATTGACTTTTACAGAATCAGCCCAGCAACGTTCTCTGAAATAGTGGATTCAATTCTATTATTGTTTCCTAATGAGAAAACCCGAGAAATATATTACAATCCTGGAGAGACTGTCACAATCGATAAAATAACTCACAGAGTTAAGGCATCAGGGTTTTTAATCAGAGCTTACGACGCATACAAAGATAAGCTCACACATTCTGGACTCAGGAACAAAATAGTTGTGTCCACCAAACTGAAAAAACGTAAATCATTTATCTGATTACATTTATCAGTAGTTATATATTGATTTATCATGATATTTTTTAACGTTACATACAATTAAGGTGTACTAATGAGTATTTATTGTAATTTCAGAGAACGTAAATATTGAAATAGATTTGAAATACTTATACAGCTTGGATATAAGCAACCTAGACAAGAACCAGATTATTAGTACGTGGAAACTTTCTTCAGGACTACGCCATAAAATCATCTACAAGGACTTGTCTTTTTCAGAAGTCATAGAGAAGTTTCCAGTTCTAAAAAGTAATCTGGGTACTAAATTGGTAAGTGTTCTTATGCGTGTTGAGTTTAGGTCTAGTCTAGTGTAGGTTATTCTCTGGATACTTGGCAAAAAAGTGATACTTCATTGATAATACTTTTGTTGAGTCAGTCAAAACTATTACAACAGTAATGATTCAATCTTCAAGTAACCAACTCTACAATAGTATACTGAAGTGTACAATAACAAGTAAATTATCATATTTATAAAAAAGTCTATGCGGCAGAACTTACTCTGCAATCATCTTTCGTATACAGTTAAACATGTGAACTGTATACGACAGCTAAGTTTCTCACTTATAGTTGAACAATTGAAATAGTCTTCACTGATTTGGCAAAAGTGTGTTCTATGCAATATCACACTTGTGTCTTAAGCGTGGGGACCAAATACATTACAATCCATTGTAATCAAAAACTTCAATAACTCAATCATATTCACTCACAAATACTGTACGTACATGTAACTGTTGTTTCAATATTATTTCTTCTTAGTTCAGCTCAATGGTACTACAAAATGGAAAGAAAAGCTAAAATTCCAGCAGGTTATAATTATCAAGTAAATAATTTGTAAAATAACAGGTTGAAGCTACTTCTATGGATACTTTTTTAATCCATCACAAATGATTGGATTCATCTTCAATTTTATCAAATTTCATTTAATGTAATCATATAGTTTATGTGATTCCAATGCACTTGTTCTATGTATTCAAGGCGAACAAGTGATACTTCATTGATAATACTTTTGTTGAGTCAGTCAAAACTATTACAACAGTAATGATTCAATCTTCAAGTAACCAACTCTACAATAGTATACTGAAGTGTACAATAACATGTAAATTATCATATTTATAAAAAAGTTTATGCGGCAGAACTTACTCTGCAATCATCTTTCGTATACAGTTAAACATGTGAACTGTATACGACAGCTAAGTTTCTCACTTATAGTTGAACAATTGAAATAGTCTTCACTGATTTGGCAAAAGTGTGTTCTATGCAATATCACACTTGTGTCTTAAGCGTGGGGACCAAATACATTACAATCCATTGTAATGAAAAACTTCAATAACTCAATCATATTCATCTTCAATTTTATCAAATTTCATTGAATTCAATTTATATAGTTCATGCACTATTCCAATGCTCTATTTATTTTAGATCGCATTCTATTGTTAAAATTGACACAGTTTCTACTTTTGTTGTTGCTTATGACTGAGCTGAATATGAATGAATAGAATTACAACCAACACCAAGAGAGATACGGATTTACTTTTCAAATTTCACAAATCAAGTTATGATTTAATTTTCAAATCTATTTCGGATTTGCCTAACTTTTATTTTTCTATGCATCATATTTTCAATTAATCTTAATTATTGTAAATATTACAGATTCAACTCGATTTTCAACATATTTTAAACGATTACGTGCCTTCTACGAATGAAAAATATGGAACAACTGATGTTTCGGATAGATTGATCAAACATTGGCCTGAAATTGCTCCAAAAGTTATAATAGCTGCTGAACAGCAGAAAACACAGATAAAATTTGGTAAAAGATCTTCTTTCGAAAGTACCAATATTGATACATCAGAGAAAAATGCAGGTAAATAAAGTACATATTTTAAGGAACGACTGATTGAGATTGAAATATGCTTAACTCTGTATTTCTACTTGTAGACCACATTAATGCATTAGCATTTATAACCTTGCCTCAACTCATCAGGTATTCATTTAAGGCTGCTAAACATCTACAGTGGAAACCACATCAATCTGAAATATTGACATCATTCGTTCAACACGTAAAGGTAACCAGTAATCCTAACTATTATAATTTTCGGTATAAATTTGTTTATATCATACACATATTTTCATTACAGGCTCCATTTCAAGACGAAAAAGATTTGGAAGCATTTGTAATTGAGAAACAAAATTTCTACAAAGTAAAAGGCATTCAGAAGCCACAACCATTCGTCATATTCTGTGGCCCCTTAGAAAATATTGAAACAACATATGTGGCGATAGATAACTTAATTTATAAATGCAAATCTTGTATTGAAGGGGTTGATCTCTGTTTTAAAGTATTTTTTAGTTTGCACATCGATTATAGTTATGCATGTCCACACATATGGACATTTTTCCATAAATACGTTTATGGAATTAAGGGCTTAAAAAATACCGTAGCACCACAAAGTATCGCATCATTTACTAACATTTTAGATAAAATAGTTATTGCCTAAGCATAGATAGTTTTATCTTTAAAGATTTAAAAATGTTCCAAATATGTAACCTCTAACTATTTATTTTATAATTATTTATTACACTGAATAAATCTTAGTTTCTTGAAAATTATTCTTTTTTGACTTGTTATTAACACGTCATTATTATTTATTCAATTGAAGTTTACGCAGTATTCATAACAAATATGGCGTTTACAGATGAAGTTATTAAAATTTCAGCTGAATTATTTAATCACTTCAACTTTTCAAGAGACGATGTAATTTTTATAATATCATTATTCAGAGACTTTATAAAAAATAGTTATGGTCCTTTTTTGATCAGAGAACTTAAATCAAGCTTATTCCATCTTCTCAATGAAGATTTAAAAAATGAAATTGAAAGAATTTTTTCAAAAAATAGTGATCCATTTCAGCATTTCACGTCAGAAGATAAAATCATCAGATCTTACAAAAAGTTAGGCTTATACGTAGAGCCTGAGGTGCATATAATTGATCAAAGACAGAAAATGTCATATCGTAAAAACAAAGTTTTAATAAAAGATTCTAATACTACCATAGTTCATTTGTCACTTTATAATGGACTTAAAAATTTGTTTCAAGTAGAAGGTCTTTTAGAAAGCACCATATCATACATGCAGTCGCTCATGGAAAATGATACAATCCTCGTTAATTTTGTACAAGGGAGTTTATGGAAGAATATCCTAAGAAATTTTGATAAAAATGATGGACTTGCGTTACCTTTGATTGGATTTTTTGACGACATAGAAGTCGGAAATCCCATGGGAAGTAGGAGTGGTAAAAATTCTATTGGAAATTTCAGCATTACATGTCCTTGTTTCCCCCCTAGTTTTGCTTCTAGATTGGATAGTATTATTATAACAGATTTATTTTATACTAAAGATAGAAAATTATACGGAAATGATGTAATACTCAAAAGAGTTATTGAAGAACTATCTGCTTTAAGAACACACGGAATATATTTTAATATATCTGGAAAAATGCAAAAGATTTATTTTATTTTCAGTCTGTTGACAGGCGATAACAAGGGGATGAACGAAATTTTGGGGTTTGTAGCTTCCTTTAGTAACTCACATTCTTGCAGAATATGTTATGCTGGTCCAGAAGAAATTCAAAATTTAGTGAAAGAAGATGAAAAATTATTAAGAACAAAAACTAAGTATGAATTAGACATAAAAAACATTAATACAGCTGAGACTGGAATAGTAGAGAGTTCTATTTTGAATAAATTAATAGATTACAATGTCATAGTTAATAGTAATGTCGATGAAATGCATGATTTGATGGGGATCGCAAATTACGCTATGGCAAACATTCTTCTGATATATGTTTGTGAGAAAAAGTATTTTAGCATAGAATATGTCAATAATTTGTTAGATACTATGAATTTTGGATTCGAGATGAGCAACGTATCCCCACACATAAGTCTTGATTACCTCACATCAAATCAAAAATTGAAAATGACTGCATCAGAGATATTGTTTTTCACAAGATATTTTGGTCTTTTGGTAGGACATTTAATTCCTCAAAATTGCGAGTATTGGGCATTATACAGAAATCTGAGAGATATTGTGAATATTATTACAGCTCCTGAAATTACAAACTCAGATCTTATGCAGCTTGAAGTAATTTGTTAGAGATCATCATACTTTGTGGTTGAAATTATTTGGACCGCTAAAATTTAAATTCCACAATTTACTCCACTATATGAGATTGATAAGACAGAATGGGCCTTTAGTTAAAGTATCTGCTTTGAGATTCGAATCAAAACATCGGGTAATCAAATCAATTATTGTAGCTATCGCATCCAGAGTGAATATTTTAAAAAGTGCTGGAATTCGGTTACAAATAAGCTTGATGAATTACAGGTACCAAACATATCAAAAATCTTATATAACTCACGGATCCGAAATACCTGATGATATGCTAAATGTTCATTTTGTCTCATCTGAATCAAAAAAAGCTTTGTCATACGTAACAATCAATAACATAACTTATAAATCTGGTGTCATTATCATAGCAGAAATTGATGAAAACGAGGTTGAATTTGGAGAAATTGATAAAGTTTATCTTGTAGGCGACGATATACACTTTAAATATAATCCTCTCTCAACAATCGGCTTTAATAAACATCACTTCGCCTATAGTGTTGTGGAAATATTGGACAGTCAAAAAATTATAAAATACGATTCTTTAGCTACAAGGTTGCCTGGTATTTTGTACAAGATAAATAAAATCCTATATGTAGCAACTAGATATCGTTTATAACTTTATTTCATCAGTAGTGCTTAAATATATGTGGATAAAATATGATATAATATCAATAAATAAAATTAAAGGTTTTTCAGAGATAGTTTTATTATAATTCATTCTTTCAATAGATTCCCATATTTACCAGGGGAGCGAATTGCATCGTATTATATGCAATATAAAGGGTTTTAAGCTCCAACGAAGTCACGTGTATGTATATATATACATATATATATATATATATATATATATATATATATATATATATATATATATATATATATATATATATATATATATACTGCGTCTGCGCATCAGTGCGGGATCATCATATGAGTCCGTAAAATCTGGCCCCCAGTGGCATGATAAGAGGCACCGCGTACCATGAAAAGATGCTCCACACATAGAGTCAAGAAAGTAAAGTGACCGGTGCAAAAAAACTTGGGACCCGGCCCGCCATCTGATGGCGCTGGTGTGTCAGTTTCTTGCCCCCCCCCCCTAAGGTGCAAGATTTCATGGCGCTTACTTCTCTCCGTGTGCCCGCCACTGCCGCTGCACCGAAAGCGCTGCGTTTCAGTGATTTCCATCAACCTTCCGCTCGACTATTAAGTATCAAGAACATCACTCACGTACATAATAATTAATACTTGAGTAAAACAATATTCAATCTACCAGAAACCGTTTCAATTATTCTTCTACTGCGTATACTTTTGCCGGAAAGTTACCTCGACTAAAAACCTCTATATCTCGGGATTCACAAATCAGATTCGAGTGAATGAAAATTCAAAATGAGCGTTTGTTCATCTTCTATCATATGCAATTTTCAAATTTCAAATAGATAGAAAAACCGCGTTGCAGTTGCATTTTTTTCGAAAAAAAATTGTTAAAAAAATTTTCAAAAAATCATAAAAGTGGTTAAAAATGATAAAATCGATACTCTCCCGTGAGGGATCGATAGGTAGTATCTAGAAGAGTACGCAAAAAAATTGGCAGTTCTCAGAGACGCCCATAAAGGACTCAATAACATTTTCAAAATTTAAAAATTTTTCGAAATTGCCTTAGGATTGTGCGAAAACTATCAGAGATATCATGATGAAATTTTTTTTGTATTTTCATTACTATATAAGGTACTCTAAATCAAATTGTCATAATCGTAGCTATGATTTGGAAACTTGACAAAAAAATCACAAAAATGGCTCATTTTTAGAGGTCACTTTTTCTTTTATGACTATTTTGCAATAACAATAATCGAGATTAATGTTTCGGAATACTTAATCCATATGCAAAATTTAATAAGAAAACTTTTTTTCCCCTTCCATTTTACTCTAGGATGGATAGTTTTCATACAAACTCAAAATCAAAATGGAAAAATGCATATTTTCGAAATAAAAAATATGAAGCCATACTTTTTGGAATTCCGCACAACTCTCATTCGATTTAGAATGCTTTTCCGGAGGGAATCCAATAATTTTTAGCGAGGGTGTATGAAAAGTCGCCGCGAAAACAGATGAGTCCTGGGGTATGTATGGTCATTCCATACTGGAGCACACTTTTTTTAACAATATGCCGTGATCTTAAACTGATATTGGCCGTCAGTCTGCCAATGAGCATAACATGGGTAGAAAGTAAAGTTCGATCTATCTAATATCCCTGATGATAACTTCACAGGCTCTATGACGCGTTTAGGAATTCCATGTCAAATTATAGTATTTTAATGCGTACATTTCAAATCGGATAGTACTTTTCTAATAAAAGGACGAAGGGCCTTTCAGACGAAGGTTAAAATAAACTAAATATGAACTGGTTTCTGTACTTTTACTCGCTCAGATTTGGTTAGTTCTGGTCCAAAATGAGTCGATGTATTTTAGTGAAAAAATATAATTTGACATGAGGCCAATACAATAAGAATGTGTACCTAAATACTGAGGATAGAATTACAGAACGTATCATATATGTGAATTTATGAAAATAATTTAAAGGGCCATGAAGGATGAATTATGTACTTGATCTTAAAAGGACTAATATAAGTGCAATTCTGTACTTCATCATGCCCCGATGTAGGTAGCTCTGGTATCCAATATATACCTCCCATAAAACCATTCTTTACTCGTAAAATAGTTGTACCTTTCTTTAGAAAGGTTCGCTAATCTTCCATCTGTATATATTATTTCGGTACTGGTTTTTTGATCAAATTTTCAGTAGAATTTACGAAGCACATGAATCATCTTAGATTATCGGGGGACTCTTAAACTTGAATAATTATCAAATTCAGTATTATAAAACCTTTCTGAAGAAAAGTATAAATTTCTGACGAGTAACGATAGGTTAACAGTACATACATTTGTTAATTATTTGTTTATTTTTTTACGTTTCGGTATTTGTTTTTAATCAAATTTCTAGTCGAATTCATGAAGCACATGAATAATCTTAGATTATCGGGAGACTCTTGAACTTGAATCATTATCTAACATTTGTTAATTATATTTTAATTTTTATTATATACTTACTATTCCATATTTAAAGACATACATGAATTCATTATATACCAGATCTACCGAAATCTGAGCATATGAAAGTAGAAAAATCCATTCATATTTGTCCTGGCAAGTTCACATTGATTCTCTTTATTCTATTGAAATATACAGTTATTTTCTACATTTTATTCTTTATGTCAAGACATAAATAAATTCATTATATACCAGAACTACCCAAATCTGAGCATATGAAAATAAAGAAATGAATTCATATATTGGTCCTGGCAAGTTCAAATATTTTCACCCTTTTTGTTTCTCACAATTACTTCTATAAGTTCACGAATCATGAGATGTGCTTTGTTTTTTATTCTTAATATTTAGGCGTTCATTCATTCTTCATTGTTCTTATGTCAAACTGTATTTTTTAATATACATAAATTCATTCATTATATACCAGAACTAACTAAATCTGAGCATATGAAAGTAGAAAAATCAATTTATATTTGTCCTGGCAAGTTCACATTGATTCTCTTTAAATATACAGGTTTTGTTTTGGTTTTCAAATTTTCCTCTTCGTTCAGCTGATAAACTCCTCTCAGATGCTAATTCAACAGTCAGCCTGCGATTCTTTGGAACCCCATCTGGTAATCTATCTTTCTTCTTTTTTGCAGCTGCTCTTTGCAGCTAAATCCATGATTCAATCAGCCACATTCTGTCGCCCAAGTCCTGTAAAGCTCTTTGAAGCCCACCGTCCGCGAGATTCTTCTCATCTCACCATGTGTCTCTCGATGTTCAACTTTTTCGAACATCGAGAGGAATCGCGACCCCGGGTGTTTCCGTGTTTTAATCAATATCCAGTATGAAACACAAGTATTGGAAAACACGTTATTCACAGTGATGGGTACTAACTCAACATTTCTAAATGGAATAAACTTTGTCTCACTCATTCTAATCGAATTTTCCATGATAATTGGGTCAATTGAGATTGATGAACTGGATCACTGTTTCGTCTCCTCCTCGAAAATTACTATGAATATATTTGAGAACACATTGTTCGTAATGATTGAAATTGTATAACAATCATTTCTGATTACAGTCTTGAAGCATTGGAAAATGGTTCATTTTGTTTCCATTTCTTGGATTCTATTCCTCACTCGCCGGCAAGGTCTTCTAACAGTTCACGATGGGCTGGAGATATGTAGTATCACTCATGTTGATAAATTTGTCTATTTTTGATAATTATTTTATGACCGAGTAAATACATTCAAGTTTATTTTCACATTGGTAAAACGAGTAAATACTGAAATTTCATATCAAATACCATCTACTATGAGTCCTCAATCCGCGATAGGCAGATGTTTAGTGTGACTATTGATGATAATTCCTTTTGGTCTTTATGCAATGTATATTTTGTAGAGGGATCTGGAGAAAACCATTCAATACTCCCAGGTTGGGTTAAAAAAATACTCCCCTAAATCTTTGATCGATAGATAAACTATATATATATGTTTGAGATCAATTATTTCAACAATGATAATATCCCCGGGGATTTGGAATATTAAGATGAGTAATTCCAGCCATTTTTTTCTTAGAATAGAATAATACTATTACATAATATTAAGACAATATTGTTATGTAACAATTTTACGTGAGAGGTAGTAATATACAAGAATACAAGATTCAATTGTCATATTTTCTATGTCCACATTTACATTCTGGAAAGACGAAGTTCAATTACATAAAAAATTAGTAAAATATGCTGCATGATAAAGAATTTTGGAATGGCTACAATTTGTGAAAATCAATATCCTCATTTATAATTGTATGATGCAGGACATAGAAAAACTGTGAGAAGACCTTGCCGGCGAGTGAGGAATAGAATCCAAGAAATGGAAACAAAATGAACCATTTTCCAATGCTTCAAGACTGTAATCAGAAATGATTGTTATACAATTTCAATCATTACGAACAATGTGTTCTCAAATATATTCATAGTAATTTTCGAGGAGGAGACGAAACAGTGATCCAGTTCATCAATCTCAATTGACCCAATTATCATGGAAAATTCGATTAGAATGAGTGAGACAAAGTTTATTCCATTTAGAAATGTTGAGTTAGTACCCATCACTGTGAATAACGTGTTTTCCAATACTTGTGTTTCATACTGGATATTGATTTAAATTATTTGTGATGATAAGATACGAATGTAGATATTTTAGGATCTAGATATTTTAATTGCTGTTATAATCGTAACAGCAATTTCCTTTTCCAATCTTAATTTACCAATGTTTTGAGATGAAAATCAGCTACAATAAATATAACTAGTACATATACCATTTTGGGATCTTGAGTTTGAATAGGTAATTAAAACACGGAAACACCCGGGGTCGCGATTCCTCTCGATGTTCGAAAAAGTTGAACATCGAGAGACACATGGTGAGATGAGAAGAATCTCGCGGACGGTGGGCTTCAAAGAGCTTTACAGGACTTGGGCGACAGAATGTGGCTGATTGAATCATGGATTTAGCTGCAAAGAGCAGCTGCAAAAAAGAAGAAAGATAGATTACCAGATGGGGTTCCAAAGAATCGCAGGCTGACTGTTGAATTAGCATCTGAGAGGAGTTTATCAGCTGAACGAAGAGGAAAATTTGAAAACCAAAACAAAACCTGTATATTTAAAGAGAATCAATGTGAACTTGCCAGGACAAATATAAATTGATTTTTCTACTTTCATATGCTCAGATTTAGTTAGTTCTGGTATATAATGAATGAATTTATGTATATTAAAAAATACAGTTTGACATAAGAACAATGAAGAATGAATGAACGCCTAAATATTAAGAATAAAAAACAAAGCACATCTCATGATTCGTGAACTTATAGAAGTAATTGTGAGAAACAAAAAGGGTGAAAATATTTGAACTTGCCAGGACCAATATATGAATTCATTTCTTTATTTTCATATGCTCAGATTTGGGTAGTTCTGGTATATAATGAATTTATTTATGTCTTGACATAAAGAATAAAATGTAGAAAATAACTGTATATTTCAATAGAATAAAGAGAATCAATGTGAACTTGCCAGGACAAATATGAATGGATTTTTTCTACTTTCATATGCTCAGATTTCGGTAGATCTGGTATATAATGAATTCATGTATGTCTTTAAATATGGAATAGTAAGTATATAATAAAAATTAAAATATAATTAACAAATGTTAGATAATGATTCAAGTTCAAGAGTCTCCCGATAATCTAAGATTATTCATGTGCTTCATGAATTCGACTAGAAATTTGATTAAAAACAAATACCGAAACGTAAAAAAATAAACAAATAATTAACAAATGTATGTACTGTTAACCTATCGTTACTCGTCAGAAATTTATACTTTTCTTCAGAAAGGTTTTATAATACTGAATTTGATAATTATTCAAGTTTAAGAGTCCCCCGATAATCTAAGATGATTCATGTGCTTCGTAAATTCTACTGAAAATTTGATCAAAAAACCAGTACCGAAACGTAAAAAAATAAACAAATAATTAACAAATGCATGTACTGTTACGTTACTCGTCAGAAATTTATACTTTTCTTCAGAAAGGTTTTATAATACTGAATTTGATAATTATTCAAGTTCAAGAGTCCCCCGATAATCTAAGATGATTTACAAAACACATCTTCTTATGATACGTGAATTTATAGAAGTAATTGTGATAAGCAAGAAGGGTGAAATTTATTTGAACTTGCCAGGACAAATATATGAATTGATTTCTTCACTTTCATATGCTTGGATTTGGGTAGTTCTGGTTTACGATGAATTAATTATTTTGTATGTCTTTAAATATAGAATAGTATGTATGAAAAAATGTGCTTCGTAAATTCGACTGAAAATTTGATTAAAAAACCAGTACCGAAACGTAAATATATCAACGATAATTGACAAATGTATGTACCGTTAACCTATCGTTACTCGTCAGAAACTTATACTTTTCTCCAGAAAGGTTTTATAATACTTAATTTGATAATTTTTGATAATTATTCAAGTTTAAGAGTCCCCCGATAATATATAAACAATGATTAACAAATGTATGTACCGTTAACCTATCGTTACTCGTCAGAAACTTATACTTTTCTCCAGAAAGGTTTTATAATACTTAATTTGATAATTTTTGATTATCATTCAAGTTTAAGAGTTCCCCGATAATCTAAGATTATTCTTATGCTTCGTAAATAATGAATTTGTGTATGTCTTCACATATATGATTTGAATCATATCATTATTTTACATGCATTTGGATGGAGTGAGATTAAACAGTCATTTTCAAAGTCATTTTCTATTTACGTAGCATAAGAATTTATTCAACAACGCACTATAGGGATACGGAACATACTTGTCGTCCACGTATACCTTTTAGAAGGTCCATTTTTTACTATGACGAAGAAAAATTGCTCGAGATTTCAGTACTTTCTTATCTTAACATTAGCAAATTGATATTCAAGGTTATTAGTTCGAAATCCGTAACAGAGAATTCGACTTACTGAAGTATTTTACCGCAATATAATTTATTCAAGGATCAAAATGTAGCAAAGATTTGATGTATTTTACTTGACATATAATTGATTGTGAGTGTAATTTGCAAAAATATTTGTTTGGTGGTAGGATAATCACACCAGTTGAATACTTGGCATCACATTCTAGATTTCATTACTTTCTTTGGTCATAATTGACGAAATGAATTGGAATATATAACGATAGTGTATTGGTAAAAATGTCTATTGAAGTGATATTTTCAAATGATATATTCGATTCGAATCATATTATTTTCTTACATACACTTGAATAGACTAAGATCAAACAGACATTTTCATATTTCTTTTTCTATAAAAAAATTTATTCGCATAAGGATTTATTCAACAACGAACTATGGGATACGAAACCTACTTGTCGTCAACGTATACCTTTTTCAAAGGTAAATATTTTTCTATGAGAAATAAAAATGCAAATGGTGTATTTTATTTTATTTCCACCATTTATATAATTTTTGAGCTTAAACTCTTCAAAATTATATTAGTACTTGACATAAATTTGTGATTTGAGTTATTTTCCATCTTAACATTAGTATAACTACAATAATTAAGTGTAATTTGAAAAATATTCATTCTATTGTTGGATAACCATACTAGTTGGATAATGTTTGATATTACTGTATATTAAAAATTTACTTCGGTAAATTATTGAAACTTCAATACTCGTTTCAAGATATTACATTTCATTTAGAAATACTATACCAGATATGATAATTTAGATGATAGTTATTGTTTAGAGCTAATTTTATTTTAAAAACATCGGTTAATAAAATAAATCATAATATAATATTGCAAATGTATTTCAGAATTGAAAACCTCAGAATCCAACCTATGAAAGTATCGAGATCAATTTATTTTCTGGCAAGTTCACATTGACTCTGGAAAATTCACTTCCAATAAATGTTTTCATTTGCTTCCTGCAATTACCCCTAATAAGTTCACAGGTTCTAAGATCCGTTTGGAAGTTCTATATCAAAACTTCTAATTACCTTGCAATGTATAAAATGTTACATATTTTCAAGGAAATTATTTACCACTTTTTTAGAATGGTGTGATTAAAAAATTCAAAACCCCGACTAGAATCTCTCGAGTAGAAAATATTAAGTGAAAATATGATGTTACATATATGGTCAATTTTTTTTCATACTTCAAGATTCGTTTTAAGAAATAATATTTAATTACATATCCAAACTCAAGATCCCGAAATGGTATATGAACTAGTTATATTGATTGTAGCTGATTTTCATCTCAAAGCATTGATAAATTAAGATTAAAAAAGGAAATTGCTGTTCCGTTTGTTTCTAAAATATCTACATTCGTATATTATCGTCACAAATAATTTGAATCAATATCCAGTATGAAACACAAGTATTGGAAAACACGTTATTCACAGTGATGGGTACTAACTCAACATCTCTAAATGGAATAAACTTTGACTCACTCATTCTAATCAAATTTTCCATCATAATTTGGTCAATTGTGATTGATGAACTGGATCACTGTTTCGTCTCCTCAAAAATTACTATGAATATATTTGAGAACACATTGTTCGTAATGATTGAAATTATATAACAATCATTTCTGATTACAGTCTTGAAGCATTGGAAAATAGTTCATTTTGTTTCCATTTCTTGTATTCTATTCCTCACTCGCCGGCAAGGTCTTCTCACAGTTTTTCTATGTACTGTATCATATATTTAAGAATGAGGACATTGATTTTCACCAATGGTAGCCATTCAAAATTCTTCATCATGCAGCCTATTTTCCTACTTTGTATAAAATTGAACTTCGTCTCTCCAGAATGTAGATATGGACATAGGAAATGTGACAA